>OU342745.1:479464016-479868153 GCA_910589775.1 Avena eriantha
CTACAGTTTTGGGGTTCGAGTGAGATTTGAAACGACCGTATGACCAAACACTCGTCGTTTTCCTGCTTTATGGATGTTGTCATGAGCTATTGACTATAGTTTGGGGTTCGAGGGAAATTTACAATGACCGTAAGACCAAACACATGTTTGAGATTATGACCTAAAAGTCCCCTTTGTACTTTATGGCCATTTTCATGAGCTATTGACCATAGTTTGGGGGTTCTAGGCGATTTAAAATGAGCGTAAAACCCGAGACAATGCTTGATAGTCATGACCAAAAACTCATCGTTTTTCGCTCTTTATGGACGTGTTCATGAGCTATTACCCACAGTTTTGGGGTCCGTGGGCGATTTGGAAACGACTGTAAGACCCAATACATGTTTGACAGTTATGACCAAACACTCGTCGTTTCGTGCTTGATGGACGTTTTCATGAGTTATTGACTAGAGTTTTGGGGTTCGAGGGCAATTTACAATGACTTCTAAGACCTACTACATCTTTGAAAGTTATGACAAAACTCATCGTTTTCGCTCTTTGTGGCTGTCTTAATGCGCTATAGCCCATAGTTTTGGTCTTCTTGGGCGATTTAGAACGACCATAAGACCCAATACATGTTCAAGATTTATGGCCAAAACCTTGTGGTTTTTGCGCTTTATGGCCATTTTCATGAGCTATTGACCATAGTTTGGGGATCGAGGGCGATTTACAACGACCATAAAACCCGATAGATGTTTGAGAGTGATGAACAAACACTCATAGTTTTCGAGCTTTATGGACGTTTCATCAGTTATTGCCTAGAGTTTTGGGGTTCGAGGGCAATTTACAATGACCGTAAGACCTACTAAAGTGTTTGAGAGTTATGACCAAAAATTTATTGTTTTCCGCGCTTTCTGGCCGTTTTAATGAGCTATAGCCCATAGTTTTGGTCTTCTTGGGCGATTCAGAACGACCGTAAGACCAAATACATGTTTGAGATTTATGACCAAAACCTCGCCCTTTTGCGCCTTATGGCCATTTTCATTAGCTATTTACCATAGTGTTGGGTTCTAGGGCGGTTAAAAAACGAGCATAAAACCCGATTCAATGCTTGAGAGTGATGAACAAAAACTCGTCGTTTTTCGCCTCTTTATGGATGTTTTCATGAGCTATTGCCCACAATTTTATTGGGTTTGAGGGCGATTTACAATGACCATAAGACCCAATACATGGTTGAGATTTATGACCAAAAACTCTCCCTTTTTGTGCTTTATGGCCATTTTCATGAGCTATTGCCCATATTTCTGGGCTTCTTGGGCGGATTACAAATGAGCGTAAGACCCGATACAATGCTTGAGAGTTATGACCAAAAACTCACAGGTTTTGTGCTTTATGGCCATTTTGATGAGCTATTGCCCATATTCTGGGCTTCTTGGGTGGATTACAATGAGCGTAAGACCCGATACAATGCTTGAGAGTTATGACCAATAACTCACAGGTTTTGTGCTTTATGGCCATTTCATGAGCTATTCACCATAGTTTTGGGGTGCTAGGGCGATTTAAAACGAGCGTAAAACCCGATACAATTCTTGAGAGTCATGACCAAAAAATTGTTGTTTTCGCTCTTCATGGACATTTTTTCGTGAGTTATTGCCCATAGTTTTGGGGTTCGATGGCGATTTTAAACGACCATAAGAATCGATACATGTTCAAGATGTATGGAAAAAACTCATCGTTTTCGTGCTTTATAGCCATGTTCATGAGCTATTAACCATAGTTTAGGGTTCTAGGGTAGTTTACAACGACCGTAAGACTAAATACAAGTTTGAGAGTTATGACCAAAAATTCGTCGTTTCCGTATTTTATGGCCATTTTCATTAGCTATTGCTCACGGTTTTAGGCTTCTTTGGCGATTTACAACGACCATAAGACCAAATACATGTTTGAGATTTATAACCAAAAACTCGCCCTTTTTGCGCTTTATGGCCATTTTCATGAGCTAATGACCATAGTTTTGGGGGTTCTAGGGGAATTTACAACGAGCATAAGACCCGATACACTGCTTGAGTGTCATGACCAAAAACTTGTCGTTTCTCTCTTTATGGACGATTTTATGAGCTATTGCCCACCATTTTGGGGTTCGAGGGATATTTACAACGACCATAAGACCCGATACATGTTTGAGATTTATGACAAAAAACTCGTCATTTTCGCGCTTTATGGCCATGTTCATGAGCTATTAACCATAGTTTTGGGATTTCTAGGGCGATTTAAAACGAACAATAAGACCAAACACATGTGTGAGATTTATGACCAATAACTTGCTGTTTTTGAACTTTATGGCTATTTTCACGAGCTATTGACCATAGTTTGGGAGTTCTAGGGTGATTTAAAATGAGTGTAAAACCGATACAATGCTTGAGAGTCATGACCAAAAACTCGTTGTTTTTGCTCTTTTTGGACGATTTCATGAGCTATTGCCCACAATTTTGGGGTTTGAGGGCGATTTGAAACGACCGTAAGACCCGATAAATGTTTGAGAGTTATGACCAAACACTCATCTTTTTGTGCTTTATGGACGCTTTCATGAGCTATTGCCTAGAGATTTAGGGTTCGAGGGAAATTTACAATGACTCTAAGACCTACTAAATCTTTGAAAGTTATGACCAAAAACTCATCGTTCTCGCACTTTGTAGCTTTTTAATGAGCTATAGCCCATAGTTTTGGTCTTCTTGGGGGATTTAGAACGACCATAAGACCCAATACATGTTTGAGATTTATGACCAAAACCTTGTTGTTTTTGCGCTTTATGTCCATTTTCATGAGCTTTTGACCATAGTTTTGGGGTTCGAGGGCGATTACAACGACCATAAGACCCGATACATGTTTAAGAGTTATGAACAAACACTCGTAGTTTTTGTGCTTTGTGGATGTTTACATGAGCTATTGCCTAGAGTTTTGGGGTTCGAGCTCAATTTACAATGATCGTAAGACCTACTACATGTTTGAGAGTTATGACCAAAAACTCATCGTTTTCACCATTTATGGCCATTTTCATGAGCTCTTTCCCATAGTTTTCGGCATCTTGGTTCATTTAGAACGATCGTAAGACCCAATACATGTTTGAGAGTTATGACTAAAAACTCATCGTATTCGTGCTTTATGGCCATGTTCATGAGCTATTAACCATAGTTTTGGGGTTCTAGGACGATTTACAACGAACGTAAGACTAGATACATGTTTGAGAGTTATGACCAAAAATTCATTGTTTTTGTGCTTTATGGCCGTTTTCATGAGCTATTGCCCATAGTTTTAGGCTTCTTTGGTGATTTACAACGACCGTCAGACCAAATACATGTTTGATATTTATAACCAAAAACTCACCCTTTTTGCGCTTTATGGCCATTTTCATGAGCTAATGACCATAGTTTTGGAGTTCTAGGGCGATTTACAACGAGCATAAGACCCGATACAATGCTTGAGAGTTATGACAAAAAATTCATCGTTTTCCTGCTTTATGGCCATGTTCATGAGCTATTAACCATAATTTTGGGGTTCTAGGGCAATTTACATGTTTGAGATTTATGCCCAAAAACTCGCCTTATGCACTTTATGGCCATTTTCATGAGCAATTGACCATAGTTTGGGGGTTCTAGGGCGATTTAAAATGAGCATAAAACCCGATACAATGCTTGAGAGTCATGACCAAAAACTCGTTGTTTTTGCTCTTTATGGACGTTTTCATGAGCTATTGCCCACAATTTTGGGGTTCGAGGGCGATTTGAAAGGACCATAAGACCCGATACATGTTTACTAATTATGACCAAACACTCGTCGTTTTCGTGCTTTCTGGACGTTTTCATGAGCTATTGACTAGAGTTTTGGGGTTCGAGGGCAATTTACAATGACTCTAAGACCTAATACAACTTTGAGAGTTATGACCAAAAACTCATCGTTTTCGTGCTTTGTGGCCATTTTAATGAGCTATGGCCCATAGTTTTGGTCTTCTTGGGCGATTTAGAACAACCATAAGACCCAATACATGTTTGAGATTTATGACCAAATCCTTGCCATTTTTGTGCTTTATGACCATTTTCATGAGCTATTGACCATAGTTTGGGGTTCGAGGGCGATTTACAACAACCATAATACTAGATACATGTTTGAGAGTTATGAAAAAAGACTCATAGTTTTCGTGCTTTATGGACGTTTTCATGAGTTATTGCCTAGAGTTGTGGGGTTCGTGGGTAATTTACAATGACCGTAAGACCTACTACATGTTTGAGAGTTATGACCAAAAATTCATCGTTTTCGTGCTTTATGGACATTTTAATGAGCTATAGCCCATAGTTTTGGTCTTCTTGGGCGATTTAGAACGACCGTAAGACCAGATACATGTTTGAGATTTATGACCAAAACCTCGCCCTTTTTGCGCCTTATGGCCATTTTCATGAGCTATTTACCATAGTTTTGGGTTCTAGGGCGATTTAAAACAAGCGTAAAACCCGATACAATGCTTGAGATTTATAACCAAAAACTCGCCCTTTTTGCGCTTTATGGGCTTTTTCATGAGCTAATGACCATAGTTTTGGGGTTCTAGGGCGATTTACAACGAGCATAGGACCCGATACAATGCTTGAGAGTTATGACCAAAAATTCATCGTTTTCCCGCTTTATGGCCATGTTCATAAGCTATTAACCATAGTTTTGGGGTTCTAGGGCAATTTACAATGACCGTAAGACTAAACACATGTTTGAGATTTATGAACAAAAACTCGCCTTTTGCACTTTATGGCCATTTTCATGAGCTATTGACCATAGTTTGGGGGTTCTAGGGCGATTTAAAATGAGCGTAAAACCCGATACAATGCTTGAGACTCATGTCCAAAAACTCGTTGTTTTCGCTCTTTATAGACGTTTTCATGAGCTATTGCCCACTGTTTTGGGGTTAGAGGGAGATTTCAAAGGACCGTAAGACCCGATACATGTTTGCGAGTTATGACCAAACACTCGTAGTTTTCGTGCTTTATGGACGTTTTCATGAGCTATTGACTAGAGTTTTGGGGTTCGAGGGCAATTTACAATGACTCTAAGACCTACTACATCTTTGAGAGTTATGACCAAAAACTCATCGTTTTCGCGCTTTGTGGCTGTTTTAATGAGCTATAGCCCATAGTTTTGGTCTTCTTGGGCGATTTAGAACGACCATAAGACCCAATACATGTTTGAGATTTATGACCAAAACCTTGCCGTTTTTGTGTTTTATGGCTATTTTCATGAGCTATTGACCATAGTTTGGGATTCGAGGGCGATTTACAACGACCATAAGACCCGATACATGTTTGAGAGTTATGAACAAACACTCATAATTTTCGTGCTTTATGGATGTTTTCATGAGTTATTGCCTAGAGTTTTGGGGTTCGAGGGTAATTTACAATGACCGTAAGACCTACAACATGTTTGAGAGTTATGACCAAAAATTCATCGTTTTCGCGCTTTGTGGACGGTTTAATGAGCTATAGTCCATAGTTTTGGTCTTCTTGGCCGATTTTGAACGACCGTAAAACCAAATACATGTTTGAGATTTATGACCAAAACCTCGCCCTTTTTGCGCCTTATGGCCATTTTCATGAGCTATTTACCATAGTTTTGGGTTCTAGGGCGATTTTAAACGAGCGTAAAACCCGATACAATGCTTGAGATTTATAACCAAAACTCGCCCTTTTTTGCGCTTTATGGCCATTTTCATGAGCTAATGACCATAGTTTTGGGGTTCTAGGGTGATTTACAACGAGCATAAGACCCGATAAATTGCTTGAGAGTTATGACCAAAAATTCATCGTTTTCCCGCTTTATGGCCATGTTCATAAGCTATTGACCATAGTTTTGGGGTTCTAGGGCAATTTACAATGACCGTAAGACTAAACACATGTTTGAGATTTATGACCAAAAACTCGGCTTTTGCACTTCATGGCCATTTTCATGAGCTATTGACCATAGTTTGGGGGTTCTAGGGCGATTTAAAATGAGCGTAAAACCCGATACAATGCTTGAGAGACATGACCAAAAACCCGTTGTTTTCGCTCTTTATGGACGTTTTCATGAGCTATTGCCCACAGTTTTGGGGTACGTGGGAGATTTGAAACGACCGTAAGACCCGATACATGTTTGCGAGTTATGACCAAACACTCGTCGTTTTCGTGCTTTATGGACGTTTTCATGAGCTATTGACAATAGTTTTGGGGTTCGAGGGCGATTTACAATGACCATAAGACCCGATACATGTTTGAGATTTATGACAAAAAACTCGTCATTTTCGCGCTTTATGGCCATGTTCATGATCTATTAACCATAGTTTTGGGGTTCTAGGGCGATTTAAAATGACCGTATGACCAAACACATGTCTGAGATTTATGACCAAAAACTCGCAGTTTTTGCACTTTATGGCCATTTTCACGAGCTATTGACCATAGTTTGGGGGTTCTAGGGTGATTTAAAATGAGCGTAAAACCCGATACAATGCTTGAGAGTCATGACAAAAAACTCGTTGTTTTCGCTCTGTTTAGACGTTTTAATGAGCTATTGCCCACAATTTTGGGGTTTGAGGGCGATTTGAAACAACCGTAAGACCCGATAAATGTTTGAGAGTTATGACCAAACACTCGTCGTTTTTGTGCTTTATGGACGTTTTCATGAGCTATTGCCTAGAGTTTTGGGGTTCGAGGGAAATTTACAATGACTCTAAGACCTACTAAATCTTTGAGAGTTATGACCAAAAACTCATCGTTTTCGTGCTTTGTCGCTTTTTAATCAGCTATAGCCCATAGTTTTGGTCTTCTTGGGGGATTTAGAACGACCATAAGACCCACTACATGTTTGAGATTTATGACCAAAACCTTGCTGTTTTTGTGCTTTATGACCATTTTCATGAGCTATTGCCCATAGTTTTGGGGTTCGAGGGCGATTTACAACGACCATAAGACCCGATACATGTTTAAGAGTTATGAACAAACACTCGTAGTTTTCGTGCTTTATGGACGTTTTCATGAGGTATTGCCTAGAGTTTTGGGGTTCGAGCTCAATTTACAATGATCATAAGACCTACTACATGTTTGAGAGTTATGACCAAAAACTCATCGTTTTCACGATTTATGGCCGTTTTCATAAGCTATTTCCCATAGTTTTGGGCATCTTGGTTGATTTAGAACGACCGTAAGACCCAATACATGTTTGAGAGTTATGACCAAAAACTCGTTGTTTTCGCGCTTTATGGCCATTTTCACGAGCTATTGCCCACAGTTCTGGGGTTCGAGGGCGATTTATAACCACCATAAGACCTTATACATGTTTGAGAGTTATGACCAAAAACTCGCCATTTTCGTGCTTTATGACAATGTTCATGAGCTATTGCCCATAGTTTTCGGTTCTATGGTGATTTAAAACGACCATAATACTAGATACATGTTTGAGAGCTATGACAAAAAATTCGTCGTTTTTGCTCTTTATGGCCATTTTCATGATCTATTGAATGACCGTCAGACCCAATACATGTTTGACATTTATGACCAAAAACTCACATGTTTTGCGCTTTATGGCTATTTTCATGAGCTATTGACCATAATTTTGGTGTTCTAGGGCGATTTAAAATGAGCGTAAAACCCGATACAATTCTGAGAGTCATGAGCAAAAACTCGTCGTTTTTGCTCTTTATGGACGTTTTCATGAGCTATTGCCTACAGTTTTATGGGTTTGAGGGCGATTTACAACGACCATAACACCCGATATATGTTTGAGATGTATGACCAAAAACTCTCCCTTTTTGTGCTTTATGGCCATTTTCATGAGCTATTGACCATAGTTTTGGGGTTCTAGGGCGATTTAACATGAGCGTAAAACCCGATACAATGCTTGAGATTCATGACCAAAAAATCGTTGTTTTCGCTCTTTATGGACGTTTTCATGAGCTATTACCCATAGTTTTGGGGTTCGATGGCGATTTAGAACGACCATAAGAACCGATATATGTTCGAGATTTATGACCAAAAACTCATCATTTTCGTGCTTTATGGCCATGTTCAAGAGCTATTAACCATAGTTTTTGAGTTCTAGGGTGATTTACAACGACCGTAAGACCTAATACATGTTTGAGATTTATGACCAAAAACTTGCCCTTTTTGCGCTTTATAGCCATTTTCCTGAGATAATGACCATAGTTTTGGGGTTCTAGGGCGATTTACAACGAGCATAAGACCCGATACAATACTTGAGAGTTATGACCAAAAACTTGTCGTTTTTGCTCTTTATGTCCGTTTTCATGAGCAATAACCGACTGTTTTGGGGTTCGAGGGCGATTTACAACGATCGTAAGACCTAGTACATGTTTGAGATTGATAACCAAATCCACGTCATTTTCGCGCTTTATGGCCGTTTTCATGAGGTACTGCCCATAGTTTTGGGCTTCTCGGGCGAATTAGAACGATCATAAGACCCAATACATGTTTGAGATATATGACCATAAACTCACATTTTTTTGGCTTTATGGCCATTTTCATGAGCTATTGCCCAATGTTTTGGGGTTCGAGGGCAATTTACAACGACCATAATACCTGATACATGTTTGAGAGTTATGACCAAAAACTCGCCATTTTCGCCCTTTATGGCCATGTTCATGAGCTATTGCCCATAGTTTTCGGTTCTATGGTGATTTAGAACGACCGTAAGACTAGATACATGTTTGAGAGCTATGACAAAAAATTCGTCGTTTTTGCTCTTTATGGCCATGTTCATGAGCTATTGAATGACCGTAAGACCCAATACATGTTTGTGATTTATGACCACAAACTCACATGTTTTGCGCTTTATGGACATTTTCATGAGCTATTGACCATAGTTTTGGGGTTCTAGGGCGATTTAAAACGAGCGTAAAACCCGATACAATGCTTGAGAGTCATGACCAAAAACTCGTTGTTTTTGCTCTTTATGGATGTTTTCATGAGCTATTGCCCACAATTTTATGGGTTTGAGGGAAATTTACACGATCATAAGACCCGATACATGTTTGAGATGTATGACCAAAAACTCTCCCTTCTTGTGCTTTATGGCCATTTTCATGAGCTATTGCCCATATTTTTGGGCTTCTTGGACAATTTACAACGAGCGTAAGACCCGATACAATGCTTGAGAGTTATGACCAAAACTCACATGTTTTGCGCTTTATGGCCATTTTCATGAGCTCTTGACCATAGTTTTGGGGTTCTAGGTCGATTTAAAATGAGCGTAAAACCCGATACAATGCTTGAGAGTCATGACCAAAAAATCGTTGTTTTCGCTCTTTATGGACGTTTTCGTGAGCTATTACCCACAGTTTTGGGGTTCGATGGCGATTTACAACAACCATAAGAACCGATACATGTTCAAGATTTATGACCAATAACTCATCGTTTTCGTGCTTTATGGCCATGTTCATGAGCTATTAACCATAATTTTGGGGTTCTAGGGTGATTTACAACGACTGTAAGACTGGATACATGTTTGAGAGTTATGACCAAAAAATCGTCGTCTTCGCTCTTTATGTCTGTTTTCATGAGCAATAACCGACAGTTTTGGGGTTCGAGGGCGATTTACAATGACCGTAAGACCTAATACGTGTTTGAGATTTATGTCCAGAAACTCGTCATTTTCGCGCTTTATGGCCGTATTCATGAGCTACTACTCATAGTTTTGGGCTTCTTGAGCGATTTAGAACAATCATAAGACCCAATACATGTTTGAGATTTATGACCAAAAACTCACCGTTTTTGCTCTTTATGGCCATTTTCATGAACTATTGCCCACAGTTTTGGGGTTCGAGGGCGATTTACAACAACCATAACACCTGATACATGTTTGAGAGTTATGACCAAAAACTCATCGTTTTCGCACTTTGTAGCTTTTTAATGGGCTATAGCCCATAGTTTTGGTCTTCTTGGGGGATTTAGAACGACCATAAGACCCAATACATGTTTGAGATTTATGACCAAAACCTTGCTGTTTTTGCGCTTTATGTCCATTTGCATGAGCTATTGACCACAGTTTTGGGGTTCGAGGGCGATTTACAATGACCATAAGAACCGATACATGTTTGAGATTTATGACAAAAAACTAGTCATTTTCGCGCTTTATGGCCATGTTCATGAGCTATTAACCATAGTTTTGGGGTTCTAGGGCGATTTAAAACGACCGTAAGACCAAACACGTGTGAGATTTATGACCAAAATCTCGCAGTTTTTGCACTTTATGGCCATTTTCACGAGCTATTGACCATAGTTTGGGGGTTCTAGGGTGATTTAAAATGAGCGTCAAACCCGATACAATGCTTGAGAGTCATGACCAAAAACTCGTTGTTTTCGCTCTTTTTGGACGTTTTCACGAGCTATTGCTCACAATTTTGGGTTTTGAGGGCGATCTGAAACGACCGTAAGACCCGATAAATGTTTGAGAGTTATGACCAAACACTCGTCGTCTTTGTGCTTTATGGACGTTTTCATGAGCTATTGCCTAGTGTTTTGGGGTTCGAGCTCAATTTACATTGATCGTAAGACCTACTACATGTTTGAGAGTTATGACCAAAAACTCATCGTTTTCACGATTTATGGCTGTTTTCATGAGCTATTTCCCATAGTTTTGGGCATCTTGGTTGATTTAGAACGACCGTAAGACCCAATACATGTTTGAGAGTTATGACCAAAAACTCGTTGTTTTCGCGCTTTATGGCCATTTTCACGAGCTATTGCCCACAGTTTTGGGGTTCGAGGGCCATTTATCACCACCATAAGACCTTATACATGTTTGAGAGTTATGACCAAAAACTCGCCATTTTCGTGCTTTATGACCATGTTCATGAGCTATTGCCCATAGTTTTCGGGTCTATGGTGATTTAAAATGACCATAATAATAGATACATGTTTGAGAGCTATGACAAAAAATTCGTCGTTTTTGCTCTTTATGGCCATTTTCATGATCTATTCAATGACCGTAAGACCCAATACATGTTTGAGATTTATGACCAAAAACTCACATGTTTTGCGCTTTATGGCCATTTTCATGAGCTATTGACCATAATTTTGGTGTTCTAGGGCGATTTAAAATGAACGTAAAACCCGATACAATTCTGAGAGTCATGAGCAAAAACTCGTCGTTTTTGCACTTTATGGACGTTTTCATGGCTATTGCCCACAGTTTTATGGGTTTGAGGGCGATTTACAACGACCATAAGACCCGATATATGTTTGAGATGTATAACCAAAAACTCTCCCTTTTTGTGCTTTATGGCCATTTTCATGAGCTATTGACCATAGTTTTGGGGTTCTAGGGCGATTTAAAATGAGCGTAAAACCCGATACAATGCTTGAGATTCATGACCAAAAAATTGTTGTTTTCCCTCTTTATGGACGTTTTCATGAGCTATTACCCACAGTTTTGGGGTTCGATGGCGATTTACAACGACCATAAGAACCGATATATGTTCGAGATTTATGACCAAAAACTCATCATTTTCGTGCTTTATGGCCATGTTCAAGAGCTATTAACCATAGTTTTGGAGTTCTAGGGTTAGTGTTTCGCGGGGAACATGGTTGAAGTAGTCGTACTCGTAGCTAACCTCAAGGTCACGAAGCTCCTCGCATGTCACCCCTTACTCCTTCTTGATCTTCATCGTGCAACAGCTCCGGCTCATGACATTTAAGCGCCCCAAGTGTTGCGCATCGTGTCTTCGTACACATCCGGTGCATGATGAGACCTCCAGCTCCCTGATCCCGCCGGCAGTGCGGAAGTTGATATCCAGTTAGGAATCCCTGCAGCGCAACGGCATACTGCAGGTGTGCCTTGGTCGCACAACCCAGACTTGGGGCCATGGTCACAAGGTATAGAGAGAGGGAGGGAGAAAGTCAACCAAAGGACTTCTCAAGTTGTGTGTCTAATCCGACCCATGGGCACCCCTTTATATAGGCGGAGGGGTGTGTCCTCCCCATTAGGTTAGCCATGTGGGACTAATAGTCAAAGGAAAATTACAGGAATTTTCGTCCTTGCCGGATGGGCAGATTTCAGCTCAGCCCAAAAGCCAATGTAGCAAACAGCAGCAGCTAGCAGTATAGCGCTGGCCGGGTGGGCCTTGGCGTTGCACACCTCACGCCTAGCAGCCCCCCCGGTGGTGGCCTGGCGAGGCGACCTAGCAGCCCAACAGCGCCAGGTGGTGGCGGCGGCAGCTGGCGACCGGGTGGGCCGGCGCTGCCCCCCGCGGCCCAGCTCGCCAGCGCCCTGTGCAGCGGCAAGCAGCCAGCGCCCGGGTGGGACGCCGCCAGTCCACCACACGTCCGCCTGCCCCCAGCGAAGCCCACTGCGTGCCGCCCTGTGCGGTGGCAGTTATCTACCGCCCACAGGGCTGGCTGTTTTTCTTTTTCCATTTCTTTTTCTGCATCTTTCCTTCTAGGCCTTTTTCCTCTGGGATTTGGCCTAATATAAAAGTTGCCTTTATAAATCGTAATCTAAATAATATTTAGAATATATTAATTCACAATTAACATATAATAAATATATATATTTAAATTCCCATTTATCCGAAAACACTTTTCTGGTCAACTTCTGATTAATCTAAAAACACTTTAACGATTCTAGCTTTCTCTTTCTCTACTATGATTCCGTCTTACGAATGATCGCTCTCATCGTACCCTTAAGTGTATCCTCTCACGGCTCGGGAATGCTCTAGACATGATATATATCAATGATCAACAGAGGGACCAGGGATATCCATGTGACCCCTATGCATTCCTGATGACAATGTCGTTTGAACCGCTAAATGTAGCATCCTCTTCGTTTTGTTTCTCGATACAACTTGTCCGAGATCCGATCATTGGTATGCCATACCTTGTTCAATCTCGTTCATAACAAGTTATGTTTTCTTGTGACCGTGATATTAAATCCCCGTGACCAAGTCACATGTTGCAACATTTATGGATGTAATCTCACCAAGCCGGTCGTATGTATCTTTACCCGTCATGTGGGTGAACAAATCTCGGTCTTGCAGTCACATGTCATCAACTGTTTCTTTGGAATACCCAACATACACCTTTATGGCCACCGTATTACCAGATGACGGTTGATTTAGTCAAAGCCGACTCGAGAAACAGTGAGTAATATGAGCTCACGGTCTAAGGAGGAGTCTAGGTATATTTGTTGCAACAATGAACTATATGACTTGATCGTGTTGCAATCCTTCGAGGAATGTCCAATCACATCATTCTCCAATGATATGATCCTGTTGTCAGTCGGCATAAATGCCCATGATCTTCAAACACATATCATCCTCATGACCAACAAACTAGTATGAATAGACGCTACTAGGGACTTTGTTGTTTCATACCACACCTGTACCAATGTTTCTACTTGGCATAGTTCTATCACAATATGAAACTATTATAAACTAATTGAGATATGAAAATAAAAACCTATTTATTATTTGCCTCTAGGGCATATCTCCTTCAATAGGTGCACTAGTTCGGCGAAGAGATAGTGAAATACAAATGGTATGGATATAAAACAACGGTGCCATAAAATAGCTTGATGGCGTGGAAGAGACTAAAGGAAAACTGAAATAAAGATGGAAGCAAGAAAACATGTAACAGATCTAGTTGCAAATGGTGTTTCAATGTTTAGAAACAAGGCCTAGGATCATAGTGAATACTCTCATATAATTATCTTCTCTTTATGGTACTACTCTGAACTACTCTCCGGTTGGACACTCTAGTCCATGGTAGGGCTATAACAGCACACCTCAAAGTAAGCCTTTCCCATCTAGATAACCCCACACTATCACCTTGAGCACTAGATGGTTCCAACAAACACCACAAATTCATAGAAACATATAACTCCAAATATAACTCATAACAAGTATTTGTAATCTCTAGCCTAAGTGCCACCATGGTGTGCACGCTGTCACTTTCACACACATGGGGAGAGCAGAGATCTATTAAAGCACTTGAGTAGAAAGGTAGTCTACTTGATAACAAAGCTCATGATCATAATATTATCATGCATAGACAGAGAGATGAACACATAGCTACTGGTAGAACCCTTAGCCCCGAGGAAAAACTACTCCCTCATCATCATGGGAATCGACAACGGTGATGGAGATGGTGGTGGAGATCGATGGAGATGGCTCTAGGGGCACTTCCCTGTCTAGGAAGGGTGCCAGAACAGAGACTTTCTGTCCCCCGAATCTCCCCTTCGGTGGCGGCGGCGCTGGGGCATTTTTCGTAGCTGGAGGCTGGTCAATTTAGGGTTTTTGCAACGGGAGGCATCTTATAGGCGAAGAGGCAAGGTCGGTGTGCGGCCATGGGGCCCACACCATACCCTGGCGCGGCCTAGGGTTTCCCGCGCCAAGGGGGGATGGCTGCCCTGTGGCCCCTCTCCGTCTCGTCTTCTAGCTATTGTCCGGTCCAATTCCGAGAATATTCATTTTCTTACTTTCATGGAACCAAAAACAGCAGAAAACAGGCAAGTAGCACTGTGGCATCTTGTTAATAGGTTAGTCCAAGAAAGTGTATAAAAATACTCCAAAGTGTGGACAAAACATAAGAAAGTAGATATAAAACAAGCATGGAACATCAAAAATTATAGATACGTTTGCAACGTATCAACATCCCCAAGCTTAACTCTTGCTCGTCCTCGAGTAGGTAATTGATAAAAAGAAAGACTAATTTTTGAGGTGACATGCACCATCATAAACTTGATCAAAGTATTTGTAAAACATTGATAGCTGGGAATATAGTACTTCAACATAGCATGAAAGATAAAGTTCTAACAATAATACATAGCAACTATGTTGTAACATGAAAGGATATAAACAAAAGATTCATGAATAACAATGCTTTCCAAGACGTTTTTTGTTTCACATAAAGAAAACATAGTATAGCGGCATTCAGCTTGTCCCTCATAGAGTAGCAAACATAAATGCATAGGACACCTTCAAAGTTCATAAGAGTGACTAGATACAAGTAGTTTAAGAACAAGCAATATCAAAGTTATGCATCAATCAACAAGTCTTGGGACAATGCACATAGAACTAAGAATGGCCACTATGCTCTCAAAGTAGGTGCATAAAGGTAGAAGGTGGAGACTCAAGATAAATGTAAAAGAAAGGCCTTCATAGAAGAAAGCAGAGATTCAAGTCTCATAAAGAGCTTCCAAAAATTATGGTACTTATTAGATTTCAGCTCTCATTGCCCCTATCATAATCATCTTGAAGTGATTAAGGCTAAAGTGAACAAACTATGGAGTATATGCTTGACAAACTATAAGTTGGAAATCTCTTGTCCCTTGAATACGTGGGCCGCTCCTCATGCTACTCAAGTTTAGTTACCGGTAAGTTCTTGTCATAGTAAGTACATGTGTATCAAAGAGAACCGCTAACGGGGGTACCCCTTGCTCATGATACAGGAGCTATCCCATAATCAAAATGACAAGGCAAGCAGACAATGAGCATCTCAGCAATCTTCTTATTTACCATGGGAAAATGGTGCTTTTTTCTCTCTTTCCTCTTTTCTCATATCTCTCTTTTCTTTTTCTATTTTTTTCTCAATATCTGACTCTTTTTTTATAAGAAGAATGCTTCATAGACAGCTCATTATGGTTACGCTGCATGTTTCCACCATGATAGCATGTATTAGACCGGCGGCCCAGGCGTTTCTCTAGCACACATACATAACTCCATGGACTTACAAGCTCCCCTTTCATTTCACACTGACGACATACAAAACAGCATGATATCAACTAGGTACAAAGTACAAGTGCAATGTTGAAAGTGTTCCCCATGATAGCATGGTTCTGCTAACCCCCAACATATAAGTGCAAGCATATACAACATAGACGACACAATGGTTCAAGTTTATTAAGGGCAAGAAAATTAAAGTGCGCCATCAAGTTCGTGAGAGCTTTAATCACTAGTTTTCTCATAACAAGTTTAATTCGGAAGGTAGATAAAAACATGAATATACTTGGAATAGCAAATGCTAATAGGTAGGTATGGTGGACTCATTGGAATAACTTGGTTTTATTTGGTGTTGGATGCATGAGTGGAACTCATACTTGGTTATGGAGGCTAGCAAAAGACTGGGATCGACCAACTAAGAGAGCAATAATGGCCATAATCATGCAGAGGAACAAAACATCATTAATTAAAGCATCAAGTGATATTACAAGTGTAAAACTAAAGGTTCATAAAGTCTATGGTGACTTGGGATAGTCATAACATGGTGTGAGCATGCGCCAAATCAACCCAAATAAAGCATCAAAGGAGAATACCACAATATTATGCTTTAATATGCTAAAACAACGCATGATTCTTCAAAGGAACATTAAGCAATCTCAATTGTTTATAACAAGTCATGCTACAGAAAAAATCACTAAGCATAAAGCCAAAACAATATCAAGCATGACATGACAAAGCATAGGCCACAGTCAAAAACAAGCTCCTTTTTACCACTTAAGCACGAACTTTTCCTACTCTTTTCCAATCCAAACCAACTATTTGAAAACCAATGCATGAAAGAGGGGGTCCAATCAATTTATTCAACCAAACTAAGAAAAAAAAGAACACAAAAACTAAAAACAAAGACGCTCCAAGAACAACACAACTGTGCACGAAACAATAAAAATGAAGTGTTTGGAAGAAACCTGGGATTTTTATTGATGAAGAAGGGGATGCCTTGGGCATCCCCAAGATTTGACGCTTGTACTTCTTGGTATTTCTTGGGGTGACACGGGGTGGAATCCCCAAGCTTGAGCTTTAGTCCATTCTTCATCTCATTACATCATTCTCTCCATACACCTGAAATTTTTCCTTCATACAAAACTTCACACAATCTTTATTCGCAACATTAGTGCACTCAAGATACTAAGTCTTTGGGTTCAGTATCAACACCAATAAAACTTCCATTAAAACACAAGGTACTGTAGCACTTCCCTCAAAAATCTAAATTCTCCAAAAGAACTCAAAAAGGAACCAACAAGAAGCAAATGCAAATAATGGTAGAAATCTGTCAAAACAGACCAGGAGGTAAAAACCAATTTTTTGGAAGACCTTCTGTTACTCAAATCAAAAAGTGTTGAACTAACGAAAGTTTGATAACAACTTGGATCAGAAGCACAAAATTTCACGCCTCAAAACGATGTATAGAGATTTAACTCGAATTTTTACGATGAAGAACAAAAATCAGTTTCGAGTCAGCAACTTTCCCAAGCATTACTTCTCTCTCATTAGATGTTACTCTTGGCACGAAAAGCAAATAAAAAGGATAAGGCGCGGTTATTACAAAGGTAATAACTTCCAAGACTCATCTAAAACTTTTGGGTTATCTCCCAATAAGTACTTTTCTTTAACGCCTTTAAGTTAGGCATGATAGTTTGAGAAGATGCTCACATAAGCAATATGAATTGAAGTAAAAGAGAGCATCAAGAAGCAAATTCAAAGCACACTTAAGTATAACCCACTTCCTATGCATCGGAATCTTGTAAAGAAACAAGTCATGAAAGCACAAAGCAATAAGCATAGTAAAGCAAAACAAGTGCAACTTCAAGACTTTCAACATAAAGAGGGGAAACTTAATATTGTTGAGATACATAAAACCATGTTTCCCTCTCTCATAATAACTTTCAGTAGAATCATGAATAAAATTAACAATATAACTATCACATAAAACATTATTACTCTCCACATAAGCATAGTCATTCTTATTAATCATAGTGGGAGAAAATTCAACAAAATAGCTATCATTATTATTCTCATCACCATAATCATAAAATATAGGAGGCATATTATAGTCATAATTAATTTTCTCCTCCATAGTAGGTGGACTGAAAATATCATATTCATCATTGTAATCATCATATATTGGAGGTTTGGTAGCATCATAAGCAATAGAATAGCTATCTTCCAAAGCTGGGGAACTAAAAAGATCATTTTCATAAAAACTAGCTTTCCCAAGCTTAGACTATTCCATAGCATTAGCAATAATGGTGTCCAAATAATTCATACTAACAACATTGTTGTTAGCATGCAAATAAAGTTCCATAGGTTTTCTAATTTTCTCTTCGAACACTTCATGTCCTAACTCAAGATAAATACTATAAAGCTCTCTAATTTTGTTGTTTTCCATTAAGCATAACTAGTGAAAACAAGAAACAAAAAGACAAAATTGCAGAATATAAAGGAAATAACTTCGGGCACTCACACCGAAGGATGTGAGTACCTTTTACCTTACCTCCCCGGCAACGGCGCCAGAAAATAGCTAGGTGTCTACACACTTCTATTCTTGTAGACAGTTGTTGGGCCTCCAAGTGCAGAGGTTTGTACAATAGCAGCAAGTTTTCCATTAAGTGGATCACCCAAGGTTTATCAAACTCAGGGAGGAAGTTGTCAAAGGTATCCCTCTCATGCAACCCTGCAATCAAGATACAATATGTCTCTTGTGTCCCCAACACACCCAATACACTTGTCAGGAGTATAGGTGCACTAGTTCGGTGAAGAGATAGCGAAATACAAATTGTATGGATATAAGACAACGGTGCTAGAAAATAGCTTGATGGCACGGAAGAGACTAAAGGAAAACTGAAATAAAGATGGAAGCAAGAAAACATGTAACAGATCTAGTTGCAAATGGTGTTTCAATGTTTAGAAACAAGGCCTAGGATCATACTTTCACTTGTGAACACTCTCATGTAAGTATCTTCTCTTTATGATACTACTCTGAACTACTCTCCGGTTGGACACTCTAATCCATGGTAGGGCTAGAATAGCACACCTCAAAGTAAGCCTTTCCCATGTAGATAACCCCACACTGTCACCTTGAGCACTAGATGGTTCCAACAATCACCACAATTTCATAGAAACATCCAACTATAAATATAACTCATAACAAGTATTTGTAATCTCTAGCCTAAGTGCCACCATGGTGTGCACGCTGTCACTTTCACACACATGGGGAGAGCATAGATCTATTAAATCACTTGAGTAGAAAGGTAGATCTACTTTATTACAAAGCTCATGCTCACAATATGATCATGCATAGAGAGAGAGATGAACACATAGCTATCGGTAGAACCATTAGCCCCGAGGAAGAATTACTCCCTCATCATCATGGGAATCAGCAACGGTGATGGAGATGGTGGTGGAGATCGATGGAGATGGCTCCGGGGGCACTTCCCCGTCCCGGCAGGGTGCCGGAACAGACACTTTCTATCCCCCGAATCTCTCCTTCGGTTGCAACGGCGCTGTGGAACTTTTCATGGCTGGAGGCTGGTCGATTTAGGGTTTTTGCATCGGGAGGCATCTTATAGGTGAAAAGGCAAGGTCGGTGGGTGGCCAGGGGGGCCACACCATGCGCTGGCGCGGACTAGGGTTGCCCGCGCCATGGGGGGTGTGGCCGCCCTATGGCCCCTCTCCCTCTCGTGTTCTGGATCCATGAGTCTTCTGATAAAATATCGAATTTGGCTTTTGTCCGGTCCAATTCCGAGAATATTTATTTTCTGACTTTCCTGGAACCAAAAAACAGAAAAAAACAGGCAACTGGCACTGTGGCATCCTGTTAATAGGTTAGTCCAAGAAAGTGTATAAAAATACTCCAAAGTATGGACAAAACATAAAAAAGTAGATATAAAACAAGCATGGAACATTAAAAATTATAGATACGTTTGCAACGTATCATGACCCCAAATATTGGTCAGAAAAAGGTTATAATAATTCCTGTATGACCTTTCTATGACCAAAAACAGTAGGTCACATAGCGAGGATCAATATAGACAGCTAACGACCTTTTTTGAATTGGTCATGAAAGTTACGACCAATATAGATGGTCATAGTGTCCATGATCAAACAATTTGGTCATGGAATTCTGGCATGTCCACGTAAGCCAATCCTACATGGAATCTGACGTGGCAGCAAATCCAGCCCGGTTTAGTTCGATGGTTTAAGTGGGTCGAGCCCATTAACTCAGCCTATTTATATTTTTTTCTATCAATTTTCGGTCACCTACATGGGCCAAGCTCAAAGTTTAGGCCTTTTTATATTTTTGGGCCATGGCCTTTTTAGCTCGACTGTTTGAGATTTCTTATTTATTTTTAAACGATGGAATAGACTAGACAAATGGCCGTCGGGTTTCTCATAAGTGAGGCCCAATTGTTTGTCCACTTTCAGATTTTAATTTGCAGAAATAAATAACAATTGTTTATATAGGAACAGATAGAAATAATATTTCAAATAACACCCAGAATAAGTATGTTTCATAGTAAAACACAACATTCAAGGGCAACCAAAATATAACACAGATACAATGCTAGCCAAGGGCTAGTCTCATCTTTTTTACATCAAGCAACACAAATACAATGGCAATCGCAGTAACTACTCTAGAAGTGCAATAACTAATACTTTTTCTTGAGTAGGTCTTCAAGTATCATCAAACTTCTTCAGCATGGAGATCCTATAAGACAGACAATATGATTAGAATTGACAGCCATCACTTCTTATTTGTCATACAGAGAAGAGCTAGTAAAGCCACATAATAGTTGAGCTAGTAGAGCTATAGGACAGTTGAGCTAGTTGAGCTACTACGGGATGTTTTAAAATTCATAACAGAAGGCAATCCATAACATTTAGCACATTCAACGAATATAAAGTGTCTAGTTGAGCTACAATTTGAAGGTAGACCAGGCAGTATTGAAATAATGGTTTAATACCATGTTATAGTGCCATGACGAGCTCTAGCCAGCGTGTGTACAGAAATAACAGTGCAAGTATTTGTACAGAAATAACACAGATGAGCTCCAACACATATGGTCTTTAATGAAAACTAGACGAACATAAACATGGTTGCAGCAAAATAACAGAAAAAGGCAGGTTCACTGCTGCCCACTAATTTTTTTTTGAAAGATACGGTCTAATGTACATAGCACACATAATACCCTTCTCAATGGAAAGATATTCGAGACACTTGATGACATATTCACATTCTAAGAGTAGCACATGAACTATTAAACATCCCAGATTGATGGTGTATTCACGTTCTAAGGATAGATTAGCTAAGGAGTATCATGCTTACAAGTTCAGCAGGATGGCCTTGGCAAGATGCTGAATAGCTTCCTCCAGTTACCTACAAGCAGCACAGCACATGCAGATAGGTAGATTAGCAATATAAGGACCTTCACTTATAACATGATAACCAGCACATGATCCATTAAACTACAGCTTACAGGAGTGCAAAGTAATATAAGAACAAAAAGTTCCCTCACAACAGTATTTGTGACAATACTACAGCTAGAAATTAGATTACACAAACCATGCATCAAGTAAATCTATGATGAAGAAAATTAAATATCTCACTTCACACTATGTAGTATAAGTATTCCACTAGCATGCCTTTAGCCCTTTAAAAACATGTAGTTGCGGAATGAAGCTTAATAAGATTTGCGAAGCAGCAATGATCCATAATCTAAATAATTTGGCAACCATGGGAAAACATGATGGGTATCTCAATTCATAATACTCTTGGAGCCCACCTCGTCATGGTCTCTCCTCTGGTACCTCTCCGAGCACCAGCTGGCTGTAACCTTCCCACACAAAACAAATCTCCCAAAAAATAGATATCTTGACTAGAGGAACGGAGGATTAATTAATAGCAACTAGCCCACGCGGAAGCAAGAATTATTTTAACATGTGTTGCATAAAGCGGGAACTGCGATATTATAATGTTTGTGTAGATCCAACTATATGCTAAAGCGTAGGAGTAATGTAACAGCCTGATGCACATAAACCAGACATAAGAATTCAGAACGTACGACACAGAACGTAATACTTTTATCATGAACCTATGCATATAATATTGTAAGGAATTACTGCAAGGACACCTAAGCTCGTCCCGTTTGATTAACTGAATATAGAGTTTTTAGCATGGATCGCCCGAGAAGCAGAGACTTAAATCCAATTTCTTTCATTCCACTACAGTTCATGCTACACACCGGAGAGTTTTAGCATATAATTTCCCAAGAAGAAGAGACTCTCTGCCACGGCAAAAATGAACAAAACAGTCAAAAACAGCAGGGGAAAACATCGCCCAATTCCCGGACCCCTAGAACCCCACGAAGCACCGACCGGAATGGCCGAGATCTATGACCGGATCGCACTGAGATTCACAGAGTAGAGTGCGAAGTAACCCCGTGCTCACCTTCGGAGATGGCGGTCTGGATCTCGGCGCACTTGAGGACGACGTTGTGGTCATTGAGGCCCTCTTCCTCCTCGATGAGTGCCTCGCTCACACCATCCTTCCCCGCGGCGCCCCTCTCAGTCGTGACCTTCACCTTGGAGACCAGCACCCACTGCAGCACCACGAAGGCGATGGCGATCGCCGCCGCCACGGGGACCAGCACCTATGTGGCAAAATCTGGCAGGATCACCGACGCGGCCATCTCCGGCTAGGGAGATCTGGGCTACACTACGCTAGGGTTCCCCCTTCCAGCGGAGGATTTATCTCGGTAGACTCTTGGAGCCCAGCTCGTCATGGTCTCTCTCCTGGTACGTCTCCGAGCGCCTCAGTGGGCACCGAGGAGGCGGTGGACTGCGGGAGAGAGGTGAGGGCGGTGGTGGCCAGGGGGTTCTGGAGGGAGGCGACGGGGTCAGGAAGAGAGGCGACGCGGTCTCGTGAGTGAGGGGTTAGGGTTTGGAGGCGTGGATACCTCTCGATAGCGATCTGGATGACTGGATGGGTGGCGTGGGGCTTTTACGAAACTACCCTACACCCTTGTGGAGAAAGACTGGGAAACGTAGGGCATTTTAATCAATTCACGTGCAAGTTTGAGGGACGGGTCGGTAGTAGAAACTGGCGCTGTCACTTTGGACCGTTGGATGGAGGTCATCTGAATGGTTGAGAGCTCCTTTCATTTGCTGATCTATGGTTAGCTGGTTCTCTTTTCTGATTGGCTAACTTCATTTTCTATTTTTCGAGTTTTAAAATAGGGTGTTTTGTGAAGCAACCACCAAAGTTCTAATTCAAAATGGTACAACCCTATTTTTCAAAAATAATAGACCACCTCACATGGATAATGTCCCAAAAGGGGTATCTAAAACCTTCCCGTCCACCCCTCACGAAAAAGACAAATGTATGCCAAATCGGTAGGAAGTGGGTCTGATTTGAACTACAACTACATGATCTAATGCTCATGATTTTTTGCAAAAATCATTTTTAGGTTCACAGCATGTTATTTTATCGGAGATCCAATGCAAGTTTTGTGAGGGTCATCCCCTAGGTAAGAACCTTTGTGCCCGTCGTTTTGACCAAAGTTTGAAATGGGTATAAGAAATTCAAAAACAGTTCAAACAAGGTAAATCATTCGCGTGGTGTTATATTATGTGACATTGTTACAAGGAAAAATACCAAAGTTGGTATATTGATTGCATCTTGAAAAAACCTTCATAGAAATGACCTATCTTGTTCGAGGTTTCACGGCTTTCAGGTCAAACGACCATGTTATGGCCAGAATCGCAACATAATTTGTGATAAGGTGCCCATATAGTGCATACATGTGCATCTTGGGATGGCCAACAATATTGTAGGATGAAGTTTTCCTTTTGTCACACGGAAAATGCATTTTCCATTTTCTGAATGCAAAAAAGAGGCGTTTTGTGAAGCCACCAAAGTTCTATTTAAAAATGGAACAACCCTATTTTTTAAAAATACTAGACCAGCTCACATGGATAATGTCCCAATTGGGTTATCTAAAACTTTCCTATCCACCCCTCATAAAAAAAGACAAATGTCTGTCGAATCGGTAGGAAGTGGGTCCGATTTGAACTAGAGCTACATGATCTAATGCTCGTGATTTTTTGCAAAATTCATTTTTAGGTTCACAACATGTTGTTTTATCAAAGATCCAATGCAAGTTTTGTGAGGGTTATCCCCTAGGTAAGAACCTTCGTCCACGCTGTTTTGACCAAAGTTTGAAACGGGCATAAGAAATTCAAAAACGATTCAAACAAGGTAAATCATTCGTGTGGTTTTATATTATGTGACATAGTTACAAGGAAAAATACCAAAGTTGGTATATTGATTGCATCTTCAAAAAACATTCATAGAAATGACCTATCTTGTTCGAGGTTTCATGGCTTTCGGGTTAAACGGCCAATGTTATGGCCAGAATCGCGGCATAGTTTATGATAACAAGCCCATATTATGCATGCATGTGCATCGTGGGATGGCAAACAATGTTGCAGGAGGAAGTTTTCCTTTTTGTCGCACAGAAAATGCATTTTCCAATTTACGAATGCCAAAACGGGGCGTTTTTTGAAGCAACTACCAAACGTAGGTTTCAAAATGGTTCCACCCCATTTTTCCAAAATATTAGACCACATTACATGGATAATTGCGCAACCAGAGAATCTAAAACTTTTCCGTGCACCCCTCGTGAAAAAAACAAATGTCTGTCAAATCGGTAGGAAGTGAGTCTGATTTGAACGATATGTACATTATCTAATGCTCATGATTTTTTGAAAAAATCATTTCTAACTTCACAATATGTTGTTTTATCAGAGATCCAATGCATGTTTAGAGACGATCATCCCCTAGCTAAGAACAATCATGCCTGCCGTTTTGACCATATTTTGAAATAGGTATAAGAAATTCAAAGACGGTCCAAACAAGGTGAATCCTTTGCGTGGTATTATATTATGTGACATGGTTGCAAGGAAAAATACCAAACTTGGTATATTCATTGCATGTCGAAAAAACCTTCACAAAAATGACCTATCTTGTTTGAGGTTTCATGGCTTTCGGGTCAAATGACCAATCATATGGCCAGAATCATGGCATAGTTTATGATAATGAGCCCATATTATGCATGCATGTGCATCATGGGATGGCAAATAATGTTGCAAGAGGAAGTTTTCCTTTTCGTCGCATAGAAAATGCATTTTCCATTTTACGAATACCAAAAACGGAGCATTTTGTGAAGCAACCACCAAACGAAGGTTTCAAAATGCTTACACCCTATTTTTCCAAAATATTAGACCACCTTACATGGACAATTGTGCAACCGGAGAATCTAAAACCTTTCCGTGCATCCCTCGTGAAAAAGACAAATGTCTATCGAATCGGTAGGAAGTGAGTCCGATTTGAACTGCACGTATATTATCTATGCTCATGATTTTTTGAAAAAATCATTTTTAGATTCAAACTATGTTCCTTTATCAGAGATCAAATAAAAGTTTAGCAAGAATCAACCCGTAGACAAAAAAATCAATATCAACGCCCTATTGTCAAAACCATGATTAATAATCTCTATTTATTGTAGTTTTCCGAGAAAGTAATAGTGTTCCACAATGTCCTAAAATAATCTCTTAAAGTTTACAATTTTTCTAAATTTTGTTTGACTCAATTTAGAATTATGTTCAAAAAGATACAAAAGAATTTATAAAAAAAAGCTGAATGTGGTTGGCCCAACGAACTTTCTAGGCAAACGGCGGGGTTAAATGATGTTTGCGGTGGCCTATTAGTAGACCCCGCCAGGCTGCCATCGGCCCAAGCCAATCCCAAAGAGCAGCCCAAGAAGTCGCAGGGTTAAAAAGCCCGATACCTGGTTAAGTACCGTGTTACTCCCCTTCAAACAAGATGTCTTCGGTCGCCTATTGCTAGACCCCGTCGTGGAGGACATGAAGTCCAGAGATCCGGGGTTCGAACCCCCGCGGACGTATTTTTTTCCCTAATTATTCAGTTCATGTTCTATACGACGGTGCATCAGACTTTCTATTCTACATGACGGTCCCAGTCATCAGGTCAAAGCCAACATGGAAACTAGGCCCCACATGTCATTGGATAGTTGTATAATTGGTAGTCAACAGTTCAAAGCCATATGGACATGACATGTAAGTGTAAATTGACATGTGGATATTACATATATGCAGACACGTCAGCGAAACTTGATACATGGACGCGACACCTAGATCAACCAGATGAGGTGTCCATCAAACTTTCTTAAGTTACCATGACCATTTAAATTGGTCGTAGTCGCCCAAAATTAAGGTCAAGGACCAGCGATGTCTATGTTATGACAAACTAGTGTAAACAAGCTATGACCTTCCTGATAAAAAATGTCGTAGTTTTTTAAGGTTTGTACCCTTCCAAATGGCCTACGACCGGTTGGCTCGAAATGGTCATAGATCTATGACCTAACAAATTAGGGTCGTTAAGAAAAGGTCACTAGTCAACACATTTCTTGTAGTACATGTTTGAGAGTTATGACAAAAAAATCATCATTTTCGCGCTTTATGACCATTTGCATGAGCATACCCATAGTTTTAGGCTTCTTGGGCAATTTATAATGACCGTAAGACCCAATACATGTTTGAGATTTATGACCAAAAACTCGCTGTTTTGGCGCTTTATGGCCATTTTCATGAGCTATTGACCATAGTTTTGGGTCTATAGAGAGATTTAAAATGAGCGTAAAACCCGATACAATGCTTGAGAGTCATGACCAAAACCTTGCCGTTTTTGCGCTTTATGGCCATTCTCATGAGCCATTGTCCATAGTTTTGTGGTTTGAGGGTGATTTGAAACGACCATAAGACCTGATACATCTTTGAGAATTATGAACAAACAGTTGTCCTTTTCGTGTTTTATGGACGTTTTCATGAGCTATTGCCTAGAGTTTTGCGATTCGAGGGCAATTTACAATGACTCTAAGACCTACTACATGTTTGAGAGTTATGACCAAAAACTCATCGTTTTCGCGCTTTGTGGCCGTTTTCATGAGCTATTCCCCACGGTTTTGGGCTTCTTGGGCAATCTAGAACGACAGGAAGGCCCAATACATGTTTGAGATTTATGACCAAAAACACATCGTTTTTGCGATTTGTGGTCATTTTCATGAGCTATCCCCACGGTTTTGGGGTTCGAGGGCGATTTACAACGACCGTAAGACCTGATACATGTTTTAGAGTTATGACCAAAAATTCGTCGTTTTCGCGCTTTATGGCCATGTTCCTGAGCTATTGCACATAGTTTTATGTTCTATGGAGATTTAAAACGACCGTAAGACTAGATACATGTTTGAGAGTTATGGTAAAAAAAATCGTCGTTTTTGCGCTTTATGGCCATTTTATGAGCTATTGCCCATAATTTTGGGCTTATTGGGCAATTTAGAATAACTGTAAGACCCAATACATGTTTGAGATTTATCACCAAAAACTCACATGTTTTGCGCTTTATGGCCATTTTCATGAGCTATTGACCATAGTTTTGAGATTCTAGGGCAATTTAAAACGAGCATAAAACCCGATACAATGCTTGATAATCATGACCAAAAACTTGTCGTTTTTGCTCTTTATGGACGGTTCCATGAGCTATTGCCCACAGTTTTATGGGTTTGAGGGCGATTTACAACGAACATAAGACCCGATACATGTTTGAGATTTATGACCAAAAACTGTCCCTTTTTGTGATTTATGGCTGTTTTCATGAGCTATTGCCCATAGTTTTGGGCTTCTTTAGCGAGTTCCAATGAGCGTAAGACCCGATACAAAGCTTGAGAGTTATGACCAAAACCTCACAGGTTCTGCGCTTTATGGCCATTTTCATGAGCTATTGACCATAGTTTTGGGGTTCTAGGGCGATTTACAATGAGCGTAAGACTCGATATAATGCTTGAGAGTTATGACCAAAAACTCGTCGTTTTCGCTCTTTATGGCCGTTTTCATGAACTATTGCCCACAATTTTGGGGTTCGAGGGCGATTTACAACGACCGTAAGACCTGATACATGTTTTAGAGTTATGACCAAAAACTCGTCGTTTTCGCGCTCTATGGCCATGTTCATGAGCTATTGCCCATAGTTTTATGTTCTATGGAGATTTAAAACGACCGTAAGACTAGATACATGTTTGAGAGTCATGGTAAAAAATTCGTCGTTTTTGCGCTTTATGGCCATTTTTATGAGTTATTGCCCATACTTTTGGGCTTCTTGGGCGATTTAGAATGACTATAAGACCCAATACATGTTTGAGATTTATGACCAAAAACTCACATGTTTTGCGCTTTATGGCCATTTTCATGAGCTATTGACCATAGTTTTGTGATTCTAGGGCGATTTAAAACGAGCATAAAACCCGATACAATGCTTGACAGTCATGACCAAAAACTTGTCATTTTTGCTCTTTATGGACGGTTCCATGAGCTATTGACCACAGTTTTATGGGTTTGAGGGCGATTTACAACGAACATAAGACCCGATACATGTTTGAGATTTATGACCAAAAACTCTCCCTTTTTGTGATTTATGGCCGTTTTCATGAGCTATTGCCCATAGTTTTGGGCTTCTTTAGCGAGCTCCAACGAGCGTAACACCCGATACAAAGCTTGAGAGTTATGACCAAAACCTCACAGGTGTTGCACTTTATGGCCATTTTCATGAGCTATTGACCATAATTTTGGGGTTCTAGGGCGATTTAAAACGAGCGTAACACCCGATACAATGCTTGAGAGTCATGACCAAAAAATCGTTGTTTTCGCTCTTTATGGATGTTTTTGTGAGGTATTGCTCACAGTTTTGGGGTTCGATGGCGATTTACAATGACCATAAGAACTGATACAAGTTCGAGATTTATGACCAAAAACTCTTCGTTTCTGTGTTTTATGGCCATGTTCATGAGCTATTGACCATAGTTTTGGGGTTCTAGGGCGATTTACAGCGACCGTAAGACTAGATACATGTTTGAGAGTTATGACCAAAAATTCATCGTTTTCGTACTTTATGGCCGTTTTCATGAGCTATTTCCCATAGTTTTAGGCTTCTTGCGCGATTTACAACGACCGTAAGACCAAATACATGTTTGAAATTTATGAGCAAAAACTCGCCCTTTTTGCCTTTATGCCCATTTTCATGAGCTAATGACCAAAGTTTTGCGGTTCTAGGGCGATTTACAACGAGCATAAGACCCGATACAATGCTTGAGAGTTATGACCAAAAACTTATCGTTTTCGTTCTTTATGTCCATTTTCATGAACAATAACCCACAATTATGGTGTTCGAGGGTGATTTACAACGACCGTAAGACATAATACATTTTTGAGATTTATGACCAAAAACTCGTCGTTTTTGCGCTTTTTGGCCATGTTCATGAGTTATTGCCCATAGTTTTCGGTTCTATGGTGATTTAAAACAACCATAAGACTAGATACATGTTTGAGAGCTATGACAAAAGAATCGTCGTTTTCGCTCTTTATGGCCATTTTCATGAGCTATTGCCCATAGTTTTAGGCTTCTCGGGTGATTTACAATGACCGTAAGATCCAATACATGTTTTAGATTTATAACCAAAAACTCGCTGTTTTGGCGCTTTATGGCCATTTTCATGAGCTACTGACCTTAGTTTCGGGGTTATAGAGCGATTTAAAATGAGCGTAAATCCCGGTACAATGCTTGAGGGTCATGACCAAAAACTCGTCGTTTTCACTCTTTATGGACGTTTTCATGAGCTATTGCCCACAGTTTTGGGGTCTGAGGGCCATTTGAAACGACCGTAAGACCCGATATATGTTTTTGAGTTCTGACCAAACACTTGTCATTTTCGTGCTTTATGGACGTTTTCATGAGCTATTGCCTAGAGTTTTGGGGTTCGAGGGCAATTTACAATGACTCTAAGACCTACTACATCTTTGAGAGTTATGACCAAAAACTCATTGTTTTCGCGGTTTGTGGCTGTTTTCATGAGCTATTGCCCCTAGTTTTGGGCTTCTTGGGCGATTTAGAACGACCATAGTACCCAATACATGTTTGATATTTATGACCAAAATCTTGTCGTTTTTGCGCTTTATGGCCATTTTCATGAGTTATTACCCATAGTTTCTGGTTCTAGGGAGATTTAAAACGACCATAAGACTAGATACATGTTTGAGAGTTATGACCAAAAACTTTCCCTTTTTGCGCTTTATGGCCATTTTCATGAGCTATTGCCCATAGTTTTGGGCTTCTTGGGTTCAACTACGCAAAGAGGACTGTGTTCTTATAAACTGCACACACGGACACTCTATTTCTCCTTTTTCTTAGTTGTAGCTTAGCGGTTGAAAATGTACCATGTAAAAAGAATAGGAAAGTGTACCATGCGTGTCAAAACAGAAAAAGTAGGAAAATGTACCGCGTTGTCATGTATATGGTCGCCGAGTCATCAAAATTTTTAAACAATTTCACTTTCTAACGTGGGCCCTATGTGTATGGTAATGGTGATATACACATGCGATTGATCTTAGTTTTTCTAATTCACCTACAATAGAGCTTGTAACACCATGGATCAACATAGGATTATGTGTTACTCCCACTAAAGTTTGTAACACACTCCCACCAACACACATCTACGTGTTACTTCGTCAAGATACCTGTAACATAGTACCTCTCACACATACTTGTATGTTACTGCATCGTTATATTTGTAACACATTTTCAGACCCAAAATAGTTTGTGTTACTGTTGATCATTGGCACAGAATGTTGTCTTACTGTATTATTACCTGTAACATATACCACAGTGTGTTACATGATTGTGTTACCAAAGCTATGTTGTGTTGTAGTGAATTCCACCCTATTTTTCCAAAATATTAGACCACCTTACATGGATAATTGCGCAACCAGAGAATCTAAAACTTTTCCATGCACCCCTCGTGAAAAAGACAAATGTCTGCCGAATCGGCAGGAAGTGAGTTTGATTTGAACTGTATGTACATTATCTAATGCTCATGATTTTTTGAAAAAAATCATTTCTAACTTCACAAAATGTTGTTTTATGAGAGATCCAATGCAAGTTTAGAGAGGATCATCCCCTAGCTAAGAACAGTCATGCCTGCCGTTTTGACCATATTTTGAAACAGGCATAAGAAATTCAAAAACGGTCCAAACAAGGTGAATCCTTCGCGTGGTTTTATATTATGTAATATGGTTGCAAGGAAAAATACCAAACTTGGTATATTCATTGCATCTCGAAAAAACCTTCACAAAAATGACCTATCTTGTTCGAGGTTTCATCGCTTTCGGGTCAAACGACCAATCTTATGGCCAGAATCGTGGCATAATTTATGATAATGAGCCCATATTATGCATGCATGTGCATCATGGGATGGCTAACAATGTTGCAAGAGGAAGTTTTCCTTTTCGTCGCATAGAAAATGCATTTTCCATTTTACGAATGCTAAAAATGGAGTTTTGTGAAGCAACCACCAAACGAAGGTTCAAAATGGTTTCACCCTATTTTTCCAAAATATTAGACCACCTTACATGGACAATTTTCCAACCGGAGAATCTAAAACCTTTCCGTGCATCCCTTGTGAAAAAGACAAATATCTACCGAATCGGTAGGAAGTGAGTCCGATTTGAACTGCACGTATATTATCTAATGCTCATGATTTTTTGAAAATATCATTTTTAGATTCGGACTATGTTCCTTTATCAGAGATCAAATAAAAGTTTAGCAAGAGTCAATCCGTAGACAAAAAAATCAATGTCAACGCCCTATTGTCAAAACCATGATTCATAATCTCTATTTACACCTGTTAGGTTTTATATGAAAAATATTTTCTTGTAGTTTTCCGAGAAAGTAATAGTGTTCCACAATGTCGTAAAATAATCTCTTAAAGTTTATAATTTCTCTAAATTTTGTTTGACTCAATTTAGAATTATGATCAAAAAGATACAAAAGAATTAAAAAAAGAAGAAAAAGCTGAATGTGGTTGGCCCAACGAACTTTCTAGGCAAACGGCGGGGTTAAATGATGTTTGCGGTGGCCTATTAGTAGACCCCGCCAGGCTGCCATCGGCCCAAGCCGATCCCAAAGAGCAGCGCAAGAAGTCACAGGGTTAACAAGCCCGATACCTGGTTAAGTAGCCGTGTTACTCCCCTTCAAACAAGATGTCTTCGGTCGCCTATTACTAGACCCCGTCGTGGAGGACATGAAGTCCAAAGATCCGGGGTTCGAACCCCCGCGGACGTATTTTTTTCCCTAATTATTCAGTTCATGTTCTATACGACGGTGCATCAGACTTTTAGTTCTACATGACGGTCCGAGTCATCAGGTCAAAACCAACATGGAAACTAGGCCCCACATGTCATTGGATAGTTTTATAATTGGTAGTCAACAGTTCAAAGCCATATGGACATGACATGTAAGTGTAAATTGACACATGGATATTACATATATGTAGACACGTCAGCGAAACTTGATACATGGACGCGACACCTAGATCAACCAGATGAGGTGTCCATCAAACTTTCTTAAGTTATCATGAATAGCCCCCTTGACCATTTAAATTGGTCGTAGTCGCCCGAAATTAAGGTCATGGACCAGTGATGTCTATGTTATGATCAACTAGTGTAAACAAGCTATGACCTTCCTGATAAAAAAGATCGTAGTTTTTCAAGGTTTGTACCCTCCCAAATGGCCTACGACCAGTTGGCTCGAAATGGTCATAGATCTATAACCTAAAAACTTAGGGTCGTTAAGAAAATGTCACTAGTCAACACATTTCTTGTAGTGCATGTTTGAGAGTTATGACAAAAAAATCATTGTTTTCGCGCTTTATGACCATTTGGATGAGTTATTACCCATAGTTTTAGGCTTCTTGGGTGATTTACATAGACCGTAAGACCCAATACATGTTTGAGATTTATGACAAAAACTCGTTGTTTTGGCGCTTTATGGCCATTTTCATGAGCTATTGCCCATAGTTTTGGGGCTATAGAGAGATTTAAAATGAGCGTAAAACCCGATACAATGTTTAGACTCATGACAAAAAAATGGTCATTTTCGCTCTTTATGGATGTTTTCATGAGTTATTGCCCACGGTTTTGGGGTTCGTGGGCGATTTGAAACGACCCTAAGACCCGATACATGTTTGATAATTATGACCAAACACTCGTCGTTTTCATGTTTTACGGACGTTTTCATGAGCTATTGCCTAGAGTTTTGGGGTTCGAGGGCAATTTACAATGACTCTAAGACCTACTACATCTTTGAGAGTTATGACCAAAAACTCATCGTTTTCGCCCTTTGTGGCTGTTTTCATGAGCTATTGCCCATAGTTTTGTGATTCTTGGGCAATTTAGAACGACCATAAGACCCAATAGATGTTTGATATTTATGACCAAAACCTTGCCGTTTTAGCACTTTATGGCCATTCTCATGAGCTATTATCCATAGTTTTGAGGTTCGAGGGCGATTTACAATGACCATAAGATCCGATATATGTTTCAGAGATATGACCAAACAGTCGTCGTTTTCGTGCTTTATGGACGTTTTCATGAGCTATTGCCTAGAGTTTTGGGGTTCGAGGGCAATTTACAATGACTCTAAGACCTACTACATCTTTGAGAGTTATGATCAAAAACTCATCGTTTTCGCAGTTTGTGGCCGTTTTCATGAACTATTGCCCCTAGTTTTGGACTTCTTGGGCGATTTAGAACGACGATAAGACCCAATACATGTTTGAGATTTATGACCAAAACATGGCCGTTTTTGCCCTTTATGGCCATTTTCATGAGCTATCGACCATAGTTTTGGGGTTCGCGGGCGATTTACAAAGACCATAAGACATGATACATATTTGAGAGTTATGAACAAACAATCATTGTTTTTGTGGTTTATGGACATTTTCATGAGCTATTGCCTAGTGTTTTGGGTTTCGAGGGCAATTTACAATGACCATAAGACCTACTACATGTTTGAGAGTAATGACCAAAAACTCATCGTTTTCGCGCTTTATGGCCGTTTTCATGAGTTATTTACCATAGTTTTGGGCTTCTTGGTTGATTTAGAATGACCGTAAGACCCAATACATGTTTAAGATTTATGACCAAAAACTAGCCGTTTTTGTGCTTTATGGCCATTTTCATGAGCTATTGCCCACAGTTTTGGGGTTCGAGGGCGATTTAGAACAAGCATAAAACCCGATACATGTTTGAGAGTTATGACCAAAAACACGTCGTTTTCACGCTTTATGGCTATGTTCATGAGCTATTGCCCATAGTTTTTGGTTCTAGGGAGATTTAAAACGACCATAAGACTAGATACATGTTTCAGACTGATGACCAAAAACTCTCCCTTTTTGCGCTTTATGGCCATTTTCATGAGGTATTGCCCATAGTTTTGGGCTTCTTGGGCGATTTACAACGAGGGTAAGACTAGATACATGTTAGAGAGTTATGACCAAAAATACGTCGTTTTCGTGCTTTATGACTGTTTTCATGAGCTATTGCCCTGAGTTTTAGGCTTCTTGGGCGATTTACAATGACCGTAAGACCAAATACATGTTTGAGATTTATGACGAAAAACTCGCCCTTTTTGCGCTTTATGGCCATTTTCATGAGCTAATGACCATAGTTTTGGGGTTCTAGGGCGATTTACAACGAGCATAAGACCCGATACAATGCTTGAGAGTTATGACCCAAAACTTGTCCTTTTCACTCTTTATGTCCGTTTTCATGAGCAATAACCCACAGTTTTGGGGTTCGAGGGCAATTTACAACGACCGTAAGACCTAATACATGTTTGAGATTTATGAACAAAAACTCGTCGTTTTCGCACTTTATGGCCATGTTCATGAGCTATTGCCCATAGTTTTCGATTCTATGGAGATTTAAAACGACCGTAAGACTAGATACATGTTTGAGAGTTATGACAAAAAATTCATCGTTTTCGCGCTTTATGGCAATTTTCATGAGCTATTGCCCATAGTTTTAGGCTTCTTGGGCGATTTATAACGACCATAAGACCCAATACATGATTGAGATTTATGTCCAAAAACTCGCTGTGGCGCTTTATGGCCATTTTCATGAGCTATTGACCATAGTTTTCGGGTTATAGAGCGATTTAAAATGAGAATTAAACCCGATACAATGCTTGAGAGTAATGACCAAAAACTTGTCGTTTTCGCTCTTTATGGACGTTTTCATGAGCTATGGCCCATAGTTTTGGGGTTCGAGGGCGATTTGAAACGACCGTAAGACCCGATATATGTTTGAGAGATATGACCAAACACTCGTCGTTTTCGTGCTTTATGGACGTTTTCATGAGCTATTGCCTAGAGTTTTGGGGTTCGAGGGCAATTTACAATGACTCTAAGACCTACTACATCTTTGAGAGTTATGACCAAAAACCTCATCATTTCGCAGTTTGTGGCTGTTTTCATGAGTTATTGCCCCTAGTTTTAGGCTTCTGGGGTGATTTAGAACGTCGATAAGACCCAATACATGTTTGAGATTTATGATCAAAACATTGCCGTTTTTGCGCTTTATGGCCATTTTCATGAGCTATTGAACATAGTTTTGGGGTTCGAGGGCGATTTACAAAGACCATAAGACCCGATACAAGTTTGAGAGTTATGAACAAACACTCGTTGTTTTTGTGCTTTATGGACATTTTCATGAGCTATTGCCTAGAGTTTTGGGGTTCGAGGGAAATTTACAATGACCGTAAGACCTACTACATGTTTGAGAGTAATGACCAAAAACTCATCGTTTTCGCGCTTTATGGCCGTTTTCATGAGTTATTTCCCATAGTTTTGGGCTTCTTGGTTGATTTAGAACGACCGTAAGACCCAATACATGTTTAAGATTTATGACCAAAAACTAGCCGTTTTTGTGCTTTATGGCCATTTTCATGAGCTATTGCCCACAGTTTTGGGGTTCGAGGGAGATTTAGAACGACCGTAAGACCTCATACATGTTTGAGAGTTATGACCAAAAACACGTCGTTTTCACACTTTATGGCTATGTTCATGAGTTATTGACCATAGTTTTTGGTTCTAGGGAGATTTAAAATGACCATAAGACTAGATACATGTTTCAGGCTGATGACCAAAAACTCTCCCTTTTTGCGCTTTATGGTCATTTTCATGAGCTATTACCCATAGTTTTGGGCTTCTTGGGTGATTTACAACGACGGTAAGACCCGATATAATACTTGAGAGTCATGACCAAAAACTCACAGGTTTTACGCTTTATGGCCATTGTCATGAGCTATTAACCATAGTTTTCGGGTTCTAGGGCGATGATGACAAGTATAGGGGGTGTATCGCAGTATTTTCGAGGGAAGTGAAACCCAATTTATTGATTCGACACAAGGGGAACCAAAGAATATTTATAAGCCTTAACAATTGAGTTGTCAATTCAGCTGCACCTAGAAACAATCTTGCTCACAACAGTTTATCAGTAGCAACAATTTTGTAGTAGGAATAGAAGTAAAAGCAGTAGTAAAGTAAAGACAGTAGTAACAAAAGCAGTAAATAGTGCGATTCGAGTGCGGTAGGCATAGGGATGGATGGACGGGCGTTGCATGGACAAGACAATTCACATAGCAATCAGAACATAGGGCAATTGCAGATAAATAAGATAAAGCGCTCAAGTACTAGACAATCCTAGGCATGTGTTCCATAAATAGTCATACGTGCTCGCAATGAGAACTTGCACAACATCTTTTGTCCTGTCAGCCCGTTTGTAGAGGGGCCTCTAGGGGACTACTGGCAATTAAGGTGCTCCTTTTAATAGAGCACCGGAGCAAAGCATTAACACTCCATGAACACATGTGATCCTCACATCGAAGCCTTTCCCTTCCGGTTATCCCGATTTTTGTCACTTCGGGGCCATAGGTTCCGGACAACAAAGTGTGTATACAACTTGTAGATAAGACCAGAAACAATACTATCATAATGAATCAATAATAAGTTCACATCTGAAATCATGGCACTCGGGCCCTAGTGACAAGCATTAAGCACGACAAGTCGCAACAAAGTCATAAAGCACTAATAAAAGATACTAGGCACCATGCCCTAACAATCTGATGCCATTACATGAACGATCTCATCCAATCCCTACCATCCCCATAGCCTACATCGGGGTATTACTCACTCATAGATGGGGGAAACATGGATGGTCGATGGATAAGCGATGGTGATGATGATGGCGACGATCCCCTCCAATTCCCCGTCCCAGCAGGGTGCTAGAACGGAGTTTCTGGTGCTGTTTAGTGGAATCTGGTGGTGGCGGCGGAGCGGAACTCCTTCTAGAAAAACGTCGAACCCCCCCCCCCCCCCCCCCCGAAGTTTTTAGGTCAGAAGGCTCCTTATAGGCGAAGAGAGAGGCCGAGGGGGTGCCTAGGGGGCCCACACCACCCCCTGGTGTGGCCTAGCCTAGCCCGCGCCACCAGGTGGTGTGGCCACCCGAGGGCTCTTCTCCGTCTCGTATTCTGGCTCTTGGAGTCTTCGGGTGAAATAGGATTTTTGGCATATTTTCTGGGATTTTTCCGGATAGTTGGTTTTCTGCACAAAAAGTGGACACCAAGGCAATTATGCTGAAAACAGCGTCAATCTGCATTAGTTGCATCCAAATCACACAAGTTTAGAGGAGAAACAATAGCCAAAGTGTTCGGGAAAGTAGATACGTTTTGGACGTATCAACTCCCCCCAAGCTTAGCTTATTGCTTGTCCTCAAGCAATTCAGGTTAAAACTGAGTGCGATAAAAGAACTTTCATGAACACATTTGCTTCATATGATGTAAATATTCTCAACAATGTGATCAACTACCTAGACAATTCATAATAAAGAGTATGCAACCAAGTCTACTTAATAGTCATTGCAAGCTATGAAGAGATTCCAACTCAAGAATAATAAGTAGCATGAAGCTCAGGCATAAGCAACATTACAATGCTCATAGAAAGGTATGATAGAGTGGTATCTCGCTTGCCTTTTATTATGAATGCCAAGGCACCTCTGAAGTTCAAGTGATGACTAGAAGTAAATATATCAAGGATACAAGCATCAGAGTCATAACACAAATAATCAAGTAATGAAACAAACACAAAGAATGACAACTATGCTCTCAAGAAGGTGCTCAAAGAATATGTGGAGACTCAACAAGTAGAAGAAAAGGTTTTGAATAATTTGAAAGGCTTCCAAATGCTGAAAGTATGGTACTCGTTAGCTTTGAGCTCTCATTGCCCCTATCATAAGCATCTTTAATGTGGTTAAGGTGAAAGTGACACAACTAAGAGGATATGCTTGACAAGTTATAAATCGAAGTCTCATGCCCCTTACTTACGAAGACCGATCCTCATGCTACTCAACTTCAGTCACAAGTAAGCTCTTGTCATTGTAAGTATATACGTATCATAGTTATGGGCTTTATGGCCATTTTCATGAGCTATTGCCCATAGTTATGGGCTTCTTGGGCGATTTACAACGAGCCTAAGACCCGATACAATGCTTGAGAGTTATGACCAAAAACTCACAGGTTTTGCGCTTTATGGCCATTTTCATTAGCTCTTGACCATAGTTTCTGGGTTCTAGGGCGATTTAAAACGAGCGTAAAACCCGATACAATGTTTGAGAGTCATGACCAAAAAATTGTTGTTTTCGCTCTTTATGGGTGTTTTCATGAGCTACTGCCCACAGTTTTGGGGTTCGATGGCGATTTACAACCACCATAAGGACTGATACATGTTCGAGATTTATGACCAAAAACTAGTCGTTTTCGTGCTTTATGGCCATGTTCATGAGCTATTAACCATAGTTTTGGGGTTCGAGGGCGATTTAAAACAATCGTAAGACCTAATACATGTTTGAGATTTATGACCAAAAACTCGTCGTTTTCGCGCTTTATGGCCATGTTCATGAGCTTTTTCCCATAGTTTTCGGTTCTATGGAGATTCAAAACGACCATAAGACTAGATACATGTTTGAGAGTTATGACAAAAAATTCATCGTTTTCGCGCTTTATTGCCATTTTCATGAGCTATTGCCCATAGTTTTAGGCTTCTTGGGCGATTTACAACGACTGTAAGACTCGATACATGTTTGAGATTTGTGACCAAAAACTCGTTGTTTTGGCGCTTTATGGCCATTTTCATGGGCTATTGATCATAGTTTTGGGGTTATATAGCGATTTAAAATGAGCATAAAACCACGTTACAATGCTTGAGAGTCATGACCAAAAACTCGTCGTTTTCGCTCTTTATGGACATTTTGGTGTTCGAAGGCGATTTGAAACGACCGTAAGACCCGATATATGTTTGAGAGTTATGACCAAACACTCGTCGTTTTCATGCTTTATGGACGTTTTCATGAGCTATTGCCTAGAGTTTTGGGGTTCGAGGGCAATTTACAATGACTCTAGGACCTACTACATCTTTGAGAGTTATGACCAAAAACTCATAGTTTTCGCGGTTTGTGGCCGTTTTCATGAGCTATTACCCGTAGTTTTGGGCTTCTTGGCTGATTTAGAACAACCATAAGACCCAATACATGTTGGAGATTTATAACCAAAACCTTGCCGTTTTTGCGCTTTACGGCCATTTTCATGAGCTATTGTCCATAGATTTGGGGTTCGAGGGCGATTTACAACGACCATAAGGCCCGATACATGAGTTATGAACAAACACTCGTCGTTTTGGTGCTTTATGGACGTTTTCATGAGCTATTGCATAGAGTTTCGGGGTTCGAGGGAAATTTACAATGATTGTAAGACCTACTACATGTTTGAGAGTTATGACCAAAAACTCATCATTTTTGCGCTTTATGGCCGTTTTCATGAGCTATTTCCCATAGTTTTGGCTTCTTGGGCGATTTAGAACGACTTTAAGACCCAATACATGTTTGAGATTTATGACCAAAAACTTGCCGTTTTGGCGCTTTATGGCCATTTTCATGAGTTATTGCCCATAGTTTTTGGTTCTAGGGAGATTTAAAACAGCTGTAAGACTAGATACATGTTTGAGAGTTATGACAAAAAAATTGTCGTTTTCGCGCTTTATGGCCATTTTTATGAGCTATTGCCCATAGTTTTGGGCTTCTTGGGCGATTTACAATGACCATAAGACCCAATACATATTTGAGATTTATAACCAAAAACTCACATGTTTTGCGCTTTATGGCCATTTGCATGAGCTATTGACGATAGTTTTGGGGTTCTATGGCGATTTCAAACGAGCGTAAACCCCAATACAATGCTTGAGAGTCATGACCAAAAACTCGTCATTTTTGCTCTTTATGGATGTTTTCATGAGCTATTGCCCATAGTTTTATGGGTTTGCGGGCGATTTACAACGACCATACGACCCGATACATGTTTGAGATTTATGACCAAAAACTCTCCCTTTTTGCGCTTTACGGCCATTTTCATGAGCTATTTCTCATAGTTATGGGCTTCTTGGGAGATTTACAACGAGCATAAGACCGATACAATGCTTGAGATTTATGACCAAAAACTCACAGGTTTTGTGCTTTCTGGCCATTTCATGAGCTATGGACCATAGTTTTGGGGTTCTAGGGCGATTTAAAACGAGCGTAAAACCCGATACAATGTTTGACAGTCATGACCAAAAAATGTTGTTTTCGCTCTTTATGTTCGTTTTCATGAGCAATAACCCACAGTTTTGGGGTTCGAGGGTGATTTACAACGACCGTAAGACCTAATACATGTTTGAGATTTATGACCAAAAACTCGTCGTTTTTATGGCCATGTTCATGAGCTATTGCCAATAGCTTTTGGTTCTAGGGAGATTTAAAACGACCGTAAGACTAGATACATGTTAGAGAGTTATGATAAAAAATTCATCGTTTTCGCTCTTTATGGTAATTTGCATGAGCTATTACCCATAGTTTTAGGCTTCTTGGGCGATTTGCAACGATCGTAAGTCCCAATACATGTTTGAGATTTATGACCAAAAACTCATTATTTTGGCACTTTATGGCCATTTTCATGAGCTATTGACCATAGTTTTGGGGTTATAGAGCGATTTAAAATGAGCGTAAAACCCGATACAATGCTTGAGATTCATGACCAAAAACTCGTCGTTTTTGCTCTTTATGGATGTTATCATGAGCTATTGCCCATTGTTTTTGGGTTCGTGGGCGATTTGAAACGACCATAAGACCTGATACATGTTTGAGAGTTATGACCAAACACTCGTCGTTTTCATGTTTTATGGATGTTTTCATGAGCTATTGCCTAGAGTTTTGGGGTTCGAGGGAAATTTACAATGACTCTAATCTCAAACTGTTTGAGATTAGAGTCATTGTAAATTGCCCTCGAACCCCAAATCCCTAGGCAATTGCTCATAAAAACGACCATAAAGCACGAAAACGACGAGTGTTTGGTCATAACTCTCAAACATGTATCAGGTCTTACGGTCATTTCAAATCGCCCTCGAACCTCAAAACTATGGGCAATAGCTCATGAAAACATCCATAAAGAGCGAAAACAACGAGTTTTTGGTCATGACTCTCAAGCATTGTATCGTGTTTTACGCTCATTTTAAATCGCCCTAGAACCCCCAAACTATGGTCAATAGCTCATGAAAATGGCCATAAACTGAAAAAACGGCGAGTTTTTGGTCATATATCTCAAACATGTGTTCGGTCTTACGGTCGTTGTAAATCTCCCTAGAACCCCAAAACTATGGTTAATAGCTCATGAACATGGCCATAAAGCGCGAAAACGACGAGTTTTTGGTCATAAATCTCAAACATGTATCGGGTCTTATGGTCGTTGTAAATCGCCGGCAAACCCCAAAACTGTGGGCAATAGCTCATGAAAATGTCCATAAAGAGCGAAAACGACAAGTTTTTGGTCATGACACTCAAGCATTGTATCAGGTTTTACGGTCATTTTAAATCGCTCTAGAACCCCAAAACTATGGTTAATAGCCCATGAAAATGGCCATAAAGCGCCAAAACTGCGAGTTTTTGGTCATAAATCTCAAACATGTATTGGGAATTACGGTCATTGTAAATCGCCCTAGAACCCCAAAACTATGGTCATTAGCTCATGGAAATAGCCATAAAGCGCAAAATGGGCGAGTTTTTTGTCATAAATCTCAAACATATATTTGGTCTTACGGTCGTTGTAAATCGCCCATGAAGCCTAAAACTATGGGCAATAGCTCAAGAAAACGGGCATAAAGCATGAAAACAACAAGTTTTTGGTCATAACTCGCAAGCATTGTATCAGGATTTATGCTCGTTATAAATCGCCCTAGAACCCCAAAACTATAGGCAATAGCTCATGAAAACGTCCATGAATAGCGAAAACGACGAATTTTTTGTCATAACTCTCAAACATGTATCTAGTCTTACGGTCGTTTTAAATCTCCCTAGAACCGAAAACTATGGGCAATAGCTCATGAACATGGCCATAAAGCGCGAAAACGACGAGTTTTTGGTCATAAATCTCAAACATGTAATGTGGGTTATTGCTCATGAAAATGAACATAAAGAGCGAAAATGACAAGTTTTTGGTCATAACTCTCAAGAATTGTATCAGGTCTTATGATCGTTGTAAATCGCCCTAGAACACCAAAACTATGGTCATTAGCTCATGAAAATGGCCATAAAGCGCAAAAAGGGCGAGTTTTTGGTCATAAATCTCAAACATGTATTTGGTCTGGCGGTCGTTGTAAATCGCCCAAGAAGCCTAAAACTATGGGAAATAGCTCATGAAAACGGCCATAAAGCATGACAACGACGAGTTTTTGGGTCATAACTCTCAAACATGTATCGAGTCTTATGGTCGTTGTAAATTGCCCTAGAACTCCCAAAACTGTGGGTAATAGCTAATGAAAATGGCCATAAAGCACGAAAACGACGTGTTTTTGGTCATAAATCTCGAACATGTATCATTTCGTGTGGTCGTTGTGATTCACCATTGAACCCCAAAACTATGGGCAATAGCTCACGAAAACGTCCATAAAGAGCGAAAAGAACGATTTTTTGGTCATGACTCTCAAGCATTGTATCGGGTTTTACGCACATTTTAAATCGCCCTAGATCCCCAAAACTATGGTCAATAGCTCATGAAAATGGCCATAAAGCGCAAAACCTGTGAGTTTTTGGTCATAACTCTCAAGCATTGTATCGGGTCTTACGCTCGTTGTAAATCACCCAAGAAGCCTAAAACTATGGGCAATAGCTCATGAAAATGGCCATAATGCACAAAAAGATAAAGCGCAAAACCTGTGAGTTTTTGGTCATAAATATCAAACATGTATTGGGTCTGACGGTCGTTCTAAATCGCCCAAGAAGCCCAAAACTATGGGAAATAACTCATGAAAACGGCCATAAAGCGCGAAAAAGATAACTTTTTGGCATAACTCTCAAACATGTAGTAGGTCTTACGGTCATTGTAAATTGCCCTAGAACCCCAAAACTATGGTTAATAGCTCATGAACATGGCCATAAAGCACAACAACGACGAGTGTTTGTTCATAACTCTCAAACATGTTTCGGGTCTTATGGTCGTTCTAAATCACCCTCGAACCCCAAAACTATGGTCAATAGCTGATGAAATGGCTATAAAGCGCAAAAACGGCAAGGTTTTGGTCATAAACCTCAAACATGTGTTGGGTCTTATGGGCATTCTAAATCTCCCAAGAATCCCAAAGCTATGGGCAATTGCTCATGAAAACAGCCACAAAGCGCGAAAACGATGAGTTTTTGGTCATAACTCTCAAAGATGTAGTAGGTCTTAGAGTCATTGTAAATTGCCATCGAACCCCAAAACCCTAGGTAATAGCTCATGAAAACGTCCATAAAACATGAAAACGACGTGTGTTTGGTCATAACTCTCAAACACGTATCGGATCTTACGGTCGTTTCAACTCGCCCACGAACCCCCAAAATGTGGGAAATAGCTTATGAAAACGTCCATAAAGAGCGAAAACGACGAGTTTTTGTTCATGACTCTCAAGCATTGTATCGGGTTTTACGCTCATTTTAAATCGCTCTATAACCCCAAAACTATGGTCAATAGCTCATGAAAATGGCCATAAAGCGCCAAAACAGCGAGTTTTTGGTCATAAATCTCAAACATGTATTGGGTCTTACGGATATTATGAATTGACCAAGAAGCATAAAACTATGGGCAATAGCTCATCAAAACGGCCATAAAGCACGAAAACGATGAATTTTTGGTCATAACTCTCAAACATGTATCTAGTCTTACGGTCGTTGTAAATTGCCCTAGAACCCCAAAACTATGGTTAATAGCTCATGAACATGGCCATAAAGCACGAAAACGACGCGTTTTTGGTCACAAAACTCGAACAAGTATCAGTTCTTATGGTCATTGTAAATCGCCCAAGAAGCCCAAAACTATGGACAATAGCTCATAAAAATGGCCATAAAGCGCAAAAACGACGAATTTTTGTCATAACTCTCAAACATGTATCTAGTCTTACGGTCGTTTGAAATCTCCCTAGAACATAAAACTATGTGCAATAGCTCATGAACATGGCCATAAAGCACGAAAACGACGAGTTTTTGGTCATAACTCTCAAACATGTATCAGGTCTTACGGTCGTTGTAAATCGCCCTCGAACCCCAAAACTATGGACAATAGCTCATGAAAATGGCCATAAAGCGCAAAAACGACGAGTTTTTGGTCATAAATATCTCAAACATGTATCAGTTCTTATGGTCGTTGTAAATCGCCATCAAACCCCAAAACTGTGGGCAATAGCTCCAGAACACGTCCATAAAGAGCGAAAACAATGATTTTTTGGTCATGACTCTCGAACATTATATTGGGTTTTACGCTCGTTTTAAATCGCCCTAGAACCCCAAAACTATGGTCAATAGGTCATGAAAATGGCCATAAAGTGCAAAACCTGTGAGTTTTTGGTCATAACTCTCAAGCATTGTATCGGGTCTTACGATTGTTGTAAATCTCCCAAAAAGCCCATAACTCTGGGCAATAGCTCATGAAAATGGCCATAAAGCACAAAAAGGGAGAGTTTTTGGTCATAAATCTCAAACATGTATTGGGTCTTATGGTCGTTGTAAATCATCCTCAAACCCATAAAGATGTGGGCAATAGCTCATGAAAACTTCCATAAAGAAAAAAAAAACGACGAGTTTTGGGGTTTCTCGCGAAAGGTGTGAGTAGTCGGAAGGTAGAACTCAAAGAGGTTATTGAACCTTCTCTTCATGAATTGGCGAGTGGCGCAGCACCGGAAGTTGTTTTGGAGTTGACTTCACCTATTGAAGAGAGATCTAATGATAATAATTATGAAACTCCGAAAGAGGATACCGCTAAACCTCGCAGGTCAAGCAGGACACGTGCAGCTCCTGAACTGTACGGCAATCCTGTTATGAATTTCATGATTGATGAAATAGATGACCCTGCGACGTACGAAGAAGCGATGATGAGCCCTAATTACTACAAATAGCTAGAAGCCATGAAACCTGAGATGGAATCCATGTATGAAAACCAGTTTTGGACCTTGGTGGACTTACCTCACGATCGAAAGGCCGTTGAGAATAAATGGATTTTCAAATGAAAAACTGATGATGATGGTAATGTGACCATCTATAAAGCTCGACTTGTCGCAAAGGGGTTTCGACGAATTCAAGGAGTTGACTACGATGAGACATTCTCTCCCATAGCGATGCTAAAGTCGGTTAGGATTATGTTAGCAATTGCTGCATATTTCGATTATGAAATATGGCAGATGGATGTCAAAACTGCATTCCTCAATGGTAATATTGAAGAAGAGTTGTATATGATACAACCTAAGGGTTTTTTCGATCCTAAGGATGCTGATAAGGTATGCAAACTTTAGTGATCCATCTATGGACTGAAGCAAGCATCACGAAGTTGGAATCTCCGCTTTGAGGAGGTGATCAAAGAGTTTGGATTTGTCCAAACTTATTGAGAGGCTTGTATTTACCAGAAAGTGAGTCAGAGCAAAGTGGCATTTCTAATATTATATGTGGATGACATATTATTGATTGGAAATGATATAGATCTTTTAAATAGTGTTAAAAGTTATCTAAACAACAAATTTTCGATGAAAGACCTTGGTGAAGCTTCATATATATTAGGCATCAAAACTATAGAGATAGATCAAGATGCCTAATTGGGCTATCATAGAGTACATACCTTGATAGGATATTAAAGAAGTTTAATATGGACGGAAGTAAGAAGGGGTTCTTACCTATGTTGCAAGGCAAGACATTGAGTAAGACTCAAAGTCCGGCTGTGGCGGAAGAAAGAGAGATAATGGATAAGATCCCCTATGCCTCAGCCATAGGCTCTATAATGTACGCCATGCTATGTACAAGACCAGATGTGGCACATGATATTAGCTTGACTAGTAGGTACTAATCCGATTTAGGTTCGGAACACTGGATAGCGGTCAAGAATATCCCTAAGTACTTAAGAAGAACAAAGGATATGTTTCTTGTATACGAAGGTGAAGAAGAGCTAGTCTCTAAGTGTTATGTCGATGCTAGCTTTGACACCAATCCGGATGACTCTAAGTCTCAATCCGGATACGTATTTCTCTTGAACGGAGCAGCAGTTAGTTGGAGGAGTTCCAAACAACCTGTGGTGGCTGGATCAACGACGGGGCCAGAATATGTTGCTGCTTCAGAAGCGGCGCGGGAAGCGGTTTGGATGAAGGAGTTCATAATGGAACTAGGTGTGGTTCCTAGTGCATTGGACCCAATGGTGATCTATTGTGACAACAATGGAGCCATAGCCAATGCCAAGGAACCAAGGTCTCACAAGAATTCCAAGCATATTAAGCGCCAGTTTCACTCCATCCGCGAGCATGTCAAGAATGGAGACATAAAGATTTGTAAAGTACACATGGACCTAAATGTAGCAGATCCGTTGACTAAAGTTCTCCCTAGGGCAAAACATGATCAACACCAGAACTCCATGGGTGTTAGATTTATCACTATGTAAACTAGATTATTGTCTCTAGTGCAACTGGGAGACTGAAGGAAATATGCCCTGAGAGGCAATAATAAAGTTGTTATTATGTATTCCTTGTATATGATAGATGCTTATTTTGCATGCTATAATTGTATTGATAGGAAACATCAATACATGTGTGTTTGATTAAAAAAGGGGTTCCTAGTTATGCCTCTCTTATAGACTAGCTCGTTGATTAACAAGATGATCAAAGTTTCCTGATCATGGACATTGGATGTTGTTAATAACGAGGTCACAACATTTGTGAAATTATGTGATGAACATTCATCCGAAGTATAGCATTACGATCAAAGTCATTATGTTTATATTGATATAACATCATACGAAGTAATCTTAGTCCTTAGACCATGAGATCATGTTAATTGCTAACACCGGAAGAGTATCTTGATAACATCAAACATCACACCATAACAGGGTGACTATAAAGGTGAGTTCATTGCTACAAAGGTGTTATGTTGAGGCTCATGGATCAAGAGTGGAATTTGTCAATCCCGATGACGGATAGATATACCCTAGGCCCTCTTGGTGATATCACATTAAGATAGCTTGCAAGCAAGTGATGTGATCACTAGAATGTTATATCACGGGAACGAGAAAACAGTGCATGTCGGTAACAAGATCAAACTAGGTATTTGGATACCGATGATCGAATCTCGGACATGTATTATATCATGAGACAAAGGGATTAAGTTACTAGCGTTAAAGGTTCTCACGATCACAGAAGTCATCGTTGAATGTGAAGGAGTCAGTATGGATCTCCAGGTCCCGCTTCTAATTATTGATCTGAGAGGAGTCTCCATCATGTCTGCATTATTCGCGAATCGTACGGTGACACACTTAAGGGTTGCCGGACACCATTTAGGAGCACATATGTTTCTGACGAAAGGATTGCAAAGCGTAGGAATTGTTTCGATAGAAACCGGAATTGTTTCGGGTGAAATTGCAGAAAGTGGATCTGCATGTGATATTGAAATGTTGCAAGGGGTTTTGTGTGAATGTTTGTTAATTAAATTAATTAATAAAATTCTGAATAAAATAAATAAAAGAGTTTTATTAATTGAGAGTTGCATTAAATTTGGTGGAAATTTAATGCATGTGAGTGGAATTTTGGGTGGAGTCAAAATTGATGTGAGTGGAGCTTCCACCACATGAATGAGGAAGAGGTGGGGGCACCCTCCTTGTCCTCCGGCCATGGTAGGGGAGGAGCCCCCCTCTCCTATAAAAGTCCCCCCTCTCCTCCCTCACAAAGCACACCTCCTCGTGAAGGATCTCTCTCCCCCTCTAGATATTTCCCCATGGTCTCGGATTACCGAGATACATGATCCTGGTGGCCTTGCGTCTGGAAGGAGTTGCTGCTAACGCTGATTCGCTGGAGCGAGGAGGTGGAGGTTTTCCGGTGGCTTGAACGTGTGTGCGAGGACGGATGTGCTGCTGATTTGCGTCGCTCGGAATTCCACACGATCTTGAGATCGGCAAGCGTACGACTACATCATCGACGAGTTCCAACTCGTTAACAAAACTCTGTTGTCTTCGAGGGTAAGTTCTCCATGGATGTATATCCACCCGTTGCTCTATATCTAGTAGATAGATCTTGGCGTATAGTTCTCTTCGTAGGAAAATTTTTGTTTTCTATGCTGCGAACCCAACACAAAAGACTCGATATAATGCTTGAGAGTTATGACCAAAAACTCATCGTTTTCGTGTTTTATGGCCATTTTCATGAGCTATTGCCAATAGTTTTGGGCTTCTTGGGCGATTTACAATGACCGTAAGTCCCAATACATGTTTCAGATTTATGACCAAAAACTCGCCGTTTTTTGCGATTTAAGGCCATTTTCATGAGCTATTTCCCATAGTTTTGGGGTTTGAGGGCGATTTACAACGACCGTAAGACCTGATACATGTTTGAGAGTTATGACCAAAAACTCATCGTTTTCGCGCTGTATGGCCATGTTCATGAGCTTGCCCATAGTCTTGGGTTCTAGGGAGAATTTAAAACAACCGTAAGACTAGATACATGTTTGAGATTTATGACCTAAAATTCATCGTTTTCACGCTTTATGGCCATTTTCATGAGTTATTACCCATAGTTTTGGGCTTCTTGGGTGATTTACAAAAACCGTAAGATCCGATACATGTTTGAGAGTTATGACCAAAAAATCGCCGTTTTCGCTCTTTATGGCCATGTTCATGAGCTATTAACCATAGTTTTGGGGTTCTAGGGAGTTTTAAAATGACCGTAAGACTAGATACATGTTTGACAGTTATGACCATTTTTTTTTCGTTTTCATGCTTTATGGCTGTTTTCATGAGCTATTGCCTATAGTTTTGGGCTTCTCGGGAGATTTACAACTACCACAAGACCAAATACATGTTTTAGAGTTATGACCAAAACTCTCCCCTTTTGCGCTTTATGGCCATTTTCATGAGCTATTGCCCATAGTTTTGGGCTTCTTGGGCGATTTACAACGAGCGCAAGACCCGATACAATGCTTGAGAGTTATGACAAAAAACTCACAGGTTTTGCGCTTTATGACCATTTTCATGAGCTATTGACCATAGTTTTGGTGTTCGAGGGCGATTTAAAACGAGCGTAAAACCAGATACAATGCTTGAGAGTCATGACAAAAAAACTCGTTATTTTCGCTCTTTATGGACGTTTTCATGAGCTATTGCCCATAGTTTTGGAGTTCGAGGGCGATTTACAACGACCATAAGAACCGATAGATGTTTGAGATTTATGACCAAAAACACATTGTTTTTGTTCTTTATGGCCATGTTCATGAGCTATTAACCATAGTTTTGGGGTTCTAGGGTGATTTACAACGACCATAAGACTAGATACTTGTTTGAGAGTTATGACCAAAAATTCGTCATTTTCGAGCTTTATGGCTATTTTAATGAGCTTGTGCCCATAGTTTTAGGCTTCTTGGGTGATTTACAATGACCGTAAGACCAAATACATGTTTGAGATATATGACCAAAAACTCGCCCTTTTTGCGTATTATGGTTGTTTTCATGAGCTAATGACCATAGTTTTGGGCTTCTAGGGCGATTTACAAGGAGCGTAACACCCAATACAATGCTTGAGAGATATGACCAAAAACTTGTTGTTTTCGCTCTTTATGTCTGTTTTCATGAGCAATAGCCCATAGTTTTCGGGTTCGGGGGCGATTTACAACGACTATAAGACCTGATACATTTTTGAGAGTTATGACCCGAAACTCGTTGTTTTCGTGTTTTATGGCCATGTTCATGAGCTATTGCCCATAATTTTGGGTTGTAGGGAGATTTAAAATGACCATAAGAGTAGATACACATTTGAGAGTTATGACCTAAAATTCGTCATTTTTGCGCTTTATGGCCGTTTTCATGAGCTATTACCCATAGTTTTGGGCTTCTTGGGCGATTTACAACGAACGTACGACCCGATACATGTTATAGAGTTATGACCAAAAACTCGTTGTTTTCGTGCTTTATGGCCGTTTTCATGAGCTATTGCCCATAGTTTTGGCCTTCTTAAGCAATTTAGAAAAACCATAAAACCCCCCTGAACCTCTGAAGCTGCTAGGACCTATCTATTAGTAATACAGTAACGGGAGGGGCTTTTCGCGAACTTACCCTTGAAGACCAAAAAGCGTTGTCAATGCTCAGGAGAGCGTGGTTGATGTTGACGAGCCGAAGCCGACCTCAAGGTCGTGATGAAGTCCTTGTGCTCCTTCTGGCTCCAACGACATGAGTGCCTCAAGTGCGACACCTCGCGGGGAGTTACATACGTCCGGTGTCTGACGATGACTCCCGCTTCCCCGATCCAGCAGCATTTGCGGAAGTAGAGCTCCTGGATCCGAATCCCGTAGCGCGACGGCGCTCCACGGTGAAGATGTCTCTCGCTCGCGCAGTCCAGACTTGCGACCACGGTCACGAGAGAGAGAGGGGAGAGAGAAAATATCAATTAGAGGTCCTCCCAAAAGTGCGGAGACCTTTATTGATTATTGGATGTATTTTTCAAGGCCAAATACCCCACTTTATATAGGTGGAGGGGAGGTACTACCTCCCCTCAAGTCCCGGGGTGGGACTAAAGGAGAGGAGGGGGTGGGGTTGCTGCCGGCCAGCCCCTAGTGGGCCCAGCCGGCCTCCCCTTTTGGTCCCTTCAACCTCTCTCCTTTCCCCTAATGGTCCCTCTCCTTCCGGAATTGGCCCATTAAGCCTTTTTGACCTTTAATTGATTTTCTCTTTATTAAATAATTATGAATAAATGATTAAATCAATATTTAACATTCATCCACATATTATTCAATCTCCATGGCCATGGAACACCTTCCACCTCCACTCCGGACATCCTCCGGACTTACCAAAACCCTTCCGGTTTTCTCCCTTCATTTCTTCGGTAATTCTACCGATCCTATAAATGCTCTCTAAGCATCATCAAGATCTTAAGCGTGATACCCAACGGTTCGGGAACACTCCAGACATGGTCGGGACACTCCCGCACCAATGATCGACAGAGGGACCTGGATGGCCATGTGACCGCTGTGCGTTCCACGAAGATCTTTCATTGTTTGAACCGGCACAGTCGTGTCTTATTCCCTTTGTCTCTCGATACTTGCATTGCCCGAGATCTGATCAATTTCATCGCCATGTCGTGTTCAATCTCGTTACTGAACAATGCTACTTGACTCGTTCCGACAAGTGATATCCCCGTGATCAAATCACACGTTGCGCAGCTATTGGATATAACCTCTCCGAGTGGGCCCTTGAGTATCTTACCATCACATGGATGGACAAATCCCGCTCTTGACATATATTGCCTCTACGGTTTCCTCTGAATACCTGAACACACCTTTATAACCACCGTTTTACCAGATGGCGTTTGATGCTATCTAAGCACTCTCGGGAGACAGTGATTGATATAGCCTCACGGTCTAAGGAATAGTCTACGAGGATCCATTTCTAATCATCGTAACTTGAACTTCGTGACATGATCGGGTCACGATGTTTAAGTTGGGTATTGGTTCATCATCTCATTCTCAGAATGTGATGACCTCATTTCCAACTGGCATAAATGCCACATGATCAGGAAACAGGATCATCTGTTGACCAATGAACCAGTGACTAGACTTTCACTAGGAACCCCTGGTTGTTTGTATATCACACGTGTATTGATGTTTCCACTCAACACAGTTATAGCATGATATAAAACTTAATCATAAACTATATGAAATATGATAATAGTCCTTACTACTATTTGTCTCTAGGGCATATTTCCAACAGTCTCCCACTTGCACTAGAGTAAAAATACACTAGCTACATTTCTTCTTAATTATTGGCACCATATATCCCGTACCCTGAACATGCTTTCTCATGGAATAGGTTGAGTCTTGGGTCTGTACTTTACAGTCCCAAATCCTTTGCAACTTACTAATGTCACCTTGATTGACATTAATATTCTATCATCTCATGATAGCATCTGTGTAAATGCATCGTCGCTATGGCAGCAGAACGAGGCCTGATTCCAGGAGCCTACAGTGACGTTAGATCAACCTCGAGGGCTTTCTCATGGGCACTGTGCCCTGGGACACATCATTCTACGTTAAAAGCGAATTAGCCCCGCCATAACATTATACAACACTTTAGATGGTACCCTTATCTATTATAATAAATGTATTCATCGAAACACTAGTGCACTCTGTGCAACTTTCGATGTTTTGTTCACCTCGCTTCCTTCTTGATTTTTAATTGGTATCTATAGGAGTTTCCAACATATTCCCTTATAACATAACTCTTTATGCTTTAAGATATGTTTTCCTTTATGGATTTGGAAAATATGTCTACAGTTCTCTACTAGACACTGCGGACAAACTTAGCTCAAACGTTTTGTGATTCGAACTTAATCACCTTCAAACGTTCCTTATTTGGATCACATATTATGCTAAGTTGTCATCGTGGTTTACTAAGACAAAACCTATGTCTTAACATAGTGGATGATGATCATCCTATTCTTTCTTTCAACCATTGATGTTCAACTTAATACTATTCCTAATTTGAGTTATTAAGGACCAGTTCCTTAATTAACTTCTATTCCAAAACCCTTTTCAGAATCCCTTAAGGAATACTACATAATATTATAATACACCTATTATCAACTTCTACATCTTATAAATCATTATTTATAAGTATTTCCGCTTTCATTCTTAACATACTTAAGAATAACTCTTATAAGCTCCCACTCAAAATATGTTCCTACATATTTGAATTTGAGACTTATATTGCTCCCACTTAAAAATATGACAATCACATATTGTTTCAGGAAGACTTTTATAGCTCCCACTCAATTTTATGCAAATTGCATATCCACTCACTGTTTTGAATAACTTCAAAATCCTTTTGATTAAATATCAAACTTGGAGATTTACTATGAGATACTAGTACTTTACTAGTTTTAAATCCACTAGACATTTAGCACACATGAATCAAATTCATTTGAATTCATCCAATACTTGACAAATTGTGCTTTTGTCATTCACCCCTTTTTCCTACTATGGCTTTGCAGTCATTTGGGAAAATTCCAAGTAACCCCTTTTATTTGTGAGATTCAGCAACTAATTGCTTTCTAATCTCAAGGGGATTTTGCTTCTAGGATTTCTCATAATTTAGTTTACCATTATTTCCTTTGTAGTTCGTAGGTATGTCATATTCCAAAAATCATGACAAGTGATTCACAAATGTTTCCATACAAGATATGGATTTACATTTTGAATCCTACTTCATATATTGAAAAACAACAGTGGAGGGAAAAACACAATGATCAAAATCATTGATTCTTTCCTTCCATGAAGAGAATCGTTCAGGAACGCTGTCTGTTGCGCTTCTCAACACTCTGATGCAGGGTTTTGAATCCTCATCGTGTTTTACACTATTTCCTAGTTGCTCCATAATTGAGAAACATCACTAAAAGTGAGCTTTCTCAAGAATGTACCAAAATCCAAGCAATACAAATCTTGCTTTCCTTTTGGTTTGAGCTATGGGTTTCATATTCAAAGTTTCCAATGAATACTCTACAAGGACTTATTCGCTATTGTTTTGGTTATATCGAATAACCCCAAAACTTTCACGAATTCAAATGGTTTACCAATTCTAATTGAGTGCTAACTATTTCTTAACTAATGGTCTCTACATATACACTACTACGATTTATTTGGTGCCTTCTATTCAACCCCCTTTGATATCTAATATCACATTGTGATGCTTTGCATTTTGACGTTTCAAAGCGCTTTGTGTTTCACAATTTCTTTTATGCCATTCTTATAAAGTTGAATTTCATTACTATTGAGCAAATCATAGTAATTTGATTCTCTTTTATATTTATACCCTTTTATCGATGAAACACTTTGATCAAATCAAATAGTTTCATATTCATGTTTCCTTCGGCAAACTAATTTGCACATTTAAACAATCATATAATGATAATTACCATTTTCATTAAAACGCAATACATCGAATATGTATTTACTATTAACAATTCATCAAACACTTTGTATTCAAGTAATACACGGTGTTCAAGTTATTTTGCCAAACTTAGGCATGATTTATATGTGATAAGAAATCGAATGACTTTCACATATTATCACATAACTTTGAATTCAAACAATGGTTTTTCATTCACTAATGAACATATCATTAGGTTGGGTATTTTAAACAAGGCATTTTAATGTTTTACAAATGTTCATGCATTATCAATTAGTTTCAAACAATAAGGACAATTCACGCATAATCAAACAAGATATGAACACGAATAGAAATCATTCATAAAAGTAGAACAACTGTTTGTTACAAACTAATATGAATAACCGTCTCACGAAGTGTGAGACACACTAAAGAAGTTCACAATCTCTTGATTACTATAATCATCATAAACATAAACTAAATGATAAATGTCGAGGGAGAGTGTCGTTAGCTGTCATCATCTTGCTCGCCATCAACACGCAACGTCACCTCCTCTCCAGCAAGCACCTCTCATGCAGAAGGACCTGTTTTCAGTAAAACAGAACAAGTATCAGATATACTTAACAATGCAATGTGTTTGCAAGATTATAACATTTATAAAACTATATATCAAATATATACCATTGTCGTTGACGACCTGAGCGGCATCTGGTTCAACCAACACATTCATGAGATGTATCATGAACCGGTGGAACTCCATTTCCTTGTCGCCCCTCATTACGCAAGTCCTGACTTGTGCTTGGTAGCTTGGTGGCAGCTGCCGTAGCACAACAGCATTTGCAAAAGAGCCTGTAATCCAGACGTCAAGGAAGTATGTTGGCCTCATGTACACATCATGCATGTGCTGCAAGTGGTTGTCCAGTGACGAGTTCTCCTCCATCTTAATGGATAGGAAGTCTCCCATGAACTAATGCTCCCAAATGCGTGTCTGATCCACGAAATGTGTCCTAAGTTGTAGCATCACCGAACGAGGGTTGACATCACCCATGAAAGGCCACAGCTCGTCCACCATTCCGAAATGCATCACAACTGAAATATAGGAGGCCATCTCCTGATGGAGATAGCGGTCTTTCCACTCCTCTGGGGTCTCAAGGTTTGTGGATGGATCCAAATCCATCCCGTCGAGTATGTAGTCGACCATGTCGTTCTCTCTAAGGAGAACATGGAGACTGGCAACCCAAATGGAGAAGTTCGATCCATCTAATCTGAGCTTCTCTCCTTCTAACCATTCAATTGTCAACACGAAACAGCCCATCTACATTTATAATTGCAAAAGGAATTTAGACTAAGTTTATAATTAAAAGAGTTAATAATAACTCCAATCAGAAACACCTATCCCCAAAAGGGTTCCTAGTGATAACACGACCCCTATCAGCCACATCTCCACCGATCATCAGGGCCATCAATGTGGGTTCAAGGGTGGACGCTAAATGTCGGTCACATCATTCATGCAACTCGTGCTCGATCTTTCGACCATCCGCGTTCCGAGGCCATGTCTGTACATGCTAGGCTCGCCAACTCAACCTTAGTGTTTTCGCTGTGCAACATGGCTTACACCTACTATATGTGAACATAGATATGTCTGACACCCAGGCCTGTAACCCTGGATCGCCTCATACCGAAGAACTTTCTTGGTGGCGCACACTAAGGGGGAACACAATCGTTGGTAATTTTAACAAGGATCGTCTTATTAGGCTACCGTTGAGTATCTAATACTAGCACACAATAAGACATACAAACAATAACATTGAATGTAAATGTTATGTGATATGGTCCTTCATGTCGTGATCTCCATCCGTCGTCGCCGGGTTTCGGCGCCAGGGTTCCGGTGCCGTAGACACCAGGGTACCGGTGTCATTCCGGCGTGGTAGATCGTCACCTCCGTGACTATCTACTACTCCGTAACAAAAGGTAATCACTTTACCTTTGCCACAACCATATCACAAAGCAACGCCCTCCTTCAAAACAAAGTTAGACGCCTCTACTTTATCTTTGCATGTTTTATGTGGCTGAATGGGCTTTCGCACAAGAACCATTCTTACCTACGAACTTTCAGCACAACGCTAATCAAGTAGTTGTCTATACTACACCCCTTTCGGGGCCCTTCATTGCAAATGGCATACCAACTAATGTGAGAGAGACAGGCACCCCCCCTAATCCACTTTATACGGTACAAGCCGTATGTCAAGCGTGGAACAGTCTGGCGAATGAACACGTAAAGTGGGGCCGCTTCATCAAGCATTACTGCGGTATGCACAAGTACACGTGGGAGGGTAACAACTAAAAGATCAACGCCCACACGCTACATCTCGTGTGTTCAACCCGTACTAGCATTACTACGCATAAATCTAGCTCTGATACCATTGTAGGGGTTCCGCGCATAAAAACAATAAATTTTACTCTACGCCCCTAAACCCTTGAAGCTGCCAGGACCTATCTATTTGTAATGCAGTAACGGGATGGGATTTTCGCGAACTTACCCTTGAAGACCGAGAAGCGTTGTCAACGCTCAGGAGAGCGTGGTTGATGTAGACGAGCCGAAGCCGACCTCAAGGTCGTGATGAAGTCCTTGCGCTACTTCTGGCTCCAACGACTTGAGTGCCTCAAGTGCGACACCTCGCGGGGAGTTACACACGTCCGGTGCCTGACAATGGCTCCCGCTTCCCCGATCCAGCAGCAGTTGCGGAAGTAGAGCTCCCGGATCTGAATCCCGCAGCGCGACGGCGCTCTGCGGTGAAGATGTCTCTCGCTCGCGCAGTCCAGACTTGGGACCACGGTCATGAGAGAGAGAGGGGGAGAGAGAAAATATCAATTAGAGGTCCTCCCAAAAGGGGGGAGACCTTTATTGATTATTGGGTGTATTTTTCTAGGCCAAATACCCCACTTTATATAGGGGGGAGGTACTACCTCCCCTCAAGTCCCGGGGTGGGACTAAAGGAGAGGAGGGGGTGGGGTGGCCACCGACCAGCCCCTAGTGGGCCCCGCGGGGGGGCAAGGCCCAGCTGGCCTCCCCTTTTGGTCCCTTCTCCGTCTCTCCTTTCCCCTAATGGGCCCTCTCCTTCCGGAATTGGCCCATTAAGCCTTTTTGACCTTTAATTGATTTTGTCTTTATTAAATAATTATGAATAAATGATTAAATCAATATTTAACATTCATCCACATATTATTCAATCTCAGTGGCCATGGAACACCTTCCACCTCCACTCCGGACATCCTCCGGACTTATCGAAACCCTTCCGGTTTTCTCCCTTCTTTTATTCGGTGATTCTACCGATCCTATAAATGATCTCTAAGCATCATCAAGACCTTAAGCATGATAGCCCATGGTTCGGGAACAGTCCAGACATGGTCGGGACACTCCCGCACCAATGATCGACAGAGGGACCTGGATGGCCATGTGACCCCTGTGTGTTCCACGAAGATCTTTCGTTGTTTGAACCGGGACAGTCGTGTCTTATTCCCTTTTCATCTCTCGATACTTGCATTGCCCGAGATCTGATCAATGACATCGCCATGTCATGTTCAATCTCGTTACTGAACAATGCTACTTGACTCGTTCCGACAAGTGATATCCCCGTGATCAAATCACGCGCTGTGCAGCTATTGGAAATAACCTCTCCGAGTGGGCCCTTGAGTATCTTCCCATCACATGGACGGACCGCTCTTGACATATATTGCCTCTACGGTTTCCTCCGGATACCTGAACACACCTTTATAACCACAGTTTTACCAGATGGCGTTGATGCTATCTAAGCACTCTCGGGAGACAGTGATTGATATAGCCTCACGGTCTAAGGAATAGTCTACGAGGATCCATTTCTAATCATCATAACTTGAACTTCGTGACATGATCGGGTCACGATGTTTAGGTTGGGTATTTCTTCATCATCTCATTCTCAGAATGTGATGACCTCATTTCCAACTGACATAAATGCCACATGTTCAGCAAACATGATCATCTGTTGACCAATGAACCAATGACTAGAGTTTCACTAGGAACCCCTGGTTGTTTGTATATCACACGTGTATTGATGTTTCCACTCAACATAGTTATAGCATGATATAAAACTTAATCATAAACTATATGAAATATGATAATAGTCCTTACTACTATTTGTCTCTAGGGCATATTTCCAACAATACATGTTTGAGAGTTATGACCAAAAACTCTCCCTTTTTGCGCTTTATGCCAATTTTCATAAGCTATTGCCAATAGTTTTGGGCTTTTCTTGGGCGATTTACAATGAGCATAAGTCTCGATACAATACTTGAGAGTTATGACCAAAAACTCAGAGGTTTTGCGCTTTATGGCTATTTTCATGAGCTATTGACCATAGTTTTGGGGTTCTAGGGCGATTTAAAACGAGCATAAAACCCGATACAATGCTTGAGAGTCATGACCAAAACATCATTGTTTTCGCTCTTTATGGATGTTTTTGTGAGCTATTGCCCATAGTTTTGGGGTTCGATGGCGATTTACAACGACCATAAGAACTGATACATGTTCGAGATTTATGACCAAAAACTCGTCATTTCCGTGCTTTATGGCCATTTTCATGAGCTATTAACCATAGTTTTGGGGTTCTACGGCGATTTACAACGACCATAAGACTAGATACATGTTTGAGAGTTATGACCAAAAATTCGTCGTTTTCGTGCTTTGTGGCTGTTTTCATGAGCTATTACCCATAGTTTTAGGCTTCTTGGAAGATTTACAACGACCGAAAGACCAAATACAGGTTTGAGATTTATAACCAAAAACTCACCCTTTTTGCGCTTTATGGCCCTTTTCATGACCTAATGACAATAGTTTTGGGATTCTAGGGCGATTTACAATGAGCATAAGACTCGATACAATGCTTGAGAGTTATGACCAAAAATTTGTCGTTTTCGCTCTTTATGTCCGTTTTCATGAGCAATAACCCATAGTTTTGGAGTTGAATGGCTATTTACAACGACCGTAAGACCTAATACATGTTTCAGAGTTATGACCAAAAACTCGTCGTTTTCGCGCTCTATGGCCATGTTCATGAGCTATTGCCCATAGTTTTGGATTCTAGGGAGATTTAAAACGACCGTAAGACTAGATACATGTTTGAGAGTTATGACCTCAAATTCGTCGTTTTCGCGCTTTATGGCCGTTTTCATGAGCTATTGACCATAGTTTGGGCGTTCTAGGACGATTTATATAGAGCATAAGACCCGATACATGTTTGAGAGTTATGACCAAAACCACTCCCTTTTTGCGCTTTATGGCCATTTTCATGAGCTATTGCCCATAGTTTTGGGCTTCTTGGGCGATTTACAACGACCGTAAGACCGGACACAATGCTTGAGAGTTATGACCAAAAACACACAAGTTTTGTGCTTTATGGCTATTTTCATGAGCTCTTGACCATAGTTTTGGGGTTCTAGGATTTAAAAAACCCGATATAATGCTTGAGAGTCATGACCAAAAAATCGTCGTTTTCGCTCTTTATGGCCGTTTTCATGAGCTATTGCCCATAGCTTTAGGCTTCTTGGGCGATTTACAACGACCGTAAGACCAATTACATGTTTGAGATATATGACCAAAAACTCGCCCTTTTTGCGCTTTATGGCCGTTTCCATGAGCAAATATCCATAGTTTTGGGCTTCTAGGGCGATTTACAAGGAGCGTAAGACCCAATACAATGCTTGAGAGTTATGACCAAAAACGTGTCGTTTTCGCTCTTTATGTCCGTTTTCATGAGCAATAGCCCATAGTTTTTGGGTTCAAGGCCGATTTACAACGACTGTAAGACCTGATACATTTTTTAGAGTTATGACCCGAAACTCGTTGTTTTCGCGCTTTATGGCCATGTTCATGAGCTATTGCACATAATTTTGGGTTCTAGGGAGATTTAAAACGACCGTAAGACTAGATACATATTTGAGAGTTATGATAAAAAATCGTCGTTTTCGCTCTTTATGGACGTTTTCATGAGCTATTGCCCACAGTTTTGGGGTTCGAGGGCGATTTACAACGACCATAAGACCCGATACATGTTTGAGATTTATGACCAAAAACTCGTCATTTTCGCGGTTTATGTCCATGTTCACGAGCTATTAACCATAGTTTTGGGGTTCTATGACGATTTAGAACGACCGTAAGACTAGATACATGTTTCAGAGTTATGATCAAAAATTTGTCGTTTTCGTGATTTATGGCCGTTTTCATGAGCTATTACCCATAGATTTGGGCTTCTTGGGCGATTTACAATGACCATAAGACCAAACACATTTTTGAGATTTATGATCAAAAACTCGCCGTTTTTGCACTTTACGTCCATTTTCATGAGCTATTGACCATAGTTTGGGGGTTTAGGGTGATTTATAACAAGCATAAAACCTGATACAATGCTTGAGTGTTATGACCAAAAACTCGTTGTTTTCGTGCTTTATGGACGTTTTCATGAGCTATTGCGCTCCGGTGTGTGGCGCCAAGCCCTTGATGTCACCATCATATTACTACAACTTAGCAACAGGAAAGTAAACTAATTTACCTTTTACTTTGACCATATCATATCACAAGACCCTACAAAATAGAGTTAGACGCCTCTACTTTATATTTTGCATATTTTATGTGGCTGCTAGGGCTTTCGTGCAAGAAATGTTTCTTACCTACGAACATGAACCACAACGTTTGATTAAATAATTGTATCTATTACACCCTTTAGGGGACCTCTATTGTAAATGGTTTACCAAGTAGTGCGAGAGAAACTGCAATCCCCAATCCACTTATACGGTGCAAGCCGTATGTCAATCATGGACTAGTCTCACTAATGAACGCATAATGTCGGATGGGGGCCGCTTCGATCAAGCAGTGCTGTGGTATACTCAAGTATATGTGAGAGGGTAACAATTATATGATCAACACCCACACAATCAACATGTGTTCTACCAATGCCATCATAACTATACATAGATCTGCTCTGATACCACTGTTGGGGTTTAGCGCCTGAACATAATAATTTTTCCTACGCAAACCATCGACTACCAGGATCTATCTAGGACTAATGCGGTAACAAGAAGGGATTTGGTGTTCATACCTTTGAAGACCGAGCGTGGTTAATGTTCCACGGGAAATGTGGATAATGTAGTTGTACTGACGCCGATCTCAAGCTCATTCTGAACTCAGACGGATCCACCAGCTTCAGCTCCACCGGCTCCAATGACTCCGATGGCTTGAACGAATCGAGCGCTACAAGTGCGGCGCCTCGTACGGGGTCGTACACATTCGGTGCTTGACGATGACTCCCGGACTCTAATCGAGCAGAGGTTGCGGAAGTAGATCTCCTTGATCCAGAGTACCCACAGTGCGACGGTGCTCCCAGGCGAAGAACTCTCTCGTTCACGCAGCCCTTACAATGGGGCCATGGTCACAAGAGAGAGAGGGAGATAGGAGGGCACTTGAAGGGAGAATCCTCAAAGCTTAGGATTAATTGATGTGTTTAAATCCCTCAATATGCCATCCTTTATATACGGGGAGGGGAGCCCCCAAGACCCTTGCCTAAGCCGTGTGGGACTAAAGGAGAGGACAGGGTGGAAGGCCACCTTGATCGCCGGCCAAGGACCTCTTGGGCCCCACGTGGGCACCATGGGCCCATGTGGCCAAGCCCTCCCTCTCTCCTTTGGGTTAGCCTCCCTCTTGGGCCTTTCCCCCTAGCGAATTGGCCCAATAGGCATGGGCTTCCCATTAAATTATATCTAAATAATTAAATAAATATTAATAAAGGTATAAATTTAATAATTAACATATATTTACATATTATTTAATTCTCGTTGAACCGCAAATCCTTCCGGACAACTACGGACACCTGCAGACTTTCTTGGAACCCTCCCGGTTTCTCCTTCTCGTTTCTTCGGTGATTCCTATGATACCAAAACGATATCCTAGCATTGTCAAACCCTTAAGTGTGTTACCCTAATGGTTCAGGAATGCTCCAGACATGGTCGAGACCCCTCTCAGACCAATCATCATCGGTGACACCTGGATACCCATAATGACCCCTATGCATTCCACGAGAATCTTTGTCATTGAACCATTAAACATAGAGTCCTATTCCCTTGGTTACTATGATACTTTACATGTCCGAGAATTGATCAATGACATCGCCATGCCGGATTCAATATCGTTACTGACAAGTACAACTTTACTCGTTCCAAGTTATGCCATCCCCGTGACCAAGTCACACATTGCAGCTTTATGGATGTCATGTCTCTGAGTGGGCCTCGAGTATCTCCCCGTCACGCAGAAGAAAAATTCCCGCTTTTGACACATACGCCTCAACATGCCCCTCTAAATACCTGAAGACACCTTTATGATCACCATTTTACCGAATGACATTTTATGCAAACATGGCACTCTCGGGTGATAGTGATTAGATATGGGCTCACGGTCTAAGGAATTGGTTACTACGTTTTCCAGTCATTGCAATGGTGAACTTTATGACTTGACCATGTTACAATTCATGTGTTGGGTATGTCCATCACTTTCATGCTCCAAATGAAATGACCCCATTTTCAGTTGATATGAATGTCCACGATAGGAAAACGTTGATCATCGATTGACCAATGAACTAGTGTTTAGAGGATCACTAGGGACTCTGGTGGTTTACATATCACACGTGTATGGTCGTTCCTATCAATACAGTTATAGTATGATATAAAACCTATGAACTTAATTAAATATGTCAATAATCTATATTATTATTTGCCTCTAGGGCATATTTCCAACACATATATGGCAGAAACAGAAAACAATTGGTTGATGTTTCTAACTACTCAAACAAAAAAATCCACTAATCCTAAAATATTTAAATTATATTTGTAACACACATGTTAGAATAATTTTCAGTATTCCTAAATTTTAAAAAACTTTCCAAGATATGCCCAATAATGTTTCTAAGTAATTAACTTGCTCAAATAAAAAAATCTCAAACTTACCAAGTACCGGAACAATAATTTTAGTTGACACATAGGCATGCTAATTAATTGAGAGTACTTTGATGATTGATGATAAACATTAGTACTTTGTCGATTGAGGCCAAAATTACTAATCAAAGCTTGCTAAATTTTTGGCTGGTTCATGTCGATGGTGAAGGACTCTCCATACATGTTTGAATGCCCACAGTTAGGCTGGCTATTGATACAAAAAATATCAATCACTACGTATACTACAGATCGTGGTTCTACGCACTGAAAAAAGAAAAGATCAAATAAAAGATTCAGAACGAACGTAGCAAAAAACCTATTTGTACAGTAGACATAGTGGGGAAAGATGCAGATCAATAAAATCTATGTTAGATCTGGAAAGCGTATGAACAATCTATGCAACTCGAACTCTGTGTCTAAAGAAACGCATATGTATAATTAGACTAAATCCAGAGAAAGAAATTAAATAGAAAGAAGAGTACAGAGGAAGAAGAACCTGCAGGCGTACTTTTGTACTCTGCCTCCAGAAGTGCCTGTTGAGTCTTCCTGTTCGGTTTTCCCATGTTTAGATCTAGGAGGCGGTTTAAAACCCTAAATACTCCCCCGTTACCACTCTTAAAGGCATTTCTTATTAACATCCGTATGAGGTCCACTCATCGGGACTGCACGTGGCAGTACAACCAGTTGTGCTGTAACTGCATGTGTCAAACAACCAAATAGCAGCAGCTTGTAATAATGACCATTTCATTCTTCCATGTCTTGAAGATAATTGTTTTTATGGCCGTATAAGGTTGTAAGACGAGCCGCTTGTTTTAATTAGCCACCTCCAGTTGGGAAGATTTTAGAGTCGGTTAGAGTAATCAACCGCTTCTAAAGTTTGTAGAGGTGGTTGTCCAATAAAAACTAGCTGAGGGTGGCGAATAGATGTGGGTTTTTTGGAACTTGGGAAAAATGTCTTGAGTGCACTGTCTCTAAGTAACGAGTTTGTACTAGTGTATGAATCCAAAGACCTTTGGGTCATCCACCAGCAGCGAGACCTAGACGTCCATGATGGTTACCTTTTCACTACATGAATATCACGTCGAATGAACATGTTCATTACAAAATATTAATCTCTTTGCTTCATGATATACAAGACATACCAAGGTGAGATATCGGTATCCTCGTGACTCAATCACTTGATCACTATACCCGTTAACATTGTCATGTCCATACTCTCTTTACTAGTTTCTGTATTATAATGTCATGTATGGTCTTATCATAACTATGTCTATACAGATGAAAACGACATCATAATACCGAATGGTCCCAGAGTATATCTCTCCATTGTCAGGAGGAGCAAGATCCCCACTTGATGAACCATCAAAGTTCCCACCATGCTTTCGCAAGTACCCCGAGATCACCTGTATTGCCACCCTCGCAAGCCTCAAAGATAAGTCTTCGGCCATGTGGTCACATGTTATTCTCATGGTCTTAAGGATTCATGTATAAGATGATTTGATGTTTTGACTATTAACTTTGCAAGGTAATCTCATAGTAAAACCAACATTTGGATCTATTCGGTACACTTATCATCCTAACAATAGTACTCTCTTAGTTGTTGGTATTCTCAGTTCCATTAACTTCAATACCCTGGTCCGGAAACTTGTCATCCCACAACTTACGGATACTAGTAAAGAGAGTATGGGCATGGCAATTGGAGTACGGATACTAGTAATATTGGTTGTGAGTACAGAGAGTATGGGCCAGGAATATCTACACCGGCTAGCAAGACTTCCATTGATTCTCACAATCAACACCCACAACAGTCATTGCATAGCATAGCCCATATGTTGAACATAGGATTGTACTCCCTCCGTTCCAAAATATAAGATGTTTTAGCTTTCATGAAACGAATGTATCTAGACATCTTTTAGTGCGTAAGTTCGCTCCGAACCTACATACTAAAAGATGTCTAAATACATTTGTTTAACAAAAGATAAAACATGTTATATTATAGAACAAAGAGATTAATAATATTCATTATTGTTGTCTCTAGAGCATTAATCCCATCGGGGGTAAGATAGTCTGGCCGATTTAATCGATGCCTCGATCACCTCTGTACTCGTCGTGGAGCACCGGAGACCAAGCATAGCGTCACAGGCCCCATAGTACACCGATGGCATGGCACAAACAGCTGCTCATGGCATAACATGCCCTTGGGCTGCCACCACCAGGACCCCCTCCCTCCGTGCGCCGCTCTAGTCCAATCGACATGGCCCTGTTATGGGATTCCTCTGTTTCTACGTCCTCCGCGCTCGCAGACTATGACCTAACGGCGTACGAAGAACAAAAATCAAATTGCAATAGATCGGTGAGTAGCAAAATCGGCGGTGGCAATCTAGGAATAAGAGGTCAACAACAACCGGTAAGCACAGCAAGCAGGCCATGAGAAGAGGTAGCCAATTACAGCAGGAGAGGGATGGGGTGAGATAAGGTACTCCCTCCGTTCGAAAATATAAGACGTTTTAGTTTTGTGAATCAAATGTATCTAGACATTTTTTAGTGTATAGGTTCGTCAAGGTTCGGAGTGAACCTCACACTAAAAAGTGTCTAGATATACTCATAGCACAAAACTAAAATATCTTATATTTCCGAACGGAGGGAGTAGTCGCTACCGTGAGAAGATGTAGCCGGTATACTAACTGTTTTGGGCCTCCGCTTGAGAGCACACATCTGGACAGTGCCACTGAATCACCGGCAATAATTGTGGCAGGCAAGAAGGGGAAGCATGTCTGATCATCGCGGAGAGACTGCAAATCTCTCACACCATTATATATGTATACGTATCTATCTATCTATGTTTCAACGGATGTAGTACATATATATACACACTAAGACATGTCAAGACATATGCGTATGTAAATAAAAATTTGCGGTGCTTATTTTGGAACAGAGGCAGTATATATACATTTCGAGAAGATGCACAACACAGTGTCGATCGTGTTACAAATCAAAGTCACTTATTTTTGGACATACGTAGGGAATAATACTATATTGTCATACAAATCCAGCAAGCACATAGAGTAGAGAGTGCCTTATTTATCGAGACAATCACTGAATTAAAGATTTCAGCTAGCCGTCCACACAAAACACAATACGGCCGCCAGATACATATATACCGAGTATATTTATATAAATTATGAAGGAATCAAACCTGCCTCCCTCCCCAGATATATATGCCGTAGCTAGGTTCAGCAGCTAGCTTGTTGGATTTTGATCCGGCGGCCCTGCTTAGTTAGTATCCAGAGGCAAATTAAAATCAGTTTCGTTCTTCATTCAGTTTTCGAAATAAATAAAAATTAATAGTGTGAGATATATACCTGCTTCTGCTGCATGCTGGTTTGTAGGGGCAACCATGTTGAAGGCGTAAACGTCTCTCTTGTCTCTAAAAAACGTTGTGATGGGTTCAACCCTGGTGCCCCGGGACTCCCCAATATTGTGGAAAACCATGAGTAGCCATGTGAGGGTGATGAGCTCCCCTCCTGAGCTCGCCAGCTGCGACGCGTGCACCGCTGGACGAGACTTGCCAGCGGCGTAGATAAGGATCCTCGTTCACATGTATACCATCTCCTCCACCATTTCCTTGCTGGGATGGAGCTCCTGATGACTTGCCATTTCCATTACCGGGTGACCTCGGGGCTCATGGCAGGTTTCCAGCACACTTTCCGAGCTCGTAGTGAGCGGCAGCAAGGAAGGGTTGGAAACAAAGAGGTACATCATGTAGTTGGACAGCTTCCGGCATATTTGGGCCATACCAAAAGCTCCATCGTCATCTTCTGCCATGTGTTCATAACTACGCAAGTGCAGCTCAGTTAGCACATGCAAGCCTACAATAACATAACCAAAATTGTTTTCCCAATCATCTACTCCAGCTCCATACCGCAGCACCGGTGCGAGATTTGGCCATTCCCTACAAGGTGTGGCGTGGCTGCGTTCCTTAGTTAAGAGCACAATCTCACGTGCAACGTACTTATATATTACAGCCTCGTCTGCCTCTATGTACCATGTGTCCAGAACCTTGCTCATCCAAAATAGTTTCTTCTTGTTAAGACCCATCACACCCACAAACGCCCTTCTCACCACTGCCATCACTCCTTGACAGAATGTCCTCCTCCTTGTCCTTGGTGTTGGTGGGTGACCGTCGTCTATAAGCCAACTTACAAAGTTGTACTGTCCAAATGAACATGGCCACAGTTGCTTCTTCTCCGGCCAACCCATATCACTAGATAAAATCAACCACGACAACCTAGCTAGCCTCTCCCACTTCCGATCCTTCAACATCTTCCATGTCCATGGTGACATCATGGAGTTAAGCACCGAGCAAACCTCTACGAAAACGCCTCCGATAAACAGTGAATAGGTGATTGCAACGTCAGCCTTGACATACCTCCCTTGCTGCTGTTGTTGTTGTCGTCTGTCGACGACAATCGATGAGTGGAAGACTGCGAAAGCAACAACGAATGATATCTGAGAGATGAGTCTGAATATCATGAAACTCCATGTCCTCAGCACACGAGCTTTAGTGTAGAGATCGTCGTAAACCAGGCCAAGGAGAAGCCTCAACCCCTTCACAAGTACATCCATCTTGTCTGGGTCCTCATCGTGACTTATTATACTATAACGTGAATCTGCTGAGGAACCAAAGACCCGGAGGGCAAATTTCATATACATGACAGCTTCAATAAAACGGCTACCGTAGCCGCGGGGATCAACACCATCATACCGAGAAACCTCTTCATTTGTGCTTGCAAGACCTGCAAGGCTGCCATGCTTGAGACACCATACACTTTCTACATACTTGATGATTCCAGCAACAAACACAAGGACACCTGAAGCTAGGAGTTGAACATTTTTCAATCTTCCAATGGACTTCCAAAACACATACAAAGCTAGGATAACTTGCACCACTAGATTCAGCAAATGCCTCAGCCACAGGTTGTTGTCCTCCATGGACAGAGCAGTAATGGTGTCCTGCCTGTTAGATTTGCGACAAGTAAATAACGAAGAACGAAAACAAAATCACATCAAGGGGACACAGATTTAACGTGGAAAACCCTCTCCAACAAAGAAAAGGGAAAAACCACGGGCTCCAGCCAGCGAAACTTCATTATAAGGGAGAGTGTTTACACAACGCCGGGGATTTCACAGATGCAACTTATCCCAGCCGGAGGCTTATAAGAAGTATATATAGCGGTGGTAACCTAGGTCATCAACGATCCGTACCGCTGGCCTCTACTTTGTAGAATTTGGATCAACATATAACACTACCCACCAAGATGGATGGGGAGAAATGGTGCCCAAATGAATGCCAGTGGTTCGGCTCCCCTTGTTTCATCTTGATTATGCCGTGAGAGATAGCCCAGGGTATAGACTGCTACAAAATCTGCCCCCAAGTAAGCTATCCAATTGCACACTCTTAGGAACCCGCTACAGCTACACCGCCGAAGGCTGCCAGCGAAGAAAAGGAACAACTGCAGTGTGAAGCTGAGGAGCACAAGCAGCTGAGTTTCCCACTCAGTGAAGAGTTTAACGATACTCTCCATGGGTTGCATGATATGTATGTGTATAGATTCCCTTGACTATTTTGTCTCAGATTGACAACCTGATGCAAGCGACATAATGTTATAAATAATATAGAGGAACTCTGTATTCGAACATAATTATTATCCTTCTCCACTACTAGGACCCAATGCTACTACATAAGAGAGATTAATATAGAAAACATATAATTGCACGAGTGCAGCGTTGTTTTGGGAATAAATAAAGGCAACTCAAATTATCAAAAAATCTGAGATTTCAGTAGATGTAGTCAATGATATATTCTAACAGCATGCAAGAAATCAAAGCGAAATACACTGTGCTGTAGGCTGCGCCAAAATGACAAACATGTAAACCTAAAGTAGTGTCCATCGCAAAATTTTGAACCACTAGCTAAAACTCTTTGTAGCTCAAGAAAGAATATATTTCACGCTGAGATTTACACAAAACTAGTTAACGGGATGGAATTGAGACTTAAAAGTCCAAAATAAAAGGTGCAACAATACCTTAGAGTACTACTAGTCTGGCCGGTGCTTTGGGGATAGCTGCGTTGTGTGCATTGGGTGGTGGAGTATTGAACTACTAGTCGTCCTTTCCATTACTTGGTCGTTTTATATTCTTTTCTTGTATGAGGTGCAAAGAGAAATCGAGGCAGCAGATTAGATCATATTCTTTTCCAGATTACGAAGTAGCACTTTGTTGCTGGCCTCCTTTATTCGGTGGATCCATAGATTTCTTGCATGGAGAGCAAGGCTAGCATCACTCAAAAGAGTGATCGATGGATACTTTTTCTTGCTTCTTCCCTTCCTCCGAATAAAACTGTACATCAGAAATAAATCTGTGTACCTTAAGACTACATCACAAAAAAAGTGCACTTGAGTGGTCATATTTTGTCACAAAACTATAAAGTGGTGTTTTTAGGAATTTAAGAGGCAAAGTGGTGATTTTATGTTAAGAAATCCAACTGCTACTGAACGATCGATTTGCCAAAAAAAAGAGGATTCATGTCTGGTGGATGTGCACAACTCAGTGACTCGGATCAGCAGGCCATCATCCTTATTGGTCTTACTAGGCTACACAAATGTGTTCATGCGGAAATATTGCAAAATGCCGGTAAGTCATGTATGACGACCAGGTCGGCATATATTACGGGCCACCCTCCCCCGGCAGGGTATGGTCTGGCCCATTAATCATGTCTTTGTTTGTTTATTTTCTCTTATTTTTCTATCTTTTTCACTTATGTTTAACTTTACTTTTTACTTTTTAGAACAATATTCTAAAAATGCTTAATTCTGAAAATGTTGATTTCGAAATTATTTTGATAAATTTTAGATTCATATAATGTTAAGATTTTGAAAATATTATATTTTGAAAATTATTCAGATTTCGAAAATGTTCACATTTGAAGATTTCTGAAAATTGTTTTAATTCTGAAAAAAAATATTCTGAAAAAGAAATAAAATGAACAACAGAAATAGAAAGAGAAAGAGAAAAGAAAAGGACAAGAAAAGTATCTGGCAAATATTCCTCTGAAATTCTTCAGTCGCGTTGGCATGCAGTCTTGTAAGGCCTCGCCTACTCCCTTGTCGACTTCAAAAAAGCTCTCCATGGAGGGGGAATTGTTAGGCTCGGATGATGGTACCCGATATCGAGGTATTGTGGGGGCACTTCAGTATCTTACTCTCACGAGGCCTGACATTGCTTTCTCTGTTAACAAGGTTTGCAATTTTTTCATGCACCGACTAAACATCATTTGAGGTACCTAAAAGAGGAACCGTAGGACTTGAGCTACGAATTAGTAAGTCATCATCTACTCTTTTTTTTGCCGAAAAAGATCCGGATCTATTTCATGAGTTCATAAGTACAAAGTATCCTAAACATAATAAAAATTACATCGATGTCTTTGGACCACCTAACGAATACTACTATCGCCAGAGCGAGCCGCCGACGCGCCGCTGTCGCCGCTCCATTACCGGAGCCGACATGCCATTGTTGATGACAGTCGGGAAGTCTTCGTGCACGTGCCCCTAAGGACCAGCGCCCCAGAGATGAAGTTGTCGCCATTGAACCCTTGAATTGATCCGAAACTTGTAACACCAAACCTAAAACACACGTAGACTGGACGAGATCCAGAACACACGTAGACTGGACGAGATCCACCACTCCATGGAAGCGGCGACCAGACGAATCCCCACCCTCCTCAACGCCAGCAGCAGGATCGTCGCCGACGAGGTGGAAGAGGAGGCGGGTATACCTTATTCTTGTCCCGCACAACGCCGCCATAGCCACCATAACGACGATGCCGGATGACCAAACTCTAACTTTAGGGACCCTTCTACACCGCCGAGCGCAGGTCCGAGGTCCCCACCTCCTACCGCCGCCGGAGCGGCAAGCAGAGGAGGCGGAGACCCGTCGATGCTCGGTCGCAGACGGCGAGGACGAAGTAGATCGTGGCGGCTGCTAGGATTTTTACCCTAGCCGCCGCCTCTTTTTCTCACGGGAGGAGAGAACGTAGGCTGTAAGTCATCATCTACTCATATGAGTGATTTCTCTGATGCAGACTAGGCCGGGTTTCCAGGTAATGGAAGATTGACATGTGGATTTGTAGTATTTTTTGGCCCTAAAAGAGTATGAGTTTGGCAGAATATGATGGATATACTATTGAGCCTCATGGGCGAGTATATATAGGCATACATATGATTATCTTGGAGTACGAGTCAAGTTAAGACTGTACGTAAGAGATCCTAACTCTATCTAAACTACCATAACAACCGTATATACCTAATACTCTAACGCTCCTCCCGCAGTCGTAGTGGTAGCGTCGTGAACAATTGGAACGTCGCGGACGGTCAGACTGGAGATAAACCGAAATAGCATCCAGTAGGCTGACATCCCCCGCAGTCGAGCGGGAACGTCGCGGACGGTGTCGCGACGCGGTAGCTTGGACTGTAGAGGAAGCTGATGATGCTCAAGTGAGGTGGTAGCCGAGAGCGTGAGGTGGTGCCATGGTCGAGGTAGCCGTGCGATGGGTCGCCGTGGTCGATGTCGTGGTCGGGGATGCCAGTGTCGAGGTAGCCGCACTTGAAGCCGCATGCGCACAGCACGAGAGGAGAATGACGGAGACGCGTCAAGGCAGTCGTTGAGGGTGTGAATGCCGAAGTCGATGCAGTCCGAGCCATCGAGGACGAGGTGCGGCCATAGTTTTGCTAGAACTAGGTGCACGTCGGGGATGAACGCACACTCCAGTTTTGCCAGAACCGAGTATGCAAAGAAGAACTCGTCGGTGACGCGGTCGAGGCAATCGTAGAGGGGTCGATGCCGAAGAAGACGTTGTCGAAGCCGATGAAGACGAGGCGCCGATCCGAGTTTGCCAGACTTGGGAACGCGTCGAGGACGAAGGCAATCCCGGTGTTGCCAGTACCAGGCATGCGGGGGCAGGGACCATCATGAACTGTCGCCATGTCAGAAAGACTAGCAGAGGAAGCCTCCAGACCGGTTGCGACGCGCAGAGCGGCTAAGGGAGAGATGCCGGCGCTGTCCGCGATTGTCGCAGTAGAGTAGCAGGTGGTGTAGTCGGGGATGAGACGATAACGCTGGCAGTGAAGTTGTAGTGGACGAAGACGTAGAAGGCGGCGAAAACAGCGATGACCTAGGGTAGTCATGCTGGATGCCTGGAGTGGCGATGGGGTAGTCGGCGGGACCTGTGACGGTGAGAGGGTGCCATGCAGGTTACCTTGTGAAGCGCGGCGGCGGTGCTCGAAGTAGGCGAGGAAGACCCGGTGACGTGACGAAGACCATGTGCAGACGGCAGCGATCTGCGCCGTAGGATATGGCGCAGTGAAAGCTGAGGCCGTCGATGCACGAGGACGGCGAAGTAGACTGCGTGCAGCCACGCTACGACCCGAGGGGGCGGCATAGCTGCAGGGCGCAAGTCGGTGCAGCGGCTGGGAGACCACCAGTGACATACACGCCAAGGAAGGCGCGTTGGAAGCCGGTGGCGTGGACCAAAGGCGGCGGCGCTGCGGCCCGACGGGGCGACATAGCGGCAGCCCATAGCTCGATCGGCGATAGGCGCGTGCTCGAGGACGTGCTTGGCGTAGACAGGCGCGGGATCGGTTGATCAGACCGACGATGCATGATGTCTACGCACTTGTTTTCTTGTAGACAGTTGTTGGGCCTCCAAGTGCAGAGGTGTGTAGAACAGCAGCAAGTTTCACTTAGTGGATCACCCAAGGTTTATCGAACTCAGGGAGGAAGTGGTCAAAGATATCCCTCTCGAGCAACCCTGCAATCAAGATACAATAAGTCTCTTGTGTCCCCAACACACCCAATACACTTGCCAGGTGTATAGGTGCACTAGTTCGGCGAAGAGATAGTGAAATACAAGTGGAATGGATATAAGACAACGGTGCCAGAAAATAGCTTGATGGCGTGGAAGAGACTAAAGGCAAACTGAAATAAAGATGGCAACAAGCAAACATGTAATAGATCTAGTTGCAAACGGTGTTTCAATGCTTAGAAACAAGGCCTAGGGATCATACTTTCGCTAGTGAACACTCTCATATAAATATCTTCTCTTTATGATATTACTCTTAACTACTCTCCGGTTGGACACTCTAATCCATGGTAGGGCTATAACAGCACTCCTCAAAGTCCGCTTTCCCCATCTAGATAACCCCACACTGTCACCTTGAGCTCTAGATGGTTCCAACAAACACCACAATTTCATAGAAACATCCAACTCCAAATATAACTCATAACAAGTAATTGTAATCTCTAGCCTAAGTGCCACCATGGTGTGCATGCTGTCACTTCCACACACATGGGGAGAGCAGAGATCTATTAAAGCACTTGAGTAGCAAGGTAGATCTACTTGATTACAAAGCTCATGATCACAATATGATCATGCATAGAGAGAGAGATGAACATATAGCTACTGATAGAACACTTAGCCTCGAGGAAGAACTACTCCCTCATCATCATGGGAATCAGCAATGGCGATGGAGATGGTGGTGGAGATCGATGGAGATGGTTCTGGGGGCACTTCCCCATCCCGGCAGGGTGCCGGAACAGAGACTTCTATCCCCCGAATCTCCTCTTCGGTGGCGGCGGCGATGTGGAACTTTTCGTGGCTGGAGGCTCTCTTCTTAAGGGTTTCTAGATCGGGAGGCTTCTTATAAGCGAAGGGGCGAGGTCGGTGGCCGGCCAGGGGGGCCACACCATGCCCTAGCACGGCCTAGGGCTGCCCGTGCCAAGGGGTGGTGTGGCCCCCCTTCTTCTCTCCTTCGGACTCCGTGTGTCTTCTGGTAAAATATCGACTTTGGCTTTTGTCTCGTTCAATTCCGAGAATATTCATTTTCTGGAACCAAAAACAGCAGAAAACAGGCAACTGGCACTGTGGCATCTTGTTAATAGGTTAGTCCTAGAAAGTGTATAAAAATACTCCAAAGTATGGACAAGACATAAGAAAGTATATATAAAACAAGCATGTTACATCAAAAATTATAGATACGTTTGCAACGTATCAACATCCCCAAGCTTAACTCCTGCTCGTCCTCGAGTAGGTAAGTGATAAAAAGAAAGAATATTTTTTAGGTGACATGCACCATCATAAACTTGATCAAAGTATTTGTAGAACATTGATAGCTGGAATCAGAGTACTCTAACATAGCATGAACAATATAGTTCTAACAATAAGACATAACAACTATGTTGTAGCATGAAAAGGCACAAACAAAATATTCATGTATAGCAATGCTTTGCAAGACGTTTGTTTGTTTCACATATAGAAAACATAATGAGAATGGTATTCAGCTTGTCCCTCATACTGTAGCAAAACATAAATGCATAGGACACCTTCAAAGTTCATAAGGGTGACTAGATACAAATAGTTTAAGAACAAGCAATATCAAAGTTATGAATCAATCAACAAGTCTTGGGACAATGCACATTAAACTAAGAATGGCCATTGTGCTCTCTTAATAGGTGCATAAAGATAGAAGATGGAGACTCAACATTAAAGTAAAAGAAAGGCCTTCATAGAAGGAAGCAGGGATTCAAGTCTCATAAAGGGCTTCCAAAAATTATGGTACTTATTAGCTTTCAGCTCTCATTGCCCCTATCATAAGCATCTTGAAGTGATTAAGGTTAAAGTGAACAAACTATGGAGTATATGATTGACAAAGTATAAGTTGGCAATCTCATGTCCCTTGAATACAAGGGCCGCTCCTCATGCTACTCAAGTTTAGTTACTGGTAAGTTCTTGTCATAGTAAGTACATGTGTATCATAGAGAACCGCCAACGGGGTACCCCTTGCCCGATGATATGGAAGAATCCCCATATCAAAATGACAAGGCAAGCAGACAATAAGCATCTCAGTAATCTTCTTATTTACCATGTGAAAATTGTGTTTTTTTCTCTCTTTCCTCTTTTCTCATCTCTTTTTTCTATTTTTCTCTTTCTCTATCTCTTTTTTTATAAGAAGAATGCTTCATAGATGGCTCATTATGGTTACGCTGCAGGTTTCCACCATGTCAGCATGGATTAGACCAGTGGCCCAGGCGTTTCTCTAACACACATACATAACTCCATGGACTTACAAGCTCCCCTTTCATTTCACACCGACGACATCCATATACAAAAGAGCATGATATCAACTAGGTACAAGTACCAAGTGCAATGTTGAAAGCGTTCCTCATGAAAGCATGGTTCTACTAATTCCCAACAAATAAGTGCAAGCATATACAACACAGACGACACAATGGTTCAAGTTTATTAGGGGCAAGAAAAGTAATGTGTGCCATCAAGTTTGTGAGAGATTTAATCACTAGTTTTCTCATAAAAGTTTAATTTGGAAGATAGATAAAAACATTATATACTTGGAATAGCAAATGCTAATAGGTAGGTATGGTGGACTCTTTGGAATAACTTGGTTTTATTTGGAGTTGGATGCATGAGTTGAACTCATACTTGGTATGGAGGCTAGCAAAATACTGGGAGCGACCAACTAAGAGAGCAATAATGGCCATAATCATGCAAAGCGACAAAACATCATTGGTTAAAGCATAAAGTGATATTACAATTCGAAAACTAAATGATCATAGAGGCTATGGTGACTTGGGATAGTCTTAACATGGTGTGAGCATGCGCCAAGTCAACCCAAATAAAGCATTTAAAGGATAATACCACAATATTATGCTTTCATATGCTAAAACAACGCATGATTATTTCAAGGTACATTAAGCAATCTCAATTGTTTATAACATGTCATGCTACAACAATAATCGCTAAGCATAGGGTCAAAGCAACATCTAGCATGACAAGTCTAAGCCACAGTTAAAACAAGCTCCCTTTTGTACCACTAAAGCATGAACTTTTCCTACTCTTTTCCAATCCAAACCAACTTTATTTGAAAACTAATGCATGAATGAGGGGGTCCAACCAATTTATTTAAGCAAACTAAGCAAATGAAAACCAAAAACAAAAACGAAGACACTCCAAGAACAACACAACTGTGCATGAAACAATAAAAATGAAGTGTTTGGAAGAAACCTGAGATTTTTATTGATGAAGAAGGGAATGCCTTGGGCATCCCCAAGCTTTGACGCTTGTAATTCTTGGATATTTCTTGGGGTGACACGGGTGGCATCCCCAAGCTTGAGCTTTTGTCCATACTTCATCTTATCACATCATTCTTTTCCTACACCTGAAAATTTCCTTCATACAAAACTTCACACAATCTTCATTAGCAACATTAGTGCACTCAAGATAATAAGTCCTTTGGTTTAGTCTCAACACAAGTTAAACTTCCATTAAAACACAAGCTACTGTAGCACTTCCTTTTAAAAAGGTCAAGTAATCAAAGAGAACTCAAAGAGAAAGAGATTAAGAGGCAAATGCAAATAATGGTAGAAATCTGTCAAAACAGACCAGTAGGTAAAAACCAATTTTTTAGAAGACCTTCTATTGCTCAAATCGAAAAGTGTTGAACTAACGAAAGTGGGATAATAACCTGGGGCAGAAGAACAGAAAATTACAGCTCAAACTGACATACAGAGATTTTTCACGAATTTTTATAGCGAAGCACAAAAATCTGTTTCGGGACAACACCTTTCCCAAGCATTACTTCTCTCTCATTAGAGGTTACTCTTGGCACAAAAACCACACAAAAATGATAAGGAGAGGTTATTACAGAGGTAATAACTTCCAAGACTCAACTAAAACTTTTGGGTTATCTCCCAATAAGTACTTTTCTTTAACGCCTTTAAGTTAGGCATGATAGTTTGAGAAGATGCTCACATAAGAAATATGAATTGAAGTAAAAGAGAGCATCAAGAAGAAAATTCAAAGCACATTTAAGTCTAACCCACTTTCTATGCATAGGAATCTTGTAAAGAAACAAGTCATGAAATCACAAAGCAACAAGCATAGTAAAGCAAAAAAAGTGCAATTTCAAAAAAATTAACATAAAGAAGGGAAACTTAATATTGCTGAGACACATAAAACCATGTTTCCCTCTCTCATAATAACTTTCAGTAGCATCATGAATAAAATTAACAATATAACTATCACATAAAACATTATTATCATGAGCTACTGATAAGTCCATTTTGCATCACTATTCTATATCATAATTTACTATTAGTCATTGATATATTTCGTATTAAGGGATGATACTTATGTAATTTCATCTGTTTTTGCATGGTTGATGACTTTTGGAGCATGGACCGTTGTAGTTAGAATTCTGATGGAAAAGGTGCTGTTTGGAGGCAAAATTTGTGAAGATCAGAAAATCTGGGAAAATATATGGAAAATCGTATTTTTCCAGAAGACGAAGGAAGCCAGAAGGAGGAGTGGAGATGGGCCACAGGGGGCCCACACCACCCCCTAGTGCGGGCCACCCTAGGCCGCGCCACTAGGTGGTGTGGCCGTCCTGGCCCACCTCTAGCTCTCCCCTCTGGCGTATATAATCCTCCCGAAACCCTAATACTGGAGAAGGGCCACAGAAAGATTCCGCCGCCTCTGCGGGGCGGAAAACACGGAGAGAGAAAGATCTCTCCGGCAGACAGATTTCTGCCGGTGGAATTCCTTCCCGGAGAGGGGATATCGTCGCCATTAACACCACCATCAAGCTGGACTTCATCGGGATCATCATCATCACCACCACCATCATCACCATCAGCACCCTCATCACCATCTCCATATTGTTGTAACAATTGGGTTGAATCTAGCATAGTTCTTAGGGGAAACTTTCCCGGTGTTGATTACTCTTTGTAGTTGATGCTATTGAGTGAACCGCTGAATTATTGTTTATGTTCAGATTGTTATACATCATTATTCCATCTCTGATCATGATCCATATGATGTCTTGTGAGTAGTTCGTTTTGTTCTTGAGGACATGGGAGAAGTCATGTTGTTAGTAGTGGAATTGTGTTGAGAATGATTCAATAGTTTGATACTTAAGTTGTGGTGTACTTCTTCTAGTGGTGTCATGTGAACGTCAACTACATGACACTTCACCTATATGGGCCTAGGGGAATGCATTGTGTATTTGGCTACTAATCGTAGGGGTTGCCGGAGTGACAGAAACCTAAACCTCCGTTAGGAAACCATTACACAAGGGACGTCAGGGTCTTAGAGTTTAAACCTGTGGTTAAGTTTCTACCTTAATTACTTTCTTGTACTTACGGATGTTTGCAAGGGGTATAATCACAAGTATGTATTAGTCCTAGGAAGGTCGGTACATTAGCATAGGTTCACCCACACAACACTTAGCAAGCTAAAGAAGATTAATCAACTATATGAAGCGAAAGCACTTGACAGTCTTCCCGTGTGTCCTCGAGAACATTTGGTCATCTTAAGTAATCCAACCGGCTTGTCCTTTGCTGAATAAAACATTGGGCCACTTGGTGCATTTGTTCTTATTGTCTTTTATTTACTCCTACTTTATTTACTTGCATTATCAAAAACCCCAAAAAATCCGTTTGCTAAGTATTTGTAGAGAATTCCTGATCCATACCACTAGCCAGCACCTTCTGCTCCTCGTTGGGTTCGACACTCTTACTTATCGAAAATACTGCGATACACCCCCTATACTTGTGGGTCATCAGCCACATGCATAAAAGAATTAATACTCTCCACATAAACATAGTCATTCTTATTAATTGTAGTGGGAGAAAATTCAACAAAATAGCTATCATTATTATTCTCATCACCATAATCATCAAATATAGGAGGCATATTGTAATCATAATTAATTTTCTCCTCAATAGTAGGTGGACTGAAAATATCAAATTCATTATTGTAATCATCATATATTAGAGGTGTAGTATCATCATAAGCAATAGAATAATTATCTTCCAAAGTGTGTTCATTTGTAAATATATCACTGGAAGGAACATGGATAGCACTAATAGTACAGCAATTATTAATATCATCATTTTTAGAATTGGTACCAAAGAGATTTTCAATATCAAAAGTAGTGTGCTTTTCCCAATCATGATCACTACTATAGGTAATAGGCATAGGAACGTCATCAAGTTCAGACTCATCAAAAACTGTAATAGGAGCAACATGCTTAGGGGAAAATAATGTTTCCTCTCTCCTTTTACTCCTCCTCTTCTTCTTTTTATTCTTCTCTTTGGGAGGGACAGGCTTGAAAGGAATCTTCTCCATATACCCTGGTTTATTGTTAGAGATAATAGAAGAAACTTTGGAGGATTACTTCTTTTCATTAATAAGATCAAAACACATATTAGTCCTATCATATTTTGGTAAAATCTCATCTTTTATAATATTTTGTATGTAAGTATTTGTGTGGCAATTATCAACACAATAAATATGACAACCATGCAGGACGCTATTCATACCAAAATCACTCATATCTACCAAAGAAGTTTTTCTTGATAACTTTTCACACCCCAAAAATAATGTAAGTTCATCATGCTGATTAGGAGTGATCATGTCATCACAATACAAACTTGCAGTACACATTGGATTAGAAGGGCTATTATTATGGCCTGAGCATTGAAGATTGAAATGACCCACTTCAAAGCAAAGTTCACAAATAAAAGGATAGAGGGCACAAACTTTTTTACCAAGATCATTTAGAGCCCTAAACCACATTCTAGTTTTTTCATTCCTGTGGGTGATACAATATTATTCTTCAACTTGATTATTCTCACAAGGTCTATGTATTCCACAAAAATTAACATGCTTATAATAAATAGTACTTTCAGAGGTTTGAGCATGTTTATTGCTATCATTAATAACAATTTCATTTTCCATGCAAGTGTCTTTTAATGGTACATGTCCCATTTTTCTTTAGGAGCATTAATATGAGAAGCAAAGGCTCTTAAACGATCAATAAGAATTTGAGGATCAAGGCCATATTTAGCACTAAGCTCTTGAAAATCAGCAGTTTCAGCGAAAGACTTAATGCAATCATACTCATAGTTTATACCTGGTTCTTTACCTTAGTTGCTATCCCAATCTTCGCTATTCCTTTGAATTGTTTCAAGAAGATCCCACTTAGCTTTGACATCTTTACTTGTGAAGGATCCCTCTAAACAAGTATCTAGATAGTCCTTGTAATGTCCTGAAAGCCTTGCATAGAAGTTATTAATAATAATATTACTGGGGAGCTCATGAATGGGACATTTGAGCATTAGTGACTTCAATCTCCCCCATGCTTGGACAATACTTTCTCCATCATGTGGATGAAACTAAGAAATGTAATTCCTATCTTTATGAATTTCATGAGGAGGATAAAATTTAGAGTAAAAGAGAGATTCAAGTTCCTTCCACTCCAAATGATGAGGATCATCTAGTAGATCATACCACTCCCTTGCTCTGCCCTTAAGTGAAAAAGGGAATAGCTTCCTCTTAACTTGGTTCATTGAAATACCTGCACACTTGAACAACTCGCATAATTCATGTATAAAGAGTAAATGATCACCAGGATGGACAGTTCCATCTCCAAAATAACAGTTATTCATAACACATTGTGAAGCGCGGCGGCGGTGCTCGAAGTAGGCGAGGAAGACCCGGCGACGGTGCCATGCAGGTTACCTTGTGAAGCGCGGCGGCGGTGCTCGAAGTAGGCGAGGAAGACCCGGCGACGTGACGAAGACCATGTGCAGACGGCAGCGATCTGCGCCGTAGGATGTGGCGCGGTGAAAGCTGAGGTCGTCGATGCACGAGGACGGCGAAGTAGACTGCGTGCAGCCACGCTACGACCCGAGGGGGCGGCATAGCTGCAGGGCGCAAGTCGGTGCAGTGGCTGGGAGACCACCAGTGACATACACGCCAAGGAAGGCGCGTTGGAAACCGGTGGCGTGGACCAAAGGCGGCGGCGCTGCGGCCCGACGGGGCGACATAGCGGCAGCCCATAGCTCGATCGGCGATAGGCGCGTGCTCGGGGACGTGCTTGGCGTAGACAGGCGCGGGATCGGTTGATCAGACCGACGATGCATGATGTCTACGCACTTGTTTTCTTGTAGACAGTTGTTGGGCCTCCAAGTGCAGAGGTGTGTAGAACAGCAGCAAGTTTCACTTAGTGGATCACCCAAGGTTTATCGAACTCAGGGAGGAAGTGGTCAAAGATATCCCTCTCGAGCAACCCTGCAATCAAGATACAATAAGTCTCTTGTGTCCCCAACACACCCAATACACTTGCCAGGTGTATAGGTGCACTAGTTCGGCGAAGAGATAGTGAAATACAAGTGGAATGGATATAAGACAACGGTGCCAGAAAATAGCTTGATGGCGTGGAAGAGACTAAAGGCAAACTGAAATAAAGATGGCAACAAGCAAACATGTAATAGATCTAGTTGCAAACGGTGTTTCAATGCTTAGAAACAAGGCCTAGGGATCATACTTTCGCTAGTGAACACTCTCATATAAATATCTTCTCTTTATGATACTACTCTTAACTACTCTCCGGTTGGACAATCTAATCCATGGTAGGGCTATAGCAGCACTCCTCAAAGTCCGCTTTCCCCACCTAGATAACCCCACACAATCACCTTGAGCTCTAGATGGTTCCAACAAACACCACAATTTCATAGAAACATGCAACTCCAAATATAACTCATAACAAGTAATTGTAATCTCTAGCCTAAGTGCCACCATGGTGTGCACACTGTCACTTTCACACACATGGGTAGAGCAGAGATCTATTAAAGCACTTGAGTAGCAAGGTAGATCTACTTTATTACAAAGCTCATGATCACAATATGATCATGCATAGAGAGAGATGAACACATAGCTACCGGTTGAAAGAACATTTCATGTTTTCCTGTGTTTTGCGTGTTAGATAACAATACTGTGGAGTTATTCATGTGCGCTAAGTGTGCAGGAAGCTTTGAGGGGGGCCGGATTATCCGCCCCACCAAGGGCCGGATAATCTGGCCTACCTCATTACTCAAAGGAAGCCAAGGCGTGTTGCTCGGAGTCTGGTCGGATTTTCTCCCAGAAAATCCGAACTGGGGCGGTTTTTCTTCCCTAGGCCGGATAATCCGGCTGTCGCTCGGGCCGGATAATCTGGCCCCTAGAAGATAATCCGGCTGTCGCTTGGGCCGGATAATCCGGCCCTCACTTGGGCCGGATAATCCGGCCCCTACCCCTTCTTCCCCAATATTCAGAACTCTTGATTCATTCGAAATCGTCCAGACATTGGGCAAGAGCTCTCATTCTCAATCTCCCACTTCAACCACCCGAAGGCTTCGATCTTTGGGGGAATTGAAGGAGAAGAGAATCATCGTCGTCATCACGAATCAAGCGCATCAACTCCTCTCCATTCATTTGGAGAAATCCCTGATCTAGTATTCTTGTCAATATCTAGATCTTGTTCGTTGTATTTGATAACTTTGTTCTTGTGGCATCTTGTTGTCATTTCGGGAGCCTCCAAGTTGATTGTGGAGTTGTGCCCCGCTAGTTGTGTAAACGCGCCGGTACCCGCCTCGAAGGTACCTATAGTGGAAAGGTGGATCAGGCCTTTGGTGGCGGGATCCATTGGAGAACAAGGGTGAGGCCTATTGTGGCGTGGTGGTCTTAGTACCGCCCACCCCTCCAACGCAGACGTACTTCCCTTAACAAGGAAGGAACTGTGGTCAAACCAATCCTGTGTCTCCGCGTGCTTCACTACGGTTTACCCATTCCTCTTCCACTCGCTCTTTACTCGCTAGTAGATAGGTTTGCATATAGGGAAATTCCACCTAATAGTTTAGCTAGAGAATTTACCCTTTGTGCTAAGCCTAAAACTGAAAAGGCATTAAAATTTGAAGTAGCACCTATTCACCCCGTCCCCCTCTAGGTGCCCATACGATCCATTTCAATTGGTATCAGAGACCCGGCTCTTAATTCGGGCTTAACCGCCTAAGAGTAGTATGGGTACCAAGGATGATGGGAATGAGGCTGTGGATAAGGTCACAATGGATGACCTCAAGACGTTGGAAACAACCTTGTTGAAATCCTTTGAGACCAAGATGGAGGAGATGAATCAAATGATTGCTCGCCTCACATCAGCCATAGCCCCATCTCCATCCTCCTTTGAGGCAGCCACACCATCACCTAAGGAAAAGGCTAACACCGGATCCAAGGATGATGATGTGGAGAATGAAAAACTTAATGGTTCCACCTCCAAGAAGGGAAGCGGTAAGGAGGAATATAGTGAGGTTCTTCACGTATATTCCCCCGACCCACCTATCCCTCATCCTCATATAAACAATAGGGGTGATCCACCCAAGCTGATTGCATCCTCTTTCAATCAATAGCAATTCTTTATGAAGTCTCATGTTTGCAGCTCCTATATTGAACTTTGGAGGATTATTGAAGAGGGTCTTCATATTGGAGATCAAACCAACCTGACAAGAAGAGAAGTAGTGGACAGCCAATTGAATGCCACTGCTCTCCACATGATACAACTTGGTGTGGGTCCCAAGGACATGCCACACATTGAACATCTCAACACAGCTAAAGAAGCTTGGGATGCCCTTACTGATCTCTTTGTTGGGAATGAAAGCATGAGAAGGAATAGGTATGATGCCCTTAGTAATGAAGCTGAGGGATTCTACATGTTGGATGGTGAAAACCATGAAGACATGTATAGAAGACTCAAGGGCATCGCAACAACATTTAGAAAGCATGGAGCCACTCACATTGATGATGCGTGGATAAAATGGAAATATGTGAGTGCCTTAATGCCTTTCGAGCCAATGGACTTGAAGATCCTACAAGGTAGACATAACTACCATCAAATGACATCCAATGAGTTCATGCAAGAAATGGCGTCATTCAAAGTGGCGGCAAAGAATGTTGTATGCCCGTGCTCGGGCCATTGGAATGCAGAAGGGTGTCAATGTTGCTCTGAAAGCCAATGTTGTTGAGCAAGAGGGAGATGAAAGAGCGTTTGATGGGGCCTCCATGGACTGCCCCGATGAAGTCAAATGTGCTCATGGTGAGTACATGGCGTTTTATGCAAGGAACTTTTGGAAGGATCCTGCCAAGGCCAAGTCGGAAGTCGAACGCAAGGACGGGTCAAATGGAAGAAGAGAGAGTGGCCCAAAACTGAGAACTTGCTACAACTGTGGAGATAGGATGCACTTTGTAGCCGAGTGTCTGTATCAAAATAGAGAAGACAATGGTGGCAGGCTCATTCTTAAAGAAAAATCCAAAGCACCTAAGAAGAAGCCATTTATTAAGAAAAATGGCCCCTATAAGAAGCAACCCAAGATCGTCTTAGTGGCACAAGAAGAATACTCCTCTGCAAGTGAAGATGAAGAGGATGAAGATAGTTCTCACGAGGTGGCTGCTATAGCCACCACATCAACTCCATCATCTCTCTTCGACTCGCCAAACGAGAACGTCATCAAAAACAACGCTACTTGCCTAATGGCAAGAGGGTCCGAGGTATCAAGGTCTAGCTCTTCATTTCCTAAGACTAACATAATTTTGGATATGGATGATCATGACAGTCTTAAATTGAAAGAAGAAGTTATTGCTTTGGACACCTTTTTCACTAACCTGCAAGGTGAGAACAAACTCCATTTTGATGCTCTTATGAGTCAACTTGCTCAAGCCGAAGATCTTCTTGAAGAAAAGGGCAGAATTGAAAGAGAAGATGCCTTGGAGATAGCTTCTTTAAAGAATGCCTTGGAAGAAGAAGAGGAAGCTCGAGTATCTTTGGAAGAGAGACTCGAATCTATTGAGGAGTCACATGAAGAAGCTGTAGCTCAGCTCATCAAAGAACGTGACCATGCTCTTGCCAAGGTAAAGAAACTAAAGAAAGAAAAGATTGAATTTGGGGCTGTTCATGCTAGACTTTTGGAGAAGTTTGATAATCTTGAAAGTGCTCACAAGGCATTGAAGAGTGATCATTCTACTTTAAATGAGTCTCATGACCAGCTCCAAAATCAATTGAAACGGTATGATGTGCCAAGTACCTCCACTTCATCTTATGGAAAAGAAGATCTTGCAAGAGGCTCTCAACACAAAGGTAAAGAGGTTATTGATGAGATACTAAGCAAGCAAATGACAAACCATAGAAAAGAAGGTATTGGTTACATTCCCAAGACAAAGAGCAAGAAAAACAAGAAGAAGAAGAAGAAGAAGAAGAAGAAGAAGAGTGATGACCCACAAGTATAGGGGGTGTATCGCAGTATTTTCGAGGGAAGTGAAACCCAATTTATTGATTCGACACAAGGGGAGCCAAAGAATATTTATAAGCCTTAACAACTGAGTTGTCAATTCAGCTGCACCTAGAAACAATCTTGATCACAGCAGTTTATCAGTAGCAACAGTTTTGTAGTAGGAATAGCAAAGTAGCAGCAGCAGTAAAGTAAAGACAGTAGTTACAATAGCAGTAAACAGTAGGATTCGAGTGCGGTAGGCATAGGGATGGATGGACGGGCGTTGCATGGACAAGACAATTCACATAGCAATCAGAACATAGGGCAATTGTAGATAAATAAGATAAAGCATCCAAGTACTAGATAATCCTAGGCATGTGTCCCATATATAGTCATACGTGCTCGCAATGAGAACTTGCACAACATCTTTTGTCCTACCAGCCCGTTTGCAGCGGGGCCTCATGGGAACTACTGGCAATTAAGGTGCTCCTTTTAATAAAGCACTGGAGCAAAGCATTAACACTCCTTGAACACATGTGATCCTCACATCAAAGCCATTCCCTCTGGTTATCCTGATTTCTGTCACTTCGGGGCCATTGGTTCCGGACAACAACGTGTGTATACAACTTGTAGATAAGACCAAAAACAATACTATCATAATGAATCAATAACATGTTCAGATCTGAAATCATGGCACTAGGGCCCTAGTGACAAGCATTAAGCATAACAAGTCGCAACAAAGTCATAAAGCACTAATAAAAGATACTAGGCACCATGCCCTAACAATCTGATGCCATTACATGAACGCTCTCATCCAATCCCTACCATCCCCATAGCCTACAGCGGGGGATTACTCACTCGTAGATGGGGGAAACATGGATGGTCGATGGAGAAGCGATGGTGATGATGATGGCGATGATCTCCTCCAATTCTCCATCCCGGCAGGGTGCCAGAACGGAGTTTCTGGTGCTGTTTCGTGGAATCTGGTGGTGGCGGTGGAGCGGAACTCCTTCTAGAAAAACGTCGAACCCCCCTGAGTTTTTAGGTCAGAAGGCAACTTATAGGCGAAGAGGGAGACCGAGGGGGTGCCTGGGGGCCCACACCATGCCCTGGCGCGGCCTGGGGGTACCCGCGCCTGGGGGTGTGGCCAGGCCCTAGCCCTCCTCCGTCTCATATTCTGGCTCCGTGAGTCTTCCGGTAAAATAGGAACTTTGGCTTTTGTCCCGTCCAATTCCAAGAATATTCATTTTCTGACTTTCCTGGAACCAAAAACAGCAGAAAACAGGTAGCTGGCACTGTGGCTCTTGTTAATAGGTTAGTCCAAGAAATCATATGAAAAGTACTCCAAAGTGTGGACAAAACACAAGAAAGTAGATAAAACCAATCATGGAGCATTAAAAATTATAGATACATTTGCAATGTATAAAAGAGCAAGACTGCTCAACCAAAGACTAGCAACATTACCAATGACAAGACTAATTATGATGGTTTTGCAGGGGTTAACAATCCTAACTTTGAATTATATTGCGATTACTATGGTGATGTTTATGCTAGTTATGTAGGCCCTTATGACTGTTACATTCCTTGGTCTATTTGGGTCCCCAAGACCCTTGTCACTAACATGAGAGGACCCATTGAAAATGGGTACTTAAAACCAAGAAGTAATTTTCTTGCAGGGCTATGCTTCTGGTGGTTCTAAATGGGTACTCGATAGCGGGTGCACAAGTCATATGACCGGAAGCAAGGAGATCATCATGGAGATGCGGCCAAATCATGATCATATAACCGTCTCCTATGGTGACAAGTCAAAATCTAAGGTATTGGGTCTCAGCAAAGTTGTGGTGGCTCACGATATCTCTCTCATGGACGTCATGCTTGTTGAGACCCTCGGGTACAACTTACTTTCAGTTCGCGCCCTTGGTAAGATGGGCTTTGCAGTTTATATTGATGCTGATTTGGTGGTACTCTTGTGGAGCAAGTCTCTACAAGTCGCTTTCGTGCGATATGTCGAAAATGACCTGTACGTGGTGGACTTCGGGGAAAACAACTACAGGCCCGATGTGTCTTTTCGGAAAGGCTAACGCTGGTTGGCTTTGGCATCGCCGTCTAGCCCACGTCAATATGAGAACTTTGCAAAGTCTCCAGAAGGGTGGCCATGATACGTCCATTTTGCATCACAATTCTATGTCTTAATTCACTATTATTCATTGATGTATTTCGTATTGAGAGGTGATACTTATGTTATTTCATCTCTTTTTGCATGGTTGATGAATTTTGGAGCATGGACCGCTGCAGTCAGGATTCTGATGGAAAAGGTGCTGTTTGGAGGCAAAATTCGCGAAGATCAGAAAATTCGGGAAAATATACGGAAAATCCTATTTCTCCAGAAGACTCAGGATGCTAGAAGATGGAGTGGAGGTGGGCCACAGGGGGGCCACACCACCCCATGGCGCGGGCAGGCCTAGGCCGCGCCTGGAGGTGGTGTGGCCGCCCTGGCCCACTCCAGCCTCTCCCCTCTGGCGTATATCATCCCCACAAAATCCTAAGACTCGGGGAGCAACCACAAAAAGATTCCGCCGCCTCTACGGGGCGGAAAACACCAAGAGAGAAAGATCTCTCCAGCAGACAGATTTCTGCCGGGGGAATTCCTTCCCGGAGAGGGGAGATCGTCGCCATCAACACCACCATCAAGCTGGATTTCATCGGGATCATCATCATCATCATCACCACCACCATCATCACCATCCGCACCCTCATCACCATATCCATATTGCTGTAACAATTGGGTTGAATCTAGCATAGTTCTTAGGGGAAACTTTCCCGGTGTTGATTACTCTTTGTAGTTGATGCTATTGAGTGAACCGCTGAATTATTGTTTATGTTCAGATTGTTATACATCATTATTCCATCTCTGATCATGATCCATATGATGTCTTGTGAGTAGTTCGTTTTGTTCTTGAGGACATGGGAGAAGTCATGTTGTTAGTAGTGGAATTGTGTTGAGAATGATTCAATAGTTTGATACTTAAGTTGTGGTGTACTTCTTCTAGTGGTGTCATGTGAACGTCAACTACATGACACTTCACCTATATGGGCCTAGGGGAATGCATTGTTTATTTGGCTACTAATCGTAGGGGTTGCCGGAGTGATAGAAACCTGAACCCCCATTAGGAAACCATTGCACAAGGGACGTAAGGGTCTTAGAGTTTAAAGTTATGGTTAGGTTTCTACCTTAATTACTTTCTTGTACTTACGGATGTTTGCAAGGGGTATAATCACAAGTATGTATTAGTCTTGGATGGGGCGGTACATTAGCACAGATTCACCCACACAACACTTAGCAAGCTAGAGAAGATTAATCGAATATATGAAGCGAAAGCACTTGACAGTCTTCCCATGTGTCCTCGAGAACGTTTGGTCATCTATAGAAATACAACTGGCTTGTCCTTTGCTGCATAAAGGATTGGGCGACTTGCTACATTTATTCCTACTGTCTTTTATTTACTCGTACTTTGTTTACTTGCTTTATCGAAAACCCCTAAAAATCCGTTTGCTAAGTATTTGCAGAGAATTCCTGATCCATACCACTAGCCAGCACCTCTTGCTCCTCGTTGGGTTCGACACTCTTACTTATCAAAAATACTGCGATACACCCCCATGCTTGTGGGTCATCAAGACTATTTTCTGGCGCCGTTGCCGGGGAGTGAAGCACTATTGGAGAGTGGAACTGGTAAAGGAAACTTCTACTGTGAGTATTGTTTACTTCTACTAGTTTCTTTATTTTCGTTATGGATAATTCGCTGAGTTTCTTATTTGGTAATGCTACTACCACTGCTAAGGTAGTGGATAAGCCACCACCTGCTGAGAAAGATGTTTTCAAAATACCTACAAGAATCATTGATCGTGTTATGGATAACTACTATGTTGGGGATGGAACTGTCCATCCTGGTGATCATTTACTCTTTATACATGAATTATGCGGGTTGTTCAAGTGTGCAGGTATTACTACAGATCAAGTTAAGAAGAAGTTATTCTCATTATCGCTGAAAGGAAGAGCTGAGGAATGGTATAAGCTATTGAAGAATGGTCAAGCTTTGGAATGGGAGGAAATAGTGCCTCTCTTTTATTCAAAGTTTTATCTTCCTAGTGAGATTCATAAAGATCGGAATCAAATATACAACTTTTGGCCTCTAGATGGAGAGAGTACAGCTCAAGCTTGCGGGAGATTGAAGTTACTAATGCTCAAATGTCCCATTCATGAGCTCCCCAACAATATTATTATCAACAACTTTTATGCAAGGCTCCCTCTACATGATAAAGATTTACTGGATGCTTCTTGTGCTGGATCATTCACTCGTATGGAAGAAGAAGCTAAATGGGATCTTCTGGACCGTATTCAAGACAATGCTGAAGCTTGGGAGAATGATAAATGTAGAAAGTCAGGTATAAATTATGATTATGAATGCATTGAATCTTTTATGGGAAGTGATGACTTTCAAAATATTAGTAATCTTTATGGTCTTGATTTGCAAGTTATTACAAATTGCTTTAGAGCTTTTGCTTCCTATATCGAAATTACAAAAAGGGGATGGAACAAATACCATGCACCTTACAAAGATATTGTTGACTATGCTCCTATTGGAAGTGCTGAGTATTGCATCATTGACCCCATTTTACCTGAACCTTATATTGAGAAGATTCCCTTCCCCGAAAAGGTAAAGGACCATCCTATGATAACTAATGTAATCCCTAAAAGTGAAAAAAGAACTGTAAAACCCGATGAGCAAATAAACATTGAACCTGTGGGAGCAATTGTGAAAGACCTTGTCATTAAAAGCGTAGAAGATGGGCACATAGTCTTTTGTGAGGATGCTTCTAATATTGTTTCACATCCCAATAGAAATAAAAAGGCTAGTGTTCCTGTGCTTTCTATTAGAATTGGTGATCATTGCTATTATGGTTTGTGTGATATTGGTGCGAGTTCTTCCTTATGAGCTTTACAGAGAAATTATGCATGAGATCAGCCCTTGGGAGTTGGAAGAGATTGATGTGGTTATTCACCTTGCTAATAGAGAGACTATCTCTCCAATTGGTATTGTGCGAGACGTGGAAGTTCTTTGCAGTAAGATTAAGTACCCTGCTGATTTTCTAGTACTTGGTTCAGCTGCTAGTAAAACCTATCCTATCATTTTTGGTAGACCTTTCTTGAGTACTTGTGGAGCTATTATTGATTTCAAGAGGGAGAAAATCTTGACTAAGTTTGATGGGGAATCTTATGAGTTTAATTTTTCAAAATTTGCTAAAGAACCTTGCGACGAGGAAACCCATAATGAGGATTTTAGGGTTGAACAACTTGCTTCTATTTATCTTGCTCCTAACAATGCTTTGCAGCAATTTATGGAAGAACATGAAAGTGAAATCTTCATGGAAGAAAGGAATGAGATTGACATGATTCTCCGTGATCAACCCACGATGCTTAAGCACGACTTGCCTGTAGAAGACTTGGGTACCACGATGCCACCTAAAAAGGATCCGGCTTTCGATCTAAAACCTATCCCTGATGATCTTAAATATGCTTATATTGATGATAAAAAGATATATCTTATTATTGTTAGCGCTAAACTTTTAGGGAAGGAAGAAGAAAGGCTATTGGAAGTTTTGAGGAAACATCGAGGAGCTATAGGGTATACTCCAGATGATTTAAAAGGGATTTCACCTACTATATATCAGCATTCTATCAACATAGAACCAGATGCGAAGCCAGTAGTGGAGCACCAACGACGTTTAAATCCTAGAATGAAGGAAGTGGTAAGGAATGAGGTATTGAAACTCCTTGATGCTGGTATTATTTACCCTATTGCTGATAGTGAATGGGTTAGTCCTGTTCACTATGTTCCTAAAAGGGAGGTATTACCGTTGTCCCTAATGATAATGATGAGCTTATTCCTCAAAGAATAGTGGTAGGTTATAGGATGTGCATCGATTTTAGGAAAGTCAATAAAGTTACTAAGAAAGATCACTACCCGCTTCCTTTTATTGATCAAATGTTGGAAAGATTGTCTAAAAAGACCCATTTTTATTTTCTTGATGGTTATTCTGGGTTCTCTCAAATTGCTGTTAAACAACAAGATCAAGAAAAAACTACTTTTACTTGCCCTTATGGAACTTATGCTTATAGACGTATGCCTTTTGGTTTAGGTAATGCTCCTGCTACTTTCCAAAGATGCATGTCTGCTATCTTTCATGGTTTTTGTGAGGAAATTGTAGAAGTGTTCATGGATGACTTTTCTGTCTATGGAACTTCTTTTGATAATTGTCTGCACAACCTTGATAAAGTTTTGCAGAGATGTGAAGAAACTAATCTTGTTATTAATTGGGACAAATGCCACTTCATGGTTAATGAAGGGATTGTTCTTGGGCATAAAGTTTCTGAAAGAGGCATAGAAGTTGATAGAGCTAAAGTTGAGGCAATTGAGAAGATGCCATGTCCAAGAGACATCAAAGGTATTCGTAGTATCCTTGGTCATGCTGGTTTCTATAGGAGGTTTATTAAAGATTTCTCTAGGATATCAAAGCCTCTCACTAATCTTCTTCAAAAAGATGTACCTTTTTTATGATGATTATAGGGAAGCTTTTGAAACTCTTAAGAAGGCTTTAACTACATCCCCTATTGTTCAACCACCTGATTGGAGTTTACCCTTTGAAATAATGTGTGATGCTAATGATTTTGCTGTAGGGGCTGTCCTTGGGCAACGTATTGATAAAAAGTTAAACGTTATCCATTATGCTAGTAAGACTCTAGACGCTGCTCAAAGGAATTATGCCACTACTGAAAAGGAATTTCTAGCTGTTGTTTTTGCCTGTGATAAGTTTAGGCCCTATATTGTGGATTCAAAAGTAACCATTCATACTGATCATGCTGCTATTAAATATCTTATGACAAACAAGGACGCTAAGCCTAGGCTTATTAGATGGGTACTGCTTTTACAAGAGTTTGATCCACACATAGTAGATAGGAAGGGTGCTGAAAATCCTGTAGCTGATAATTTATCTCGTTTGAAAAACATCTCTTTTGATCCTATGCATGTTAATGATAGTTTCCCAAATGAACAGTTAGCCGCAGTAGGGGTGAGCTGTCGAGGAAGCCCTTGGTATGCTGATTATGCTAACTTTATTGTCTCCAAGTATTTGCCTCCAACTTTTACAGCTCAGCAAAGAAGAAAGCTCTTTTATGATTTGAGGCATTATTTTTGGGATGACCCACACTTATACAAAGAAGGAGTTGATGGTATTATGCGAAGATGTGTTCCAGAATATGAGCAAAAAGAGATATTGCATAAATGTCATGGTAGCGCCTATGGAGGACATCATGCAGGAGATAGAACTGCACAAAAGGTACTACAATCAGGTTTCTACTAGCCTACCCTTTTTAAGGATGCAATAAAATTTGTTTTATCTTGTGATGAATGTCAGCGTGTTAGTAATATTTCTAGACGCAATGAAATGCCTATGAACTACTCTCTAGTTATTGAACCTTTTGATTGTTAGGGATTCGACTTTATGGGTCCTTTCCCTCCTTCGAAGGGTTACACTCATATTCTTGTTGCCATTGATTATGTTACTAAGTGGGTAGAAGACATTCCTACGAAAAGTGCTGACGGGGAAACCTCTCTAAAAATGCTTAAGGACATTATCTTTCCTAGGTTTGGAGTGCCTAGGTATCTCATGACTGATGGGGGTTCTCATTTCATTCATGGCGGTTTTAGGAAGACCCTCGCTAAATATGATGTTAATCATAGAATTGCTTTAGCTTATCACCCCCAAACTAGCGGGCAAGTAGAGTTATCAAATAAAGAAATTAAATCTATCTTGCAAAAGACTGTTAATAGATCTAGAAAAAACTGGGCTAAGAAGTTGAATGATGCTTTATGGGCTTATAGAACTGCTTATAAAAATCCTATGGAAATGTCTCCTTATAAAATGGTTTATGGGAAAGCTTGCCACTTACCCTTAGAGTTAGAACACAAAGCTTACTAGGCAGTGAAAGAACTAAATAGAGATTGTAAGCTCGCTGGTGAGAAAACATTATTTGACTTAAGTTCTTTAGATGAATGGAGGAGTGAAGCCTATGAGAATGCTAGGTGATGTCTACGCACTTCTATTCTTGTAGACAGTTGTTGGGCCTCCAAGTGTAGAGGTTTGTAGAACAGCAACAAGTTTTCCTTTAAGTGTATCACCCAAGGTTTATCGAACTCAGGGAGGAAGTGGTCAAAGGTATCCCCTCTCAAGCAACCCTGCAATCAAGATACAAGAAGTCTCTTGTGTCCCCAACACACCCAATACACTTGTCAGGTGTATAGGTGCACTAGTTCGGCGAAGAGATAGTGAAAAACAAATGGGATGGATAATTATAAGTGGTAATGGTGATAGAGAATAGCTTGGTGGTGTGGAAAAGACTAAAGTAAAACTGAAATAAAGATGGAAGCAAGCAAACATGTAACAGATCTAATAGCAAACCAAGTTTCAATGCTTAGAAACAAGGCCTAGGGATCATACTTTCACTAGTGAACACTCTCATATAAATATCTTCTCTATATGATACTATGCTGAACTACTCTCCGGTTGGACACTCTAATCCATGGTAGGGCTATAACAGCACACCTTAAAGTAAGCCTTCCCATCTAGAAAACCCCACACTGTCACCTTGAGTACTAGATGGTTCCAACAAACACCACAATTTCATAAAGACATCCAACTCCAAATATAACTCATAACAAGTATTTGTAATCTCTAGCCTAAGTGCCACCATGGTGTGCACGCTGTCACTTTCACACACATGGGGAGAGCAGAGATCTATTAAAGCACTTGAGTAGCAAGGTAGATCTATAGATTACAAGCTCATGATCACAATATGATCATGCACAGAGAGAGAGGTGAACACATAGCTACCGATAGAACCCTTAGCCTCGAGAGAGAACTACTCCCTTCTCATCATGGGAATCAGCAACGGTGATGGAGATGGTGGTGGAGATCGATGGAGATGGCTTCGAGGGCACTTCCCCGTCCCGGTAGGGTGCCGGAACAGAGACTTTCTGTCCCCTAAATATCCCCTTCGGTGGCGGCGGCGCTGCGGAACTTTTTGTAGATTTCTGATTGACGAATTAGGGTTTTGGCTTCGGGAGGCTTCTTTTAGGCCAGAGGGCAAGGTCGGTGGGTGGCCAGCGGGCCCACACCATGCCCTGGCGCGGCCTAGGTGGACCCGCCCCATGGGGTGGTGTGGCCACCCTGTGGCCCCTCTCCGGCTCTCCTTCTGGCTCCGTGAATCTTCCGGGAAAATATCGACTTTGGCTTTTGTCCGGTCCAATTCCGAGAATATTGATTTTCTGACTTTCCTGGAACCAAAAACAGCAGAAAACAGGCAGCTGGCACGGTGGCTCTTTGTTAATAGGTTAGTCCAAGAAAGTGTATAGAAAGTACTCCAAAGTGTGGACAAAACATAAGATAGTAGATAAAACCAAGCATGGAACATCAAAAATTATAGATACATTTGCAATGTATCAACATCCTCAAGCTTAACTCCTGCTCGTCCTCGAGTAGGTAAGTGATAAAAAGAAAGAATAATTTTTGAGGTGACATGCGCCATCAAAGACTTGATCAAAGTATTTGTAAAACTTTCAAAGCTGGGATCATAGTACTTCAATCATAACATGAAAGACAAAGTTCTAGCAATAAGACGAAGAAACTATGATGCAACATGAAAAGGCACAAACAAAAGATTCATGAATAACATGCTTTGCAAGACGTTTGTTTGTTTCACATAAAGAAAACATAGCATAATAGTATTCAGCTTGTCCCCCAATAGAGTAGCAAATATAAATGCATAGGGCACCTTCAAAGTTCATAAGAGTGACTAGATACAAATAGTTTAAAACAAACAATATCAAGGTATGCATCAATCAGCAAGTCTTGGGACAATGCACATAGAACTAAGAATGGCCACTATGCTCTCAAAGTAGGTGCATAAAGATAGAAGGTGGAGACTCAATATAATGGTGGAAGAAAGGCCTTTGTAAAAGGAAGTAGGGATTCAAGTCTCATAAAGAGCTTCCAAAAATTATGGTACTTATAGCTTTCAGCTCTCATTGCCCCTATCATAAGCATCTTGAAGTGATTAAGTTAAAGTGAACAAACTATGGTGTACATGCTTGACGAAGTATAAGTTAGGAATCTCATGTCCCTTGAATACGAGGGCTGCTCCTCATGCTACTCAAGTTTAGTCACCGGTAAGTTCTTGTCATTGTAAGTACATGTGTATCATTGAGAACCGCCAACGGGGTACCCCTTGCCCGATGATACGGAAGAATCCCCATATCAAAATGACAAGGCAAGCAGACAACGAGCATCTCAGCAATCTTCTTATTTACCATGGGAATATGGTGATTTTTTCTCTCTTTCCTCTTTTCATAATCTCTTTTTCTCTTTTTTTCTCAATATAGGACTCTTTTTTTATAAGAAGAATGCTTCATAGACAGCTCATTATGGTTACGCTGCAGGTTTCCACCATGTCAGCATGGATTAGACCAGCGGCCCAGGCGTTTCTCTAACACATATACATAACTCCATGGACTTACAAGCTCCCCTTTCATTTCACACCGACAACATCCATATACAAAAGAGCATGATATCAATTAGGTACAAGTACCAAGTGCAATGTTGAAAGCGTTCCCCATGAAAGCATGGTTCTACTAATTCCCAACAAATAAGTGCAAGAATATACAACATAGACGACACAATGGTTCAAGTTTATTAAGGGCAAGTAAAGTAAAGTGTGCCATCAAGTTCGTGAGAGCTTTAATCACTAGTTTTCTCATAACAAGTTTAATTTGGAAGGTAAACAAAAGCATGAATATAATTGGAATAGCATAAGCTAGTAGGTAGGTATGGTGGACTCTTTGGAATAACTTGGTTTAGGGAGATGGATGCATGAGTGAAACTCATACTTGGTTGTGGAGGCTAGCAAAAGACTGGGAGCGACAAACTAAGAGAGCAATAATGGCCATAATCATGCAGAGCGACAAAACATCATTGATCAAAGCATAAAGTGATACTACAGGTTGAAAACTAAAGGATCATAAAGGCTATGTTGACTTGGAATAGTCATAACATGGTGTGAGCATGTGCCAAGTCAACCCAAATAAAGCATCAAAGGAGAATACCAGTATACTATGCTTTAATATGCTAAAACAACGCATGATTCATCCAAGGCACATTAAGCAATCTCAATTGTTTAAACAAGTCATGCTACAGCAAATAATACTAAGCATAAATCCAAAACAATATCAAGCATGGCATGACAAAGCATAGGCCACAGTCAAAAACAAGCTCTTTTTACCATATAAGCATGAACTTTCCTACTCTTTTCCAAACCTAACCAAAATATTTGAAAACCAATGTATGAAAGAGGGGGTCCAACCAATTTATTCAGCAAACTAAGAAAACCAAGCAAACGAAAAACCAAAACAAAAAAGAAGACGCTCCAAGAAAAACACAACTATGCATGAACCAATAAAAATGAAGCGTTTGGAAGAAACCTGGGATTTTTATTAATGAAGAAGGGGATGCATTGGGCATCCCCAAGCTTGGACGCTTGTACTTCTTGGATATTTCTTGGGGTGACACGCGTGGCATCCCCAAGCTTGAACTTTAGTCCATCCTTCATCTCATTACTCATTCCTTCCATACACCTGAAATTTTTCCTTCATACAAAACTTCACACAATATTTATTAGCAACATTAGTGCACTCAAGATAAATAAGTCTTAAGGTTCAGTTATAACACCAAATAAACTTCATTAGAACACTAGCTACTGTATAACTTCCCTCAAAAAGCTCAATTCCCCAAAAGAACTCAAAAAGGAACCCACAAGAAGCAAATGCAGAAAATGGCAGAAATCTGTCAAAACAGACCAGCAGGTAAAGACGAATTTTTTCGAAGACCTTCTGTTGCTCAAATCAAAAAGTGTTGAACTAAAGAAAGTTCTATAACAACCTGGGGCAGAAGCACAAAACATTACAGCTCAATCCGACGTACAGATCTCTCTCACGAATTTTTATGGTGAAGCACAAAAATCTGTTTCGGGACAGCAACTTTCCCAATCATTACTTCTCTCCCATTAGAGGTTACTCTTGGCACAAAAAGCAAATAAAAATGATAAGGAGAGGTTATTACAGAGGTAATAACTTCCAAGACTCATCTAAAACTTTTGGGTTATCTCCCAATAAGTATTTTTCTTTAACGCCTTTAAGTTAGGCATGATAGTTTGAGAAGATGCTCACATAAGAAATATGAATTGAAGTAAAAGAGAGCATCAAGAAGCAAATCCAAAGCACATTTAAGTCTAACCCACTTCCTATGCATAGGAATCTTGTAAAGAAACAAGTCATGAAAGCACAAAGAAACAATCATAGGAAAGCAAAACAAGTGCAACTTCAAGACTTTCAACATAAAGAGGGGAAACTTAATATTGTTGAGATACATAAAACCATGTTTCCCTCTCTCATAATAACTTTCAGTAGCATCATGAATAAAATTAACAATATAACTATCACAAGAAACATTCTTATCATGAGCCACATGCATAAAAGAATTAATACTCCCCACATAAACATAGTCATTCTTATTGATTGTAGTGGGAGCAAATTCAACAAAATAGCTATCATTATTATTTTCATCACCATAATCATCAAACATAGGAGGCATATTGTAATCATAATTAATTTCCTCCTCAATAGTAGGTGGACTGAAAATATCATATTCATCATTGCAATCATCATATATTGGAGGTATAGCATCATCATAAGCAATAGAATAGTTATCTTCCCAAGTGTGTTCATTTGTAAACATATCATCATTGGAAGGATCATGGATAGCACTAATAGTACAACAATTATTAATATCATCATTTTCAGAATTGGTACCAAAGAGATTTTCAGTATCAAAAGAAGTGTGCTTTTCCCAATCATGGTCACTACTATAGGTAACATGCATAGGAACATCATCGAGTTCAGACTCATCAAAAACTATAATAGGAGCTACATGCTTAGGGGAAAATACCGTTTCCTCCCTCCTTTTACTCCTCCTTTTCTTCGTTATCTTCTTCTCTTTAGGAGGGAGAGGCTTGAAAGGAAGCTTCTCCATATACCCTGGTTTATTATTAGAGACAATAGAAGAAACTTTGGAGGATTCCTTCTTTTCATTAATAAGATCAAAACACATATTAGTCCTATCATATTTTGGTAAAATCTCATCTTCTATAATATTTTGTATGTAACTATTTGTGTGGCAATAATCAACACAATAAAGATGACAACCATGCAGGACACTATTCATATCAAAAGCACTCAAATCTACCAAAGAGGTTTTTCTTGATAACTCTTCACATCCCAAAAATAATGTAAGTTCATCATGTTGATTAGGAGTGATCATGTCATCACAATACAAACTTGCAGTTCTCATTGGATTAGAAGGGCTATTATTATGGCCTGAGCATTGAAAATTGAAATGACCCACTTCAAAGCAAAGTTCACAAATAAAAGGATAAAGGGCACAAACTTTTTTACCAAAATCATTTAAAGCCCTATACCACATTCTAGTTTTTTCATTCCTGTGGGTGATACAATATTCTTCTTCAATTTGATTATTCTCACAAGGTCTATGTATTCCACAAAAATTAACATGCTTATAAGAAATAGTACTTTCAGAGGTTTGAGCATGTTTATGTTATCATTAACAACAATTTCATTTTCCATGCAAGTGTCTTTAAAAGGCTCATGATACATGTCCCACTTTTCTTTAGGAGCATTAATATGAGAAGCAAAGGTTTTAAAACAATCAATAAGAATTTGAGGATCAAGACCATATTTAGCACTAAGCTCTTGAAAATCAGCAGTTTCAGCGAAAGACTTAATGCAATCATACTCATAGTTTATACTTGGTTCTTTACCTTTGTTGTTATCCCAATCTTCAGTATTGCTTTGAATTGTTTCAAGAAGATCCCACTTAGCTTTGACCTCCTTACTCGTGAAGGATCCCTCTAAACAAGTATCTAGATAGTCCTTGTAATGCCCTGAAAGCATGGATAGAAATAATTAATAACAATATTCCTGGGGAGCTCATGAATGGGACATTTGAGCATTAGTGACTTCAATCTCCCCCATGCTTGGGCAATACTTTCTCCATCATGAGGATGAAAATTATAAATATAATTCCTATCTTTATGAATTTCATGAGGAGGAAAAAATTTAGAGTAAAAGAGAGATTCAAGTTACTTCCACTCTAAATGATAAGGATCATCTAGTAGCTCATACCACTCCCTTGCTTTGTCCTTAAGTGATAAAGATAATAACTTCTTCTTGACGTGATTTGTTGTAATACCTGCACACTTGAACAACCCACATAATTCGTGTATAAAGAACAACTGATCACCGGGATGGATAGTTCCATCTCCAAAATAGTAGTTATCCATAACACGATCAATAATTCTTGTAGGTATCTTAAAATTATCATTAGAATTACCACATATGGGAGATAAAGTATCATTAGAGCAAATTTTCTTCTTTAAAACTGGGGGAGTAAAAAGATCATTTTCATAAGAACCAACTTCCCCAAGCTTAGACGTTTCCATAGCATTAGTAACAAAGGTGTTCAAAAGATTCATACTAATAACATTGTTATTAGCATGCAAAGAAAGTTCCATGGGTTTTTTAATTTTCTTTTCAGACAATTCAAGTTCTAACTTAAGAAAAAGACTAAAAATCTCTCTAATTTTTTTGTTGTTTTCCATTAAGCCTAACTAGTGAAAACAAGAAACAAAAAGAAAAAATTGTAGAATCTAAAGGAAATAACTTCGAGCACTCAAACCGGAGGATGTTAGTACCTTTTACCTTACCTCCCCGGCAACGGCGCCAGAAAATAGCTTGATGTCTACGCACTTCTATTCTTGTAGACAGTTGTTGGGCCTCCAAGTGCAGAGGTTTGTAGAACAGCACCAAGTTTTCCCTTAAGTGGATCACCCAAGGTTTATCGAACTCAGGGAGGAAGTGGTCAAAGGTACCCCCTCTCAAGCAACCCTGCAATCAAGATACAAGAAGTCTCTTGTGTCCCCAACACACCCAATACACTTGTCAGGTGTATAGGTGCACTAGTTCGGCGAAGAGATAGTGAAACACAAGTGGGATGGATAATTATAAGTGGTAATGGTGATAGAGAATAGCTTGGTGGCGTGGAAAAGACTAAAGTAAAACTGAAATAAAGATGGAAGCAAGCAAACATGTAACAGATCTAATAGCAAACCAAGTTTCAATGCTTAGAAACAAGGCCTAGGGATCATACTTTCACTAGTGAACACTCTCATATAAATATCTTCTCTATATGATACTATGCTAAACTACTCTCCGGTTGGACACTCTAATCCATGGTAGGGCTATAACAGCACACCTTAAAGTAAGCCTTTCCCATCTAGAAAACGCCACACTGTCACCTTGAGTACTAGATGGTTCCAACAAACACCACAATTTCATAAAGACATCCAACTCCAAATATAACTCATAACAAGTATTTGTAATCTCTATCCTAAGTGCCACCATGGTGTGCACGCTGTCACTTTCACACACATGGGGAGAGCAGAGATCTATTAAAGCACTTGAGTAGCAAGGTAGATCTATAGATTACAAGCTCATGATCACAATATGATCATGCACAGAGAGAGAGGTGAACACATAGCTACCGATAGAACCCTTAGCCTCGAGAGAGAACTACTCCCTCCTCATCATGGGAATCAGCAACGGTGATGGAGATGGTGGTGGAGATCGATGGAGATGGCTTCGGGGGCACTTCCCCGTCCCGGCAGGGTGCCGGAACAGAGACTTTCTGTCCCTCGAATCTCCCCTTCGGTGGCGGCGGCGCTGCGGAACTTTTCGTAGATTTCTGATTGACGATTTAGGGTTTTGGCTTCGGGAGGCTTCTTATAGGCCAGAGGGCAAGGTCGGTGGGCGGCCAGGGGGCCCACACCATGCCCTGGCGCGGCCTAGGTGGACCCGCGCCATGGGGTGGTGTAGCCACCCTGTGGCCCCTCTCCGTCTCTCCTTCTGGCTCCGTGAATCTTCCAGGAAAATATCGACTTTGGCTTTTGTTCGGTCCAATTCTGAGAATATTGATTTTCGGACTTTCCTGGAACCAAAAACAGCAGAAAACAGGCAACTGGCACTGTGGCTCTTTGTTAATAGGTTAGTCCAAGAAAGTGTATAGAAAGTACTCCAAAGTGTGGACAAAACATAAGAAACTAGATAAAACCAAGTATGGAACATCAAAAATTATAGATACATTTGCAATGTATCACTAGGCTCTTTAAGGAAAAAAGTTAAAAGATGGCATGACAAGCAAATACTTAAGAGAGAATTTCATGTTGGTGAAAAAGTTCTATTGTATAGGTCTCGTCTCAGATTTTTTGCAGGTCAGCTACTATCAAAATGGGAAGGACCTTTCATCATTGAAGAAGTATACCGTTTAGGAGCAATAAAAATTTCTTCCCTAAAAGATAATACTACGCAAGTAGTAAATGGAGAATTTCTAATCCATTATGGTTACGCTAAAAATCCGTTTGCTAAGTATTTGCAGAGAATTCCTGATCCATACCACTAGCCAGCACCTTTTGCTCCTCGTTGGGTTCGACACTCTTACTTATCAAAAATACTGCGATACACCCCCTATACTTGTGGGTCATCAGGCCACATCCTTGGACTAAAATAAAATGTCTCCTTTGCCAAAGATCGTGTTTGCAGGGCGTGTGTTGAAGGGAAAATGCATGACTCTCCTCACCGAAGGAATACTATTATCTCATCAAAGAGGATCTTAGAGCTCCTTCATGTGGACCTCTTCGGACCTCCATCTCATGCAAGCCTCGGTGGGAAGAAGTATTGTCTAGTAATTGTCGATGATTACTCAAGATACACATGGGTTTATTTCTTCAAGTTGAAGAGTGAAACTCAACAAACTATCATCGACTTTGCCAACGAGGTTCAATGTCAACACAACGTCCCTATATTGGCTATAAGAAGTGATAACGGCTCTGAGTTCAAGAACTACACCTTAAATGAGTTCCTAAGTGAAGAGGGGATAAGACATCAATATTCCGCTGCGTACACCCCTCAACAAAATGGTGTAGCCGAGAGGAAGAATCGGACTTTAATGGATATGGCAAGATCAATGCTAGCCGAATTCAAGTCTCCATATAACTTCTGGGATGAAGCAATCTCTACCGCTTGTCACTCATACAACCGGTTATACCTTCGTAAGATCTTGGACAAGACTCCGTATGAAATACTTACCGGTAACAAGCCAAACATCTCATACTTTCGGGTATTCGGGTGTAAGTGTTTCTTTCTCATCAATGGAGTTCGTTTATCTAAGTTTGAATCTAAGGCTCTTGAAGGTATTTTTGTTGGTTATGGTGCAGAATCCCACACTTATAGGGTCTAAAATAAGCTCCCTGGAACTGTTGTAGAATCTTGTAGTGTGGTGTTCGAGGAAAATGACGGTTCCCGTGCAGAGCAAGTTGGTGTTTGTGATGCAGATGTTGAAATACCCCAAGATTCCATAAGAAGAATGGGCGTGGGATTTTTCCGCCCCATTGAGGAACCCCTTGTGGAGGATCGGGAAGGACAATGCTCTACTCATGAAGAGCCCTCATCTACACATTCTCAACATGTTCCAACCACGGGAGCAACTTCTACACCACTCCATCAACTGCTGAAGGTCAAGATGTTCCAGAAAGCTCCAGGCCGGATTATCCGGCCACCCCGCTCCTGCTGACCATACTACTCCTGGCGCTGAAGATATCGATGCAAGCTCCAGGCCGGATTTTCCAGCCAGTCCCGGATTATCCGGCCCCTCGCCAGGTCAAGCAAGCCCCAGGCATCCTGATGAAACTGCTACAAGTACTCCCAGGCAGGATTATCCGGCCTCTCCATCGGCCGGATTATCCGGCCCTGACTCACCTGTTGTTCAGTAGCCTCATGTCACGGCTACTCACTGATCTCAAGGGCACGCTTCATCACCACCTACTACTGTCATCCCTGGTTCTAATCAAGGTCGAGCAAATGATTCCAATGAAGATTGAAGTGATGAAACTACTCCACCAAGAGACAACAAACTTATTGAACTTCGTCGCAAGGCTCGGGCTGATCGGAACCTTGAGTTAAGGGGTCACACCCTCGACAAGGTTGTTGGTGATCTTCGATGAAGGGTCTCTACAAGCAGGGAATTGGCTAGTTTTGGTGAGCACCAAGCTCACATCTCAATGGTGGAACCCAAGAAGGTCTTTGAAGCACTTGAAGATCCAGATTGGGTTGTTGCTATGCATGAAGAACTAAATAATTTCGAGCGCAACAAAGTCTAGAAACTCGTCAAGAAACCCAAAGATTGCCGCAATGTTATCGGCACCAAATGGATTTTTAAAAACAAGCAAGATGAGAATGGCATTGTTGTGAGGAACAAGGCAAGACTTGTGGCACAAGGTTACTCTCAAGTTGAGGGTATTGACTTTGGCGAGACCTATGCTCCAGTGGCTCGCCTTGAGTCCATTCGTATCCTTCTTGCTTATGCTGCCCATAACAATTTTAAATTGCAGCAAATGGATGTCAAGAGTGCTTTCCTTAATGGTCCTCTACATGAGTTGGTATATGTAAAGCAACCCCCGGGCTTTGAGGATCCTAACTTTCCGAACCATGTCTACAAACTCGATAAGGCACTCTATGGCCTTAAACAAGCTCCACGTGCGTGGTATGAGCACCTTAAAGAGCTTTTGCTAGACCGTGGCTTCGAAGTTGGGAAAATCGATCCCACTCTTTTTACTAAGAAGGTTTGAGATGTCTATGATGGGGGAATTACGGTTCTTTCTTGGATTCGAGATCAAGCAACTTAGAGAAGGAACCTTCATTAATCAAGCAAAGTACATCCAAGACATGCTCAACAGATTCAAGATGACGGATCTTAATGGTGTCGCCACTCCGATGCAAACGTCATCTTGAACTTAACCCACATGGTAAATATGTGGACCAAAAGGTATACCGGTCCATGATCGGCTCTCTTATTTACCTCTGCGCATCTAGACCCGATATCGTGTTGAGTGTGGGGGTGTGTGCAAGGTATCAAGCAGCTCCTAAAGAAAGCCACTTAGTGGTGGTCAAGAGGATCTTTCGATATTTGGTTCATTCCCCTAACTTTGGTCTCTGGTATCCCAAGGGATCCAATTTCTCTCTATGTGGTTATACTGATTCAGATTGGGCTAGTGATAAGGATGATTGGAAATCCACTTCTGGAGCGTGTCAATTTTTGGGAAGATCTCTTGTGTGTTGGTCATCTAAAAAGCAAAATTGTATATCTCTCTCCACCGCCGAAGCTGAATATGTTGCTGCTGCCAGTGCTTGCACTCAGTTATTGTGGATGAGGCAAACTTTAAAGGAATACGATGTCAATTGTGACAAAGTGCCTCTTTTATGTGATAATGAAAGTGCAATCAAAATTGCGTACAATTCGGTACAGCATACAAGGACGAAGCATATTGAGATTCGGAATCATTTTATTCGAGACCAGGTTGCTCGAGGCGATATTGATCTATCTTTTGTGAGCACAAAGAACCAACTTGCGAACATTTTTACGAAGCCACTTGATGAAGCAAGATTCTTCTACTTGAGGAATGAGCTAAATATCATTGATTCCAGGAGTTTGTCTTGATTACCCATGCACTCACTCATACATCTCAGTCTTATTTGGTCTAGGTGTGGGCATGGATATAGGGGGAGTGTGGTCCTAACTCATTGGGCTAACCCTCCCCCCATAATGCCAAAAACAAGATACACGATTTCTCTTAATATCATTTTGTGATATGTGAGCTTATTGATGAGTATTGGTCGTGAATCCAAGATATATCTTCGCGGTGTCACACCATACACTCCAACAAGGTGGCTTCGGCCACCGCCCTCTCCCTTGAGGAGAATTGGATCTCTTTGGCTGTTTTGCTCTCTCATGTTCTTATGGGAATCACACTCAATCTTGGCTTTTATTTGATTTGGATCTTGCAAGTTTGAGTGTCTAGTACCATCTTAGTTTGGTTCCCTTAATCCTAAGCCTTTCCCTACCCTTAAGCCATCTATTCTTGCACACAAGTCCCTTGTACACCTTGTGGGGGTGTTGTTTGGGGACGCGCGGGCTTGAATCTGTGTACAAGAGAATTTCAGATTTGAGGCCGGATAATTCGACCCAAGTGTTGGCCGGATAATCCGGCCCTGGCGGATTTCATCTTAAAGGGCAGGGATCGGGGGGAAGGGATCATAACGAGCAGCACTTCTCCCCCAACCCTCTCCTCCTCCTCTGCCGCCGCCTGCCGTCCCCCACCCTCCCTAGAGCCTCTCCGGCCACCAGATTTTTTGGGCCTCCCCGGATCTTCTTCTCCGTGCCTCTGGGTACCTTCTCCTCCGTGTTCTTCCTCCAATGAGTGAGCGTAACTCCCTCTCTCCCCATCTTTGGCTAGATGTGTTACTTGTTGGGTGGAACATTGTCTAGAAGGATGTTTTTTCGCATAGAAATCGTAGTCCTGCAGTTTCTAGGCCTAATCTACTTTTTTGCATTCAATCTAGGTGAAATCGAAATTTTCTACCAGGGCCGGATTATCCGCCCCTGGCTAGGCCGCATAATCCAGCCTGACAGATTCAACTCTGGTTCAGTTTCACTATGGAGTATGCATTGAGTAGATTTGTCTTATGAACTTTTTGACTACTTTTTCCATGCTCTCTCCTGGACTTGTGTGTATGCTTATCCCCATGCTATCACTCTTGTTCTCCTCACAGGTGGTTCCAGTGTTCCCAAGACCTACAAGTGCCGCCCTTGCGGTAAATACTTCCGGGACGACGGATAGGGTAACTTAGTGGACGAATTTAAGTTGAGGAGGAGAAAGAACGGAGCGAAGCGAATGGCTGAACAAGCAAAGAGAACTAGGAAGGGAGTGTCCAAAAGGAAGGGCAAGGAGCCCAAGATCAATGATACATTGCAAATGTATCTATAATTTTTGATGTTCCATGCTTGGTTTTATCCACTTTCTTGTGTTTTGTTCCAACTTTGGAGTACTTTTATTATGATTTTTTGGACTAACCTATTAACAAGAGCCACAGTGCCAGCTGCCTGTTTTCTGTTGTTTTTGGTTCCAGAAAAGTCAGAAAATGAATATTCTCGAAATTGGACAGGACAAAAGCCAAAGTGCCTATTTTTCCGGAAGGGATCAAGTGCCAGAATACGAGAAGAAGGGCTAGGGGGCGGCCACACCACCTGGCCCTGTGCGGCCAGGCCTGGCCCACGCCAAGGGGTGGTCTAGTCGCCCCCAGCACCCCCTCGGCCTCTCCTTCCGCCTATAAGTTGCCCTCGGGACGAAAACCCTAGGTACCCGATCAAAAATCCACGAAAGAGTCTGTAGCCGCCGTCATCTCCATCCCTAGATCGGGAGGGATCTGAAGCTCTTCCCGGCACCCTTCCGGAGAGGGGAATTCACCCTGGAGGCCTTCTTCATCACCATGCAAGCCTCCGGTGTGATGCGTGAGTAGTTCATCCTTGGACTACGGATCCATGTAGTAGCTAGATGGTTGGTTTCTCCTCCTTTGTGCTTTCATGTTTAGATCTTGTGAGCTCCGTTCATGATCAAGATCATCTTTTTGTAATTCATACATGTTGTGTTTGTGGGGATCCGATTGATATTGAGATGCTATTTCAGATTGATTATTGATTCTATCATGTCTTTGTTATTTGAGATCTTGCATGCTTTTCGTTGTTAGTAGCTATCTTGTCCAAGTAGATGCTAGCAACTCCAAGAGTTAGTATTTATGCTCGATAGTGGGTTCCTGCCTCTAGTAATCTGGGAAGTGACAGAAATCTCTAAGGTACTAGATGTGTTGTTGCTACTAGGGAGAACAACAATCCTTTATTCATAGAGCAATCATATTGTTTACCTTACACGCAGTTCGTAGAGCAATAATCTGTTGCTTGCAACTTAATACTAGAGGGGGTTCGGATGATAACCTGAAGGTGGATTATTAGTCATAGATGCAGTTGGATGGCGGTCTATGTATTATGTTGTATTACCCAATCAAGTCTCAAAGTAGTCAAGATGATTAGTATATGCATGTATTGCTTTCTCGGTGTTTGTCAATTGCCCCGCTGTAATTTGTTCACCCAGCATGTTATATATCTAAGGAGAGCCACCTCTAGTGAACTATGGATCCCGGTCCTTCTTCTTTACATACAATCTACACTCTTTTACTGCTTTGTGTTTACTTTCTGCAAACTTTTACTTCTTTCCATTCGATACATTTAATCCTTTGTTTTCCGCAAAACACGGTGAGATTGACAACCTCATCGCAAGTTGGGGACAAAGTTCTGTGGTTGTGTTGTGCACGTCTCCACGTTGCTACTAGCACCGGTAGTGCGCCCTGCCAAAGCTCAGCTAGTAACACCTTTGATTTGTTTCCTTGCTCCTACTGGTTCGATTAAACCTTGGTTTCATAACTAAGGGAAACTTGTTGCTGTGCTCATCATACCTTCCTCTTGGGGTTCCCAACGAGCTCTACATCAACACCATGCACCAAGCACTTTTCTGGGCGCCGTGTATTGAGGCATCAAGCGATTTTCTGGTGCCGTTGCCGGGGAACGAAGAAGAAGAAACTCCCACGTCAACTACACGCTAGCAACGATTTTCTGGCGCCGTTGCCGGGGAGGTAAGGTAAAAGGTATTCACACCGGAGGATTAAAGAAGAAGAACCTCCCACGGCAAACGCCTATTTTCTGGCGCCGTTGCCGGGGAGTCAAGGACATCTTCACAAGGGGAGTCCCTCATAACCAATCTCTTTACTTTGTTGTTTTTCTTTTGCTTAGTTTCCTTTTTGCTTTGTTTGCTTGTTTTGTTCTTCAAAAATCCAAAAAAAATAGTTTTACTTGTTTGCTTTCTTATTTGAAAACCCAAAAAAGTGACTACTCTTGAAAACACTAAGTTGTGTGACTTCACTAGCACCAACAACAATGATTTTATGAGCACTCCCATTGCTCTACCTGTGGCTGAAAATACTTTCGTTGAGATAAAACCTGATTTGCTTAACCTTGTTATGAGAGAGCAATTTTCTGGTATTGGTAATGAAGATGCTGCTTCCCATCTAAATAACTTTGTTGAACTTTGTGAGATGCAAAAGCATAGGGATATAGATGGTGATATTATTAAACTGAAATTGTTTCCTTTCTCTTTGAGAGGAAAAGCTAAAGAGTGGTTGAATTCCTTAACTAGGAATAGTATTGATTCTTGGACTAAGTGCAAAGATGCTTTTATTGGAAAATACTATCCTCCTACTAAGATTATATCCATGAGAAGTGAAATAATGAAGTTTAAACAACTTGATAATGAGCATGTTGCTCAAGCTTGGGAAAGAATGAAATCTTTGGTAAAGAATTGTCCCACTCATGGACTGACTGCTTGGATGATCATCCAAACTTTTTATGCAGGATTGAACTATTCTTTAAGGAACCTATTGGATTCAGCTGCTGGAGGTACCTTTATGACCATCACTTTGGGTGCTGCAACAAAACTATTGGATAATATGATGGTTAATTATTCTGAATGGCATACTGAGAGAGCTCCACAAGGTAAGAAGGTAAATTCTATTGAGGAAACCTCTTCCTTGAGTGATAAGATTGATATTATTATGTCTATGCTTGTTAATGGGAAAGCCCATATTGATCCAAATAATGTTCCTTTAGCCTCTTTGCTTGCTCAAGAAGAGCAAGTTGATGTGAACTTCATAAGAAATAACAACTTTGGCAATAATGCTTATGGTAATAATGCTTATAGGAACAATTTTGGTAACAACAATTATAAACCTTTCCTACCAACAATGGTAATGCTTATGGAAATTCTTACAACAATAATAAGAGTGCTCCCTCTGAACTTGAAGTTATGCTTAAAGAGTTTATTAGTAAACAAACTGCTTTCAATAAAACTATTGAGGAAAAACTCTCTAATGCTGAAAGAAATATAGCATCTTTGGCTGAAGCTCAATCTACTTTGAATAAAATGGCTGCTAAACCTGAAATTAATGAGAATCCCTTTGCATCTACTAATGCCATACAAGTAAGAATTGATGAAAATGTTAGACTATTAGCTGAATTACATGCTAAGTGGGAAAGAGAAGATGAAATTGCTAGAAACATTAGTGTTTCTACTATTACCACCACTAGTGTTGAGGCTAACAATAGTTCTACTACTTTAGATGATAAAGTTTATTTTGATCTTGATGGTTGCAACATCTCTGAAGTTATTAAGTTCTTGCAAAATCTTGCTAAAAGTCCTAATGCTAGTGCTATGAACATGGCCTTTACAAAACACATTACCGATGCTCTCATAAAGATTAAAGAAGAAAAGATGAAACACAAAGCTTCTATTCCTATAAAACAAGAGGATGGTTGGGAGCCCATCATTAATATGAAAGTGAATGACTTTGATTTTAAAGCTTTGTGTGATCTTTATAGTAGTTTTTCTATTATGCCTAGAAGGATTTATGATATGCTTGATTTGCCTCCTCTTGAAGATTGTTATTTGAATGTCCCACTTGATGCTAATGCTAAAAAGAAACTCATGGGGAGTCTTAATGATGTTCTTATTATGGTTAATGATTCCTATGTCCCCATTGATTTCTATGTTTTGGATGTTGAATACAATGCTTCTTGTCCTATTACTTTGGGAAGACCTTTTCTTAGAACTGTTGGTGCCATCATTGATATGAAAGAAGGCACCATTAAATATCAACTCCCACTCAAGAAAGGTATAGAACACTTCCCTAAAAAGAGAGAAAAGATTTCTTTTGCTTCTCCTATGAAAACAAAATTTGGTCTTAATGCTTCTTCATTTGAGAACACTTGATTCTTTATTTGCTTCTTATGCCTAACTTAAAGGAGTTAAAGAAAAGTACTTGTTGGGAGATAACCCAAGAGTTTTAGTTGAGTCTTGGAAGTTATTTCCTCTGTAATAACCTCTCCTTATCCTTTTTATTTGCTTTTTGTGCCAAGAGTAACCTCTAATGAGAGTGAAGTAATGATTGGGAAAGTTGCTGTCCCGAAACAGATTTCTGTGCTTCACCGTAAAAATTCCTGAGAGAGCTATGTATGTCGGAATGAGCTCTAATGTTTTGTGCTTCTGCCCCAGGTTGTTATCTAACTTTCGTTAGTTCAACACTTTTTGATTTGAGCAACAGAAGGTCTTCTAAAAAAATCGTCTTTACCTGCTGGTCTGTTTTGACAGATTTCTGCATTTGCTTCTTGTTAGTTTCTTCTTGAGTTCCTTTGGGGAATTGAGATTTTTGAGGGAAGTTCTACAGTAGCTAGTGTTCTAATGGAAGTTTATTTGGTGTTAGAACTGAACCTTGAGACTTATTTATCTTAAGTGCACTAATGTTGCTAATGAGATTGTGTGAAGTTTTGTATGAAGGAAAATTTTTAGGTGTATGGAAGGAATGAGTAACGAGATGAAGGATGGACTAAAGCTCAAGCTTGGGGATGCCACGCGTGTCACCCCAAGAAATATCCAAGAAGTACAAGCGTCAAAGGTTGGGGATGCCCAAGGCATCCCCCTTCTTCATCAATAAAAATTCCAGGTTTCTTCCAAACGCTTCATTTTTATTGTTTCGTGCATAGTTGTGTTTCTCTTGGAGCGTCTTCTTTTTTGTTTTGGTTTTTAGTTTGCTTGGTTTGCTTAGTTTTCTGAATAAGTTGGTCGGACCCCCTCTTTCACACGTTGGTTTGCAAATAGTTTGGTTTGGTTTGGAAAAGAGTAGGAAAGTTCATACTTTTGTGGTAAAAAGAGCTCGTTTTTGACTGTGGCTATGCTTTGTCATGCCATGCTTGATATTGTTTTGGCTTTATGCTTAGTATTCTTTGCTGTAGCATGACTTGTTTTAAACAATTGAGATTGCTTAATGTGCCTTGGATGAATCATGCATTGTTTTAGCATATTAAAGCATATTATAGTGGTATTCTCCTTTGATGCTTTATTTGGGTTCACTTGGCACATGCTCACACCATGTTATGACTATCACAAGTCACCATAGCCTTTATGATCCTTTAGTTTTCAACTTGTAGTATCACTTTATGCTTTGATCAATGATGTTTTGTCGCTCTGCATGATTATGGCCATTATTGCTCTCTTAGTTTGTCGCTCCCAGTCTTTTGCTAGCCTCCACCACAAAGTATGAGTTCCACTCATGCATCCAACTCCCTAAACCAAGTTTTTCCAAAGAGTCCACCATACCTACCTACTAGCTTATGCTATTCCAAGTACATTCATGCTTTTGTTTACCTTCCACTTGTTATGAGAAAACTAGTGATTAAAGCTCTCACGAACTTGATGGCACACTTTACTTTATTGCCTCTAATAAACTTGAACCATTGAGTCCTTCTTTGTTGCGTATATGCTTGTGCTTTATAAGTTGAAATTAGCAGAACCATGTACCATGGGGAACGCTTTCAACATTGCACTTGTACTTTGTACCCCGTTGATATTATGTTCTTTTGCTTACGGATCCCGGCGGTGTGAAATAGATGTGGAACTTGTAAGATCATGGAGTTTGTATGTGTGTTAGAGAAACGCCTGGGCCGCTAGCCTAAGCCATGCCTAATCATGGTGGAAACTTGCAGCATCACCATAGTGAGCACTCTATGAAGCATCCTCAATAAAAACCTATGTAAATAGCAAATAAAAAGATCGCTGAGTTGCTCATTGTCCGCTTGCCTTGTCATTTTGATTATGGGAAAGCTCCTGTATCATGTGCAAGGGGTACCCCGTTGGCGGTTCTTAATGATACACATGTACTTACAATGACAAGAGCTTACTCGTGACTGAAGTTGAGTAGCATGAGGATCGGTCTTCGTAAGTAAGGGGCATAAGATTTCGGTTTATAACTTATCAAGCATATCCTCTTAGTTGTGTCACTTTAACCTTAATCACCTTCAAGATGCTTATGATAGGGGCAATGAGAGCTGAAAGCTACAAGTACCATAATTTTTGGAAGCTCTTTATGAGACTTGAATCCCTACTTCCTTTTACAAAGGCCTTTCTTCCACCATTATATTGAGTCTCCACCTTCTATCTGTATGCACCTACTTTGAGAGCATAGTGGCCATTCTTAGTTCTATGTGCATTGTCCCAAGACTAGTTGATTGATGCATAACTTGTTATTGCTTGTTTTAAACTATTGTGTCTAGTCACTCTTATGAACTTTGAAGGTGTCCTATGCATTTATATTTGCTACTCTATTGAGGGAGAAGCTGAATACTTTTGTGCTATGTTTTCTTTATGTGAAACAAACAAACGTCTTGCAAACCATGTTATTCATGAATCTTTTGTTTGTGCCTTTTCATGTTGTATCATAGTTTCTTTGCTTATTGCTAGAACTTTGTCTTTCATGTTATGATTGAAGTACTTTGATCCCAGCTTTGAGTTTTGCAAATACTTTTGATCAAGTTTTTGATGGTGCATGTCACCTCAAAAATTATTCTTTTTATCACTTACCTACTCGAGGACGAGCAGGAGTTAAGCTTGGGGATGTTGATACATTGCAAATGTATCTATATTTTTTGATGTTCCATGCTTGGTTTTATCCACTTTCTTGTGTTTTGTTCCAACTTTGGAGTACTTTTATTATGATTTCTTGGACTAACCTATTAACAAGAGCCACAGTGTCAGCTGCCTGTTTTCTGTTGTTTTTGGTTCCAAAAAAGTCAGAAAATGAATATTCTCGGAATTGGACGGGACAAAAGCCAAAGTGCCTATTTTTCCGGAAGGGATGAAGTGCCAGAATACGAGACGGAGAAGGGCTGGGGGCCGGCCACACCACCTGGCCGCGCGGCCAGGCCTGACCCGTGCCAGGGGTTGGTCTGGCCGCCCCCAGCACCCCCTCGGCCTCTCCTTCCGCCTATAAGTTGCCCTCAGGACGAAAACCCTAGGTACCCGATCAAAAATCCACGAAAGAGTCTGTAGCCGCCGTCATCTCCATCCCTAGATCAGGAGGGATCTGAAGCTCTTCCCGGCACCCTTCCGGAGAGGGGAATTCACCCTGGAGGCCTTCTTCATCACCATGCAAGCCTCCGGTGTGATGCGTGAGTAGTTCATCCTTGGACTACGGATCCATGTAGTAGCTAGATGGTTGGTTTCTCCTCCTTTGTGCTTTCATGTTTAGATCTTGTGAGCTCCGTTCATGATCAAGATCATCTTTTTGTAATTCATACATGTTGTGTTTGCGGGGATCTGATGGATATTGAGATGCTATTTCAGATTGATTATTGATTCTATCATTTCTTTGTTATTTGAGATCTTGCATGCTTTCCGTTGTTAGTAGCTATCTTGGCCAAGTAGATGCTAGCAACTCCAGGAGTTAGTATTTATGCTCGATAGTGGGTTCATGCCTCTAGTAATCTAGGGAAGTGACAGAAATCTCTAAGGTACTAGATGTGATGTTGCTACTAGGGAGAAAACAACAATCCTTTGTTCATAGAGCAATTGTATTGTTTACCTTACACGCAGTTCCTAGAGCAATAATCTGTTGCTTGCAACTTAATACTGGAGGGGGTTCGGATGATAACCTGAAGGTGGATTATTAGTCATAGATGCAGTTGGATGGCGGTCTATGTATTATTTTGTATTGCCCAATCAAGTCTCAAAGGAGTCAAGATGATTAGTATATGCATGTATTGCTTTCTCGGTGTTTGTCAATTGCCCCGCTATAATTTGTTCACCCAGCATGTTATCTATCTAAGGAGAGCCACCTCTAGTGAACTATGGATCCCGGTCCTTCTTCTTTACATACAATCTACAATCTTTTACTACTTTATGTTTACTTTCTGCAAACTTTTACTTCTTTCCATTCGATACGTTTAATCCTTTGTTTTCCGCAAAACACGGTGAGATTGACAACCTCATCGCAAGTTGGGGACAAAGTTCTATGGTTGTGTTGTGCAGGTCTCCACGTTGCTACTAGCACCGGTAGTGCGCCCTGCCAAAGCTCAGCTAGTAACACCTTTGAGGTGTTTCCTTGCTCCTACTGGTTCGATTAAACCTTGGTTTCATAACTGAGGGAAACTTGTTGCTGTGCTCATCATACCTTTCTCTTGGGGTTCCCAACGAGCTCTACATCAACACCACGCACCAAGCACTTTTCTGGGCGCCGTGTATTGAGCCATCAAGCGATTTTCTGGCGCCGTTGCCAGGGAACAAAGAAGAAGAAACTCCCACGTCAACTACACGCCAGCAATCAACTACAAGGCTTTGGATGCAGTCACCTATTCCTCCATCCGCCACCGTGACTTGTTTGCTGAGCTGCCTCGTGATGATGAGCTGGGGGATGCTCGTTTTTGGTGTGCTGAACAAAAAGGTATTTATGAAGATGTGTATGTCAGGCTGAACATTAGGCCTATGCACCCACTGATTCTTGTTGAAGCCTTGGAGAAGGCACACCTTGTGGATTCAATGTTTGTGGCTGAGCGGATGGGGCTGCACAGTCTCATGTCTCTCCAGTGCTCTTATGACTCTGAGGTGGTGAAGCAATTCTTTTCCACTTTGGTTATTTGTGGAGATGAGCGTCGCACTATGAAGTGGATGACTCACGATAGGCCTATGACTGCTGATTTCCATGTGTTTGCTGAGGTTCTTGGGTACTCTTTCCATAGCAGGGATCGAGCCAGTGGCCACCGTATCATCACACAGCTGAAGCCCAACAAAGATGCAGCTCTCTCTCCTTGACCAGTGGACAATGGCATTGTGGGCACTCTGGCTGGTCTTGCTCCTATCTATGCTGCCTTAGTGGGCCTATTCCGTGACTCCATCACTCCGAGTGGGGGCAACAATGACAGCATCCGTGGTCACCTTGTCCAGCTCCTTCAGTTTTCTCATGAGGTTGCCTCGTGCGAGGACGAGTCTATGCAGTACGGGCTGGATGTCATGGACTTTATCTATCATGAATTGACTGATGCTATGTTCAACCGTATGTCCATCCCTATGCACCCTACATTATGATGTTCATAAGGCACATGCTCCCTTCTGAAGAGTTCCACATTGATTATGTGCATAAGGCCAAGAAGATCTACACCAAGGTTCAGAAGACCTCTCACCCCTCCTATGCTCCTGAGGGTCTCATGAGGGATGCTCGCAGGCCCCTAGTGCCTCTCGTTGCCCGTGAGATCAAGCAGCTGAATTGGTTCCAGCGTCACATACTTTGCATGGGAGTGGACACGCGCAAGGGTCAGTACGAGGCATATAAGCAGCGCCATGAGTTGGCTCACTCCCAGCAGCTCATCCTTCACCATGTGTCCGGCGCTTCTGGTGACCCCCCGGCTCCTACACCTCCCACACCATATGCTCGGTGGAACTCTTCTTCTGGGATGAACTATGGAGAGCTGGAGCGTCACCTGTTTCCCCCTGCGGCCGGTGCTGATGACGAAGATGGTGACACCGAAGAGCTTGAAGATGAGGATGAGGACGAGAATGCAGACGGGGACGAGGACGAGGATGAGGATGAGGACTATGAGTGATCCCTTGGGGTGCTAGCATAGCTCTTCTTCCTTTTTGGTGTCTCGATGCCAAAGGGGGAGAAGTAGTTCTATTAGGATATTCGTGGATTTGCATGGGTCGGGCATAAGCACTTGCATTTTTCTATTCGTCTTTTTCTCGCTTATGCCCATTTAGCATTGAACTTTATATTTGTGATTTGTGGATTGTTTGAGACTATGTCAGTGGTTGTCTGGATTTATCTCATGGATTATGCTTATGGATTCATCTATTCATATGCTATTATGCTGGAAATCTTGATCAAAGAAGGCGCTTATATTGGGTATCACGTTGATTATTGAGGCCATTTCAAGGATACCTCTCTTCTACCTCGGTGGTATGATTTTATTGCTCATATGTCTATGGAATAGATTCACCTAATTGTGTGCATTTGTATTCAAATGCAAATTTCTAATATGCACACATTAAGGGGGAGTCTCTTCCATGCTTATTGCTGGTTGTCTTGTGATCCTTTCCTGCAAATCCTAGTATTGTCATCTAACACCAAAAGGGGGGAGATTGAAAGAACATTTCATGTTTTCCTGTGTTTTGTGTGTTAGATAACAATACTGTTAAGATTATTCATGTGCGCTAAGTGTGCAGGAAGCTTTGAGAGGGGCCGGATTATACGCCCCACCAAGGGCCGGATAATCCGGCCTACCTCATTGCTCAAAGGAAGCCAAGGCGCGTCGCTCGGAGCCTGGTCGGATTTTCTCCCGGAAAATCCGAACTAGGGAGGTTTTTCTTCCCCAGGCCGGATAATCCGGTTGTCGCTTGGGCCGGATAATCCGGCCCCCAGATTTTGAGCAAAGCATGCCAAGGCGCATCGCTCGGAGTTCAGTCGGATTTTCTCCCAGAAAATCCGAACTGAGGCGGTTTTTCCTCCCCAGGCCGGATAATCCGGTGTTCACATGGGGCCGGATAATCCGGCCCCCAGAAGATGATCAAGTGCAAGCTCTGCGCGACACTCAGAGAGGGGGCGGAATTTCTGCCGGATATTCCGAGTCTAGGGCGGAGTTTTCCCCCAGGCCGGATAATCCGGCCCCCAATGTCTCCAACGGCTGGTTTTGGAAGGGGGTATAAGTACCCCTTCTTTCCCAATGTTCAGAACTCTTGATTCATTCGAAATTGTCCAGACATTGTGCAAGAGCTCTCATTCTCGATCTCCCACTTCAACCACCCGAAGGCTTCGATCTTTGGGGGAATTGAAGGAGAAGAGAATCATCGTCGTCATCACGAATCAAGCGCATCAACTCCTCTCCATTCATTTGGAGAAATCCCTAATCTAGTATTCTTGTCAATATCTAGATCTTGTTCGTTGTATTTGATAACTTTGTCCTTGTGGCAGCTTGTTGTCATTTCGGGAGCCTCCAAGTTGATTGTGGAGTTGTGCCCTGCTAGTTGCGTAAAGGCGTCGGTACCCGCCTCGAAGGGTACCTATGGTGGAAAGGTGGATCAGGCCTTTGGTGGCGGGATCCATCGGAGAACAGGGTGAGGCCTATTGTGGCATGGTGGTCTTAGTACCGCCCACCCCTCCAACGCAGACATACTTCCCTTAACAAGGAAGGAACTGCGGTCAAACCAATCATGTGTCTCCACGTGCTTCACTATGGTTTACCCGTTCCTGTTCTACTCGCTCTTTACTCGCTAGTAGATAGGTTTGCATATAGGGAAATTCCACCTAATAGTTTATCTAGAGAATTTACCCTTTGTGCTAAGCCTAAAATTGAAAAGGCATTAAAATTTGAAGTAGCACCTATTCACCTCCTCTCTAGGTGCCCATACGATCCATTTCACCGGTGATTCTAAAGATACTTTTAATTGTTGGATGACATCCAACTTTTATTTCGGATAGGAAAATCAATTATTAATTTCCAGCAACAGCATTAGAACACTGAAAAATAACATCGCATATGATAAACAATTAAATATTGCTTATATACTGCAATAACTATGAGTATTTTTTTTTTGAAACAATCACCGGTGGAGGAGAGGGTCCCCACCTGAATATATTATCTCAACAGAAGAACAACAGTTTTCACGAGCGTCGTGACAAGAGGTAGTCAAACTATGAGTATTATTGCCTCTTATTCAACATTAATTTTTCATCGGAGAAAATCAAAGTTGTATCACTTCTAACAAGATATTTGTATTTAATAAATGCATATTAGAGGATTAATTCTTATAGGAGGCGACCGAAAGATCACTGTCTGCAGGTGCTAGCATGCCGGAGTGAGAAGCTTTCAGGCATGCATCAGTGCATTCGCGCATTGACTTATAGCAGACGTTGGTTACCGTGCAGCAGAAGCAAGTCCCCCAGATACAACCTATTTTGTCATGCTGGGTGCATAGTCCGTACGGCAAATTAATCTTCTTGTTATCCACATCTTCAATGATTCTGCCTACGGAGTAGAAATTAATCTGTTAATATTCATATAAAAATCATATACTCCCTTTGATCCATATTACTTGTCATTGAAACGGATGTATCTAGTATTAAAATATGTCTAGATACATCCATTTCTACGACAAGTAATATGGATCGGAGAGAGTATTATTATTGACTGACTTATTAACATGCAACTGATTGAACAACAAGGCGAAAAAACACGATTATCTAATAAATGTTATCGATACACATCCAACCTATAGACAACTCGTGGCAATGGAGAGGTTAGCATTGGAAAGAACACGGATCAACACAGGTATAAAAATAGCATGGACTTACACTGTGCATGTGTAGCAAAGTACAAGGGAAGAAGCACCAGCAATATGGCTACTGCGTATGCATGCTTCATGTACTTGTCCATGCAGCCAATACTTCGCTGATGAGACAGAATGCTTTACAACCAATGCTACCAGATGCTTTCTCTCTCTTTTTAGATAGTAGATGCTTGCTCTCTCGATCCACACAACATACGTATATATAGTTACACAGGATTCCATACCCACAAAAAATAGGTAGTCGTGAGGCATAATTAATTATGTGGTTATAAAGTATATCTGCCACGCATGAAAAATAACTGGCAGTACGGTTTATTTGGAGTATAATTAATGTCCATATATCCGATATTAAGACTCTATTTAAGTTAAAATATTTCTAATTAAGATGGCCTTATCAAATACGTACTCCATCCGATCCAAATTAATGTTCTCGGATTTGTCTAGATTCAGATGTATCTAGCACTAAAACTTGACTAGATATATCCGAATCTAAACAAATCTAAGAACATTAATATGGATCGGAGGGAGTAGCAAACATAATTAATTATTTATCAGATTACTTTGGCACTAATTTTAAAATTGGAATATAATGTCCATATATACATCCGCCAATAAGATTCACAAAATTCTCTATGAGATCCCCAATAAATGTTTAATATAATGTTCGTAGTATATACATTCGCCATTAAGATTCACCAAATACTTTATGAGATATGCACTAAATGGTTATGTTAAACGATATCCTATTTTATCAGATTCGCACTAAATTTTTATGTACTAAAAGGCATATTCACCAAATATAGTAACCAAAAGTATCAGATTCGAACCTTAAACGATGTGTCCAATTCCCTTTGTTACGCGATACAAGACTTGTCCGAGATCTGATCATCGGTATCATGACACCTTGTTCAATCTCGTTTCCAACAAGTACAGTTTTACTCGTTCCCGTGAAATTCCATCCCCTGATCTAGTCATATGTTGCGCAACTTATGGATATAATTCACCGAGTGGACCCAATGTATCTTTCCTTCACATAGGAGAACTGATGAGTCCAAAATTGAAGCATATTTACCTTTCTTTTTGCATAAGTAGAATAGAGTTTTTGGTATTTTACTGCGTTTGCGCGCACCTTTTGTCCTTGTTTCAACAGGATCCCAAATTACTAAAGTCTCTTATGAACATACCAATTGGGACTATCATATTATGTTGTAATATGATATTTTTTAACTGCTAAAAGTCATTTAATTGATTTTATCTTCGCACATGGGAGAATAGCAAATGTGAAGGAAGGCTATTGCAGTGTTAACAACCAGTGGTATGGGCGGAGCCCGTCCGTACCACGCGGTTGCGTGACCGTCTCAACAAATACTTTCTCCTAGCAAAGACGGATCACAGATCCGAGATACACAACAACCTTGAGCCACGAAAAACCACACCAGAAAGGGATCTGAAGGAGGAACTTGGAGAAGGGAAATTCCCTACTGCTTCACGGATCATTGGAGGACATCGCATCATCCCCTTCATTATCAACTGTTGCATCACCATAACCTCTACTACCCCCATCTTTCATTCATTAGATCTTGTTGTAATTCCAGATTCATTGTGGTTTGCACTAGATTTATCCCTGTACTTTTATCCATCCATTTGATTATGACGATATCGTTGATTGCTTCCATGTGTGAGTAGTTTTCCTAGTTCTTGGGGACATGGAGAAACCATAGCACTGTAGTTCTTGATGATATCGTTGATTGCACTGAAATAAAGATGATCTATACTTGTGTCCATTGACTTATTGGTCTACGATGTGAAGAAAATATGCCCTGAGAGGCAATAATAAAGTTGTTATTATGTATTCCTTGTATATGATAGATGTTTATTTTGCATGCTATAATTGTATTGATAGGAAACGTCAATACATGTGTGTTTGATAAACAAAAAGGGTTCCTAGTTATGCCTCTCTTATAGACTAGCTTGTTGTTTAACAAGATGATCAAGGTTTCCTGATCATGGACATTGGATGTTGTTAATAACAAGGTCACAACATTTGTGAAATGATGTGATGAGCATTCATCCGAAGTATAGCATTATGATCAAGTCATTATGTTTATATTGCTATAACATCATACGAAGTAATCTTTATCCTTAGACCATGAGATCATGTTAATTGCTAACACCGGAAGAGTATCTTGATAACATCAAACGTCACACCGTAATAGGGTGACTATAAAGGTGGGTTCAGCGCTACGAAGGTGTTATGTTGAGGCTCGTGGTCAAGAGTGGAATTTGTCAATCCCAATGACGGATAGATATACTCTGGGCCCTCTCGGTGATATCACATTAAGATAGCTTGCAAGCAAGTGATGTGATCACTAGAATGTTATATCACGGGAACAAGAAAAGAGTGCATGTCGGTAACGAGATCAAACTAGGTATTTGGATACCGATGATCAATCTCGGACATGTATTATATCATGAGACAAAGGGATTAAGTTACTAGCGTTAAAGGTTCTCACGATCACAAACGTCATCGTTGAATGTGCAGGAGTCAGTATGGATCTCTAGGTCTCGCTTCTGATTATTGATCTGAGAGGAGTCTCAATCATGTCTGCATTATTCGCGAACCGTAGGGTGACACACTTAAGGGTTGCTGGACACCATTTAGGATCACATATGTTTCAGACAAAAGGTTTGCAAAGCGCAGGAAATGTTTCGATAGAAACATGAATTGTTTCGATAGAAACCGGAATTGTTTCGGGTGAAATTGCAGAAGGTGGTTCTGCATGTGATATTGAAATGTTGCAAGGGGTTTTATGTGAATGTTTGTTAATTAAAGTAATTAACAAAATTCTTAATAAAATAAATAAAAGAGTTTTATTAAATGAGAGTTGCATTAAATTTGGTGGAAATTTAATGCATGTGAGTGGAACTTTGGGTGGAGCTTGAATTGATGTGAGTGGAGCTTCCACCACATGAATGAGGAAGAGGAGGGGGCTCCCTCCTTGGCCGCCGGCCATGGTAGGGGAGGAGTCCCCCTCTCCTATAAAAGGCCCCCGTCTCCTCCCTCACAAAGCACACCTCCTCGTGAAGGATCTCTCTCCCCCTCTAGATATTCCCCCATGATCTCGGATTAGCGAGATACATGTTCCGGGTGGCCTTGCGTCTTGAAGGAGTTGCTGCTTGTGCTGATTTGCTGGAGCGAGGAGGTGGAAGTTGTCCGGTGGCTTGAACGTGTGTGCGAGGACGGATTAACAAGACGATCAAGGTTTCCTGATCATGGACATTGGATGTTGTTAATAACGAGGTCACAACATTGGTGGAATGATGTGATGAACATTCATCCGAAGTATAGCATTATGATCAGAGTCATTATGTTTATATTGCTATAACATCATACGAAGTAATCTTAGTCCTTAGACCATGATATCATGTTAATTGCTAACACCGAAAGAGTATCTTGATAACATCAAACGTCAAACCATAACAGGATGACTATAAAGGTGGGTTCAGTGCTACGAAGGTGTTATGTTGAGGTTCATGGATCAAGAGTGGGATTTGTCCATCCCGATGACGGATAGATATACTCTGGGCCCTCTCGGTGATATCACATTGAAATAGCTTGCAACCAAGTGATGTGATCACTAGAATGTTATATCACGGGAACGAGAAAAGAGTGCATGTCGGTAACGAGATCAAACTAGGTATTTGGATGCCGATGATCGAATCTCGGACATGTAATATATCGCGAGACAAAGGGATTTAGTTACGACGTTAAAGGTTCACATGATCACAAGAGTCATCGTTGAATATGTGGGAGTCAGTACGGATCTCTAGGTCCCGCTGCTGATTATTGATCGGAGAGGGGTCTCGATCATGTCTGCATTATTCGTGAACTGTAGGGTGACACACTTAAGGGATACCGACACCATTTAGGAGCAAATATGTTTCAGATAAAAGTTTAAGAAAGTGTTGGAATTATTTCAATAGACACTGAAACTATTTCGGGTGAAATTGGTTCTTCATGTGATATTGAAAAGTTGCAGGGGGGTTTATGTGAATGTTTGTTAATTAATGTAATTAACAAAATTCTGAATAAAATAAATAAAATAGTTTTATTTAATGAGAGCTTGCATTAAATTTAGTGGAAATTTAATGCATGTGTGAGTGGAATTTTGAGTGGAGGCTTTTTTATGGGAGTGGGAGCTCCACCCACATGAATGTGGAAGAGGTGGGGGCACCACCATGGCTGCCAAGCCATGGCCCTTGGGTGCCTCCCCTCTTCCCTATAAATGGCCCCCTCTCCTCCTCACAGACCACACCTCCTCGTGAAGGATCTCTCTCCCCCTCTAGTTATTCCCCATGGTCTCGGATTAACGAGATATATGTTTTCGGTGGCTTTATCTGGAAATGAGTTGTTTCTTTCGCTGCTTTGCTGAAGCGAGGGACGGAGGTTGTCGGGGTACTGGACGTGTGTGCGATCATGGATGCACCGCTGCTTTGCGGTGCTGGATTTGGTGGTGATGAACTTGCTGGAGCTAGATCTGATGGACGTGCTGGAGCCGGACCTGCTGGACTTCATCACGATCTTGAGATCAGCAAGTGTACGACTATATCATCCACGAGTTCCAACTCGTTAACAAAACTTTGTTGTCTTCGAGGGTAAGTTCTCTATGGATGTATATCCACCGGTTGCTTGTATCTAGTAGATAGATCTTGGCGTATAGTTCCCATCGTAGGAATTTTTTTGTTTTCTATGTTGCGAACCCAACAGATGCCAGACGTAGCAGTCCTGCTAGAAGTTTGAGTGAACATTGACAATTAAATCTGGTAACATCATATATAGTAACCACACAAAAAACCTCAAGAAAAAATATAGGAGTTACACAACATAGCCATATATATAAAAGCAGAGCAGTGTTCAACATAGCCATATATACAAAATTTGCATAACAAACCGATTCAACATAAAGTTTGTGCAGAAAACAAAAGGCAAAAGGATTCAACATAACTATCTCATGTTGATCTACTGAAACTAATGCTCAGAGTAGTTTACATCATCAACAACACTGTAAATAGGGCACCTCTTGCCAATGTCACTTGTTTCACTAGCATTGGTCACACTCTGAACTAAAAAGAACTTGATCATGAACTTGCCAGATAAGAAATGGAGGTTTGCCAGATAGTTAGTCATCAGGATCGTCAAACTTCATGTACACCCTACGATTCTGATCAACTGCAAACTTGTACTTCTTAGGACGAGCATGAACCACATGATAAGCATGAGTGATGTGGTGAGGAAAGTAACAAACTGAATTTTCATAGCCAACAGTCTCTGGTTGTGCTGACCCTCCACAACACCTAACATACTCATGGTTATCTCTAACATTATTGGGTTCTGAGTTGTCTCCAGGTCAATGAATAAATCAGAATAACCCTCTGGATATCCTGTTGCCCTCCATCTTGGAAAAGTTTGAGGCTCCTTAAAAAAGATTTCTTCAATCTGTGAAAGAAGATCGAGGCGTACTAGCTTGTAGATCTTCACACACTCCTCATCAAATTTTAAAGTGTACTGCAGTGCCTCCTCAAGTTTCTCAGTAGCATGAGAATTAGTTTGCCTAACAAGAAGCTGCCATTCAATGTTGCGGTTCACAACAAACTCGAACTGGTTGAGTGATATAGAGAGACGTCAAATATATTCCGTCATCTCAGGTTCAATTTAGAGACGGTTTCTTTTATTGGACCGACAGAGGGGGAACTCGTACTAGAGACGGTGCAGATTAACAACCGTCTGAAATTAGAGTTAGAGGTGGTCAGAAAATTACGACCGCCTGAGGGTGATGAACACATCTAGTGGTTTGTATTTTTGTGATAAATCGGCTCTATGAATAGTCTCTAAGTAATGAGTTTGTACTAGTGTTAAGAGGTGATGTTGCTGTGATCCCGAATGAGTCACTAAGCGAAGACCGGACAACCCTTTCTGTCACTGGGTTTCCTATGAGGTCGCTACTAGCGAAGTATCTCACCTCAAGGCTTTATCGATCTTGGGGATCTTGGGTACCTACAAGTCTGAAGATCAAGGCAAGAGACAAAGAAACAAAAGATACAAATCCCTTTCAAACAATACACAATACTCCCATAGATTATATGCACATAATTGTTGCGAGGTTTCTCCCCAAGCCACAACCCGCGAGGACTACTCACTCATAACAATAAGATCAAGGATAGAAAAATTTGTGCAAAATACTTAGATTGAAATCGAATATTTTTACAATGATCGTTGAATTATAAGGAGACCTCAAGTACAAAGTAATGGCCATGACAAATGGAGGGGATGTAAGATGGAAGGGATGAACTATGGTATGGATCTCTGTTGGTGGTGTTGTGATGCAATATGAGAATGACGGCCTCCTGCGCGGTGGCTGAGGCCTCAAAATATATAGCCGTCTTCATGAAAGTTGTAGGGTTTAACGAGACGAAGCCGCCGCCACATGGTACATGCGGACCCTGCCCGTACCAGTGTTCGTTACGGCTGCAGACGTCTGGAATTTGCTCTAGAATTACTTGGTCGTGTGGGCTTCCTCAAAACCTTCATTATGACTCTCGATTTCGCATTAAAAAGCGTGAATTCCTGCACAACACAAATCAAAGCAACAATTTGCATATCTTTGCAATTATTAGTCATTAGTGGCAATGTTAGAGAGTTTCTTATAAATTGCTTGACTAAAAATAATGTTTAAATGTGGGAAAAGATGGCTATCTTTGGAGCCATCACCACTCAAACACTTATTGCAGTTTTACTAAGTATGTGATACTTGTTTAGTTTTGTGAAAACGGGACCTTCTACTTGAGAGTTGATGGATGAGATGAGGTGACAATGGCGTGTTGATGGTAAGCAAGCTAGTTGATGGCCGACAACACACTTCCTCGACGTTTATCATTCAGATTAGTAGATTTGAATAAAATTTTGTAACCATCATAAGTGTGTGGACGTCTTGCTTTTTGCGAGAAGGTTATTCATTTGAGTTCATGACAAGCATGTTCTAACAATCTTAATGAATAATATCTTTTATGGTCACATTATGGTTATAAATGAGTTGTTCTTATTTTGATCTAGATGGTAATGGTTTAAGCATTTATAAGACATTTGAAAATTGTTGAAAGGTATTCAAACTTAATAATGACAACATTTTGAATGACAAGAGAGCCGTCTACTCTGCACGTTTCCTTCCACAACGAGGGAAGGCATCCCGCGATTTGTACATGATTTGGGTGATCTTCCTAATCGAATGTGATCGGGACATCTGACTACGGAAGATCCACCGGGGCAGTTGTATCGATCACGTTGATCTCCCAAGATAGGAGTTTATGTTCTCGTCGGGGCAAGTTGTATTTATATTTTGTGAAGTTTATTATATTAAATTTACTTCCGATGATTTTCTCCACCGAATCCCAGACATTTGTTATTTATGATTAATATAGAAGCTATTATATTTGTAATTTTTAGTTTTAGTAAGAACCTTCTAGAGTCTAATAATTAAATCAGGGAAATAAATCTTGCGCCGATTGGTATTTGTATAGGACTAGGAAAAGTGCCCGTGCGTTGCACCGGATTGACTGATCCAATTCATATGGAGAATTTTTTGTCTTGCCTTATGACACCGGTCTTAAGTTGGACATTTTTCTTATCTTTTAGGAACCTATTCACACGAGTTACACAGATAGGCCACAACTTAGAAATTATTTTGACTACCTATGTTTACATGATTTGTAGACTTTTGAATGAATAGTATTCCAAAGTATTGTTTCGTGACATTCGTACTGACTTTCCTGAAGAAAGATAGAAGTATTCACTTTGCAGACGGTAATGCGAAGGGCGTATTCAGATTTTTTTTATTTTTTCCAAACCCCCTCTTTCTTTTTCTGCAAATGAAAAAATTGAAAAAAGCAAAGAAAATAAAAGCATACAAGCTCAGCCACCAATACTGACATCATTTTTATGGTTTGGACATACATACATAGAGAAAGGTTTAAGAGTTCAGTGTAAATAAATTAGAATGTTTTGCTTCATAGTCAGAAATAAATAGATAAGAGCAAATGGATCACTTGTATTTTGTGAAAGAAAATTACGACCAATAATTGATACCGTACAAATGTAACAAATAAAGAACCAAGTACTCCGGTAAAATGATACGTACCTGGTCGAAGCTCCCTAGCTGCACATCCCTGGAAATAAAGCCATCGTGATTATATCTATTCAGCAGGTGCGCCCGAACAGGCCTGGCCACGACCATCACGCCTGCCCTACACGTCGACTGCGCTAGGTGAGCCGCGAAGCATGCCCCATGGCCCTGGGGCGTGGCACATGAGCTGGAGGAAGGGGTCGGCCGACCGGGCGGCGCTTTGCTGCTGTCGCCGCCGCGAGTGGATCACACGGAATTGATGCATGCCTCGCAGCCTCAGCAATGCCGGTGTAGGGAAGCTAGCTCGTTTTGCCATATCTATCTTGAACGAACTCAATCCCGATGACGTTGGTGAATCGGTAGGTGAACGAAAGTCAAGAGGATTGGGATTCGCTGGCATTATTTGTAAGACGAACTGCACGCCTGCCCGGCATCAAGCACCGGGACTTGTCATGGTATGATATGTGCGCTGGCTGCTCTCGTTGTGTAAGACCGAGACCTCGCTGGTTTTTGTTGAGGATCTAGATGTAGATGTCGGTGTCGAGACCCGATTGAATGTTGTGCCAGAGGCCCATCATGCATGGGCACCCACATCAGTTTAGAATACCCAAGATCTAATAAAACTTGGGAGTACACACAGATCGTTTAGAATACTCGAGATCTAATAAAACTTGGGAGTACACACAGATCGTCACAAACCGCCTCCTTCAACAGTGATAGCCGGCTTCCGGTGTTGCCACTCAAAGCTCTAGTTGGATCACTGCACATCCTTACGCAACTCGTCTAGCTTTGCATCAGTAACGTCAGAAAATTTTACCTCCAGGTCCCATGGATAGGTAATTTGGCGCCGGTGGCAAGTAATCGAGATGAAATCATTGTTAATGGCCTGTTAATGGCCGGAGGTGAGGCGGATTTACCATTGCGACCTGGATTTCTTGGAAATACGTACTTTCCGGCCCGAGCTGAGGGAATACATACGACAAAGCATAGACTTTTAATTATTAAGACAATCTGATTGAGCGTATCTGAACTGGATTCTAACCGGACGCACGTGGAACATATTCTAACGTCACGGACGAAGCGAGGCAAAAATTAGACAGATCGCTCGGCTCGTGGGAGAAGAAAAAGAACACCGAACCGGTAGGTATCGGGTACGGTGGCAACTGTGTATAATATGAGATTCGGTGGGAGGGCAAAACCGTCTAAAAAGAGCGGAACCCGTAAGAAACACTTCATACTTTATTATTTATTATTATTATTATATTATTATTATTATATTATATATATTATTATTATTATATTATATATATTAGGTAGGTATATATAGGTATAGATATAGATATAGAAAAGGGAAGACCGAAAGGGAAACGAAACCCAAACCGAAGCAAATTTGGGAAGGCCTCTCGTGCGTCTCCTCTCCTCCCATAAATAAACACGAGGGCGGGCCGGCCCTACAATCCAATCCCAAATCCCGCACAAGATTTTCCCCTTGGGTGTTCAGCTCGCTGGCTCGCTAGGGTTTCCTCTCCAATCCGCCCCAAATCCGCCGCGATCCCCCCAAATCCACCCATGGCGGCCGCCGACGTCGAGAAGAAGATGATCACCCTCAAGTCGTCGGACGGCGAGGAGTTCGAGGTGGAGGAGGCCGTGGCCATGGAGTCGCAGACCATCCGCCACATGATCGAGGACGACTGCGCCGACAACGGAATCCCGCTCCCCAACGTCAACTCCAAGATCCTATCCAAGGTCATCGAGTACTGCAACAAGCACGTCCAGGCAGCAAAGCCCGCCGGCGCCGCCGAGGGAGGCGCAGCATCCGCCGCCGACGGCTCCTCCGCAGCGCCGGCACCCACCGAGGACCTCAAGAACTGGGACGCTGAGTTCGTCAAGGTCGACCAGGCCACGCTCTTCGACCTCATCCTGGTATACATACATGAAATCCACGTCCCTTTGCTTCCTTTAGATCTACTATTTCATGCCGGAGCTCGATTATTTGTTCAGATTGCGCTCCTACCGGATTAGATTCTATTCGATTAGATTAGATAGGGTTGGAAGTGTGCCTGCTCTAGATTAGATTATGCAAGGCCATCTGATATGTTAATTTGCGATCCCATCTGCTTGAGGCCTTCTGATTAATTGTTAATTTGCGATCCAAATCAAACACATAAACTTTGGGATTAATTGTTCATGTTCCGAGCGGACATCTGTTGGGACAGTATATTCTATACTTTGCTGATATTCCGATATGCTTTGCTGGTATGCCTAAAAATCTGGGAATACCTGCTGTTCATGTTCCCATGTTAGGATTGCTTGCATGTGCTGGTAGTATGGCACTAGTTTTATCCATGTCAGTTTATCAGAGTCTTACTAGTAGCGCTACCATTGAACAATCTGCCATAGTCTTAAGAGTTTCTCTGTGCTAACAGTAACTAGCAAGATGCAATGATCGTTTGTTACCCACGCATATCGCCAATGTTTCTAATTCTCCCATCTATTGACAAAGCCTGACCTTGTACATGCCACTACTGGTGCACTCTTACCGTGATGAATACGTCCTGTATCCTGCATTAGTTGTCTGTTTGTTGTCTTGTACTAGCAGCACTATTTACTTATAGCAAAATTACCTGATGATGATGCAGTATGCTAGTGCATGTCCACTGTGCTACTTTTTATTTACTAGCATCTGCTCTTAATTTGTCTTGTTACAGCTATGCTTAATCTGTTTTTTTCTTTGTGTATTAGTATTGTTATCTGCTTTCAGTTTGCCTTAGAAGTTGGTATCTCACATGTCCTGTCTTTACTCACAAAATAAGCCTTTCAATTTCTCCATGTCATGTTGGTCTCATATTCAATTTCCCTTGATAGTGCCATTGCTGCAGTTGAACCTTGACTTGCCATCATTATCTTCCTACAAATTTTACTAGTTTGTCTTTCATGCTTTATTTTTTAATATTGCGTGTGACGGGAGGGCATCTGAGTCCTTCAGCTTTACTTGGAGCAAACAATTCATGTTTGTATATTCCTAAGCAAACGCCATAAATCGAGCCTTTTGATGATGAGGTTTTCCCATAGAAATTCCTCCATACGAGGGCTGTCTCATATTCCATGACCCTTGATAGCGGTGCTGCTGCAGTTAAACTTTGGGACATGCCATGAGACAATACTTATCTTCAAATTTGACCTGATTGTCTTTATTTTTATTATGTTCTTTGATGGGAGGGCATCCGAGTCCTTTAGCCTTAGTTGGAGCAAACAATTCATGTTTGTAAATTCCTAAGCAAACGTCATAAATCCAGCCTTTCGATGTTGAGGTTTCTCCTCCATCAGAAGGCAGCCTCATATTCCATCACCCTTGGTAGCAGCGTTGTTGCAGTGAAACTTTGGGACTTGCCATGAGGCGAACATCTGTTTTTCTTCCTTTATTTCATTTTAATCAAAATCTTACATCTCCTGAGAGGACTTTGCTCTTTACCTATTTTGTCTATATGTCTGATTGATAATTTTTTCTGTGTGACGGGAGGACATCCGAGTCCTTCAGCTTTTTTTGGAGCAAACGTTCCATGTTTGTACATTCCAAGCCTTTTGATGTTGAGGTTTCTCCTCCATCAGAAGGCAGTCTCATATTCCATCACCCTTGGTAGCAGTGTTGTTGCAGTGAAACTTTGGGATTTGCCATGAGACAAACATGATTTTTGGAATATCTCATTGAACCCATGTTAGACACCCATGTTCTGGTATTTTAATATGCATGCATCGGTTCACTTCATGTCTTCTGTGTCACCGCCACATCTATATGGAAGTCATTATATCTGATTTTCCATGTTAGACTTTGGGATTAGCCACTTTAAATGCTGCTTACAAGTGTTTGTTTGTCTGTGCTCTTACCCAGGCTGCCAACTACCTCAACATCAAGGGACTGCTGGACCTTACGTGCCAGACTGTTGCTGACATGATCAAGGGCAAGACCCCAGAGGAGATCCGCAAGACCTTCAACATCAAAAATGACTTCACGGCTGAGGAGGAAGAGGAGATCCGCAGGGAGAACCAGTGGGCCTTTGAGTAATCTACACCCTGCCTACCGCGTTGATGATGCTTAGAAGTCGTCCTTTCGACGCTGCTGCTACTTTTAATTTCGTAATGCTTGTAATTATTTTGGAGTTGTGGTCTGGTTTGTGAACATCTTGACTGGTGGTTGTGTCTGGAACGGGAACTATCTGTTGTTGGTCTGTGGTGGTTATAACTTGTGAACCGAATTGGTAATTGTCCAAGTGGATCTTTTGCTTGGTAACATCATCGTCTTTAGCTGATTGCTTGTTGCCATTTGCTTGGGATTCTTCTTTTAAGCTTGCTTGATTCTGTGTCTGGTTGATATGATCATCATACCTGCTGATTTCCTTTCAGCAGGTTATATATTGATATTTTTTCTGTCAGTTTTTTGCTTCAGAGTTGAGAGCCGTATGTTGTGATCCTGGAGATGATAAGTTCCTGCTGTCTTATTCAGAGTCAGAGAGGCCTGGAGCCACTCACCAATTCTGTCATCTTATCCACCAAGTGGCCACGGCCTTGCCTTCCAAATTCACTAAATCTTGCCGCCTCAGGTTTCCTTCTCAACCTGATAAGAATAAGAGGACACTAGTACAAGTACCTCTCACCACCACTTGCTGCTTGTTCCTCCTTTTTTTGCTGTTCCCTGCTCCAGCTTTGGCCATGGCGAAGCCGATATCCATCGAGGTCTGGAACCCCAACGGCAAGTACCGCGTGGTGAGCACCAAGTCCATGCCTGGCACCCGGTGGATCCGCCTCCTCACCGACAACGACTGTCGCCTTGAGGTACTTGCTGCTTATATATTGCTTTGTTTCACTGTTGTTGCTTGTCTGGTCAGTCCGATAGTTCACAGAGATGTTGAATTTGTTGTTTGCTTGCTGAGCGTGCAGATATGCACGGAGAAAAAGACCATCCTTTCTGTCGACGACATCCTGGCTCTCATTGGGGATCACTGCCATGGTGTCATCGGCCAGGCAAGTCTACCAACCCCAGCTCCTTCCTTAAAAGTACTGATAAAGTACAGTATGTTAGGCTGCTATACTGTCCTAAAAATTTCAGTGAAGACCATGTATTTTAACAGCTATATACATATCCTTTTCTCTTGGCTTCTTTCTAGTACTGATAATTTGGATGCTGTATGTTGTGGTGGCATATATCAAAATACTGCAGCTGACAGAGGACTGGGGTGAGGTGCTCTTCTCCGCGCTCAAGCGCGCCGGCGGGACAGCCTTCAGCAACATGGCTGTCGGGTACAACAATGTCGACGTCGAGGCTGCCAACAGGAATGGCATCGCCATCGGCAACACACCTGTATGTATAGTACATCAAATTTAGCATTAGATTTGTCACTGCTCTGAAGCCTGAATCTCTTGATGTATGGATGCAGGGGGTTTTGACAGAGACTACAGCAGAGCTGGCGGCATCGCTGTCGGTTGCGGCTGCCCGGAGGATCGTGGAAGCTGACCAGTTCATGAGGGCTGGCCTCTATGACGGATGGCTCCCACACTTGTGAGTTGTTGTACTGCTAGCAAAATGAACTCCAATCTAGTGCAACATATATCTTATCTACTGATGAAATTGATATGAAATTGATAACATATAGATTCGTTGGGAACTTACTCAAGGGGCAGACTGTTGGAGTGATCGGAGCTGGCCGAATTGGTTCAGCTTATGCAAGGATGATGGTATTTATATGTTATACTCCATTTGTGTCTTCTCAACCTGCTCAATATGTCTGAAATATGTGTAGAAATTTAGATCTGACTTTGATTGTTCCCATATGGTAAAAAGATCGAGGGATTCAAGATGAACTTAATCTACTTTGACCTGTATCAGTCCACACGGCTGGAGAAGTTTGTCACAGGCAAGCTAAGCTATCTATCTATTCTTATAATGGATAGATTTGCCCTCTAGTAGTAGGCTCTGTGTTTGATTATTAGGATCTAATAGGTACATGTGTATGCAGCGTATGGGCAGTTCCTGAAAGCAAATGGCGAGCAGCCTGTTACATGGAAGAGGGCTTCCAGCATGGAGGAGGTCCTCAGGGAGGCTGACGTGGTAAGTAATAACCTGAGTCTTGGACACTAATTGACCAATTCCTGCTAGTATTGCAGTTATTGATCAACAGAGCTACCTGTACCTAGGTGAAGTAAAATGAAGTGTTTATAATAATATTATTAAACGGGGGCAAATAATGACAGATAAGCCTGCACCCTGTTCTGGACAAGACGACGTACCACCTGATAAACCCCGAGAGGCTGGCGATGATGAAAAAGGAGGCAGTGCTGGTGAACGCGAGCCGAGGGCCGGTGATTGACGAGGTGGCTCTGGTGGAGCACCTAAAGGCGAACCCGATGTTCCGCGTGGGGCTGGACGTGTTTGAGGACGAGCCGTACATGAAGCCTGGTCTGGCCGAGATGAAGAACGCGGTGGTGGTGCCTCACATCGCGTCGGCATCCAAGGTATGTATCATCTGAATATTAAGTGAAGTGAACTGGATTGATTGAATTGTATACTTGTGTCCTCTGTTTGATTGATTGGTTGGTGCGATTGTTGGTTGTTCAGTGGACACGTGAAGGGATGGCAACACTTGCGGCGCTAAACGTTCTTGTGAGTACATATATATATTATTATTCATACCTTAACTGATGAGCAATTTTGTATGTTAGGTTGTTGGAGTAGTAGTTAATACTAATTGTTACTGATGAAGCAAGTATGTATGTTGGGGTGTTGTTAGGGAAAAATAAAGGGGTATCCGGTGTGGGGAAACCCGAACGCAGTGGAACCCTTCCTGGACGAGAATGCAGTGCCGCCGCCTGCTTGCCCAAGCATCGTCAACTCCAAGCAACTCGGTACTACTTGTGTCTATTCAACAATTCAATATAGACATGTATATAGTTACTTATATTCACCAGGTAAGCTTGTTTCTGATGGGCTTTGATGCACCTGTGTGTATTGCAGGTCTGCCATCTTCCAAGCTTTAGACAGACAGACAGACGGACGGATGCTTCAGACCAGTCGATCATTTCTGCTGCTCGGTTGCTATGTATAGCTAGTATATATACACACGCGGATTAGTGGCTGAATATATCAAGCAGGAGCTTTGGGCTCGACCTAAATCGATTATTATTTATTATGTATTTTCGGTACCTGCGAGAGGGATGATCATGTTGCCCGGGGTATTGGAAATGGAAAAGATTATACTACAATCTAGTAACCTTGCACCTGTTAGCCATTTGACAGTGTAGTGCTGCGACTCACTGTTTCCAGTTTGAAGAGCACTTCATATTTGTTCAAAGGAAGCCTCTGATCTGAACAAATTTGGAGTTCCAAAAAATAAAAAATAAAACTTGTGATGATGATTGTTCCAGTTTAACTTCTCTTGTTCAACTTTTGTCAAACTTAGCTGATTTGTTTGTTTGGCTTACTTCTTGCTGGACAACTAGATATGTTCTCCAAGAGATAATTTTATTAGTAAAGGTTAATGAGGTGGAAAAGATCCACCAATATTTTGGCCTATATGTCTCCTTAAACTGCATTCATGCAAGAAAGTAGCATTCTAGATTGCGTATGGGTCTCCTTGAATGAGAACGTATCTAGTTGTCCAGCACGAAGAAAGCCAAACAGATCTAGTAGGTCACGTACCAGAAATTCTCGTAGAACACACCTGGAAAGCCATCCAGACCTAGGGGTTTTTAAACAAAGTGGCACATAGGCTTTATAATCCTGAGTACAAGGCATCATGCCACTAGACTAGATGAAGAGTTGTGGTCTTATCAATGTCGAGATTCAGTAAACCCAAAGATAAACTCATGGCACTGTCACAATTATTCTGTAAAAGCTAATAACTTTACTGTATTATTTATGTGCGTCATGAAGAAGAAGGAACCAGTTAAATCTTGAATGAGAACGTATCTAGTTGTCCAGACGAAGAAAGCCAAACAAATCTAGTAGGTCACGTACCAGAAGTGTTAGAATAAGAGTCCGACTTGTTTTAGAGTTTGCTTGTAATTCAAGTTAGGGTTAGTCACCGGCCCCTCGTATATACCTCTTGTAATCTTCAAACTATGCAATCGATCAAGAGACAAATATTATTCTACATGCTATCAGACTAAAATCGATCTAGGGCATGTCGCCGCCCACCCCGCCACCACCGCCGCCGCCCGGCTACTTCGAGCGGCGTGCAAAGCTCGTCGCCTCCAAACTCGCCACCGCTATGTTGCAATCCTCCTGCTCTATCCCCACCCAAAACCTAGCAAATCCTACCCACCCACCATCCAATATGCCGATACAATTCAAGATGTTAGTCCTTTTATCCCTGTTACTTTAGATCTTCCCAAGCACAACTACTACCATTGGCGCCACCTCTTCGAAGTTCATCTAGGCCGCTGCAATCTCCTCGGCCACGTTGACGCCAACTCCGTTCTCCAGCCTTCGGATCCTCGCTGGGTAAAGAACGACCTCGCCATCATCCAATGGATCTATCAACGGGTGTCCACCGAGATCTTCAATATCGTCTTCCGCGACGCCTCCAACGCCGCCACGCTTTGGGCGGCCCTCCGTCAACTGTTTCAAGACAACATCGATGCCCGCGTCAACACCCTGCACACCGAGCTCCGCAACACCGTCCAAGGTGACTCCCCCGTGGGGGTTTATTGTCAGCGGCTCAAGTCCCTCGCCGACGAGCTCCACGAACTCGGCGACCCCATCGACGACCGCCAACTCATCAATGTTCTTCTCGTCAGACTCGGTGAACGTTTTGAGAAGCAAGCCTCCTTCATCCCCATGATGCGTCCGCGACCCTCCTTCTCCGAGGTCCGCTCCATGCTTCAATGGGCCGATCGCGCCATCACCACCAAGGAGGCTCGTCCCCAAGTCTTTGTGGCCATCCAACGCCCTCCGGCTCCAGCACCACCACCGCCGCCTCCTCCTGCACCGGTGCAACCACCTCCAGGATGGCGCCCTAGCCCCAACTACCGTGGCACGCGATCGATCTACCGTCCTCCATGACCCTCGGCACCATCGGCTCCTTCAGGCGCGCCACCAGCTCCGGCTCCAGCACCTCCAGCATCTCCGAATTACCGCCCACCCCATGACCCGTGGACCAGCCTTGTGCAGGCCTGGCCCATGCCCTGGGCGGCTCCGTCTCCAGTCGGCGCTCCACCCGCTTACACCGGCTCCTGGATGCCGGGCATGCGCCCGCACACTGGCTCCCCCGGACTACTTGGTTTGCGCCCTCCATCGCAGGCCTACGTCGCTGCTCCATCCTACTATCCCTACAGCGCACCGTCACCAATGATCTACAACACCTCAACAGGCGGCAACTATCCGATGTACCAGCTTCCGCCGCCACCGCTCGCTTCAGCGCCGCCAACTACACCAACCTCGTTTCCTGCGACAACCCCTAGCTAGGACCAAGCCGCGTTACTCCAGGCCATGAACAAATTTTCTGCTCAAGGAAACTCAGGTATGGATTGGATTTTCGATTCTGGTGCATCTAGTCATATGTCTAATTCGCGTAATATGCTGTCATCGTGCACTTCTTCACCTTTTTCATCTATTACTCTTGGAGATGGTTCTTTAATCTCTATCCATTGTGTTGGTCAAACCCATCTTCCATCCACCACCAAACCACTTCTTCTTCGCGATGTTCTTATTGCCCCTGCCCTAATTAAAAACTTAATTTCCGTTCGCCAGTTTATACGTGATAATCCTGTCTCCGTCGAATTTGATCGTTTTGGCTTATCTGTGAAGGATTACATGACTAAGGCGGAGATCATACGCTTCAATAGTTCTGGAGACCTATACTCTGTCAATGGCGCACCCACCACCGCTCAACCAACCTCCATGGCTGCTTCGGTGGATTTATAGCATCAACGACTCGGCCATCCTCAAGCTGCCACACTATCCAATCTTCTTAGTGTTTTTTCAATTTTATGTAATAAAGATTATCATGATAATTCAGTTTGCGAGTCATGTCAATTAGGCAAACATGTTCGTCTTCCCTTTAGTACCTCCCAATCTTCTAGCACTTTTCTCTTTGAATTACTACATTGTGATTTATGGACATCTCCACATGAAAGTTTTTCTGGTTTCAAATACTATCTTGTTATTCTTGATGATTTCACACACTTTATTTGGACTTTTCCTATGCGCAACAAATCTGATGTCCATACAATATTTCTCAATTTTCAACGATATGTAGCAACTCACTTCTTTTTGCCTATAAAATTTATTCAATGCGATAATGGTAAAGAATTTGACAATAATCGAAATAGAAATTTCTTCCTTAGTCATGGCATTCTCCTTCGTTTTTTTGTCCCTATACCTCTCCCCAAAACGACAAGGCCGAACGAGCTCTCCGAAAAATTAATGTTATTATTCGTACACTTTTAATTCACTCATCTACGCCTCATAGATATTGGGTTGAGGCCCTACGCACTGCAACTTATCTTCTCAATATTCGACCAACTAAATCCAATCTCCATAACACTCCCTATTTTTCTCTTTTTAGATGTCATCCCGATTACTCCGAGCTTCGTGTTTTTGGTTGCCTTTGCTTCCCTAACATGCATGCCCAATCACCAAATAAACTAGCCCCCCGATCCATCTCCTGCGTGTTTCTTGGTTACTCCGATGAACATAAAGGTTTTCGTTGCCTTGATCTCCTCTCTGGCCATATTCACATCTCTCAACACGTCACTTTTGTTGAAAATGTTTTTCCTTTTTCACAACGTAACACGTCATCCGAGACCGACACTTCTACCACGACTTCCTCACCTCGCCGACCCACCTTCAATCCTCTCTACATCACACCAAATCCAACACAGCCACACTCCTCCCCGACCCCTGCCGCGGCAGCCGAAACAGCTGCAAATCCTGCCGCGGCAGCATGCGATAACACTGCGGCATCGGGCTTTGCCGCGACAGCCGATTTGGCTGAAAATGCTGCCGCGGCAGACTTTCCTACTGCGCCTCCTGACCCTGCCTCTACAATGCCCGCATCCTCCGCTGCGCCGGGCAATTCTTCCCCGTCCCCTCTTCAACCTCCCGCACGTGCTGTTTCTATCACTAAACCCACTAATGAACATGTCATGCGCACACGTGCAAAATCCGGATTTAAATTGCATACTCAAAAATTAAATCTTAATGTTACTCCATCTATATCTCCCATTCTCAAATCTTATAAATTAGCTCTTCTTTATCCCCACTAGACTTCTGCTATGCGAGATGAATTTCAAGCTCTTATAGATAATAAAACTTGGCAACTCGTCCCTCGTCCTCCTGGTGCAAATGTTGTTTCTAGTAAATGGGTTTTTCGTCAAAAATTTCACTCCGACGGTTCTCTCTCTCTCGTTATAAAGCTCGTTGGGTCTGTCGAGGCTTCTCTCAACAACACGGTCTCGATTACGATGAAACCTTTTCTCCTGTAGTTAAACCCAGCACAATTCGAATAGTTCTTAGTCTTGCAGTCACTTCCTCTTGGCCTATTCATCAACTTGACGTTAAAAATGCTTTCTGACATGGATCACTCAATAAAACTGTCTATTGCCAGCAACCTTTAGGATTCGAAGACTCCATTAATCCAAATCATGTTTGCCTCCTTAAAAAATCTCTATATGGTCTTAAACAAGCTCCTCGTGCATGGTTTCAACGTTTCTCTACCTTTATTCTCACTATCGGATTTCATCCTTCACCCTCATATTCCTCTCCTTTTGTTTATCACAACAACTTTCAAACTGCCTATCTTCTCTTATATGTCAATGATATAGTTTTAACAGCTTATTCTCAACAATTTCTTGATCACATCATCTCTTTACTACGATCTGAGTTCTCCATGAATGATCTTGGACTTCTCCATCACTTCTTAGGAATAGCTGTCACTCGTGATTCTCATGGTTTATTTCTTTCACAACGTCAATATATTTTAGATCTCCTCACTAAATCTAGCATGCTTGACTGTCAACCTTCTAAAACTCCTGTAGACACTACAACTAAACTTTCTTCTTCTGGTGATGTCTTCTCCGATGCCACTCTTTATCGTAGTATAACTGGTGCTTTGCAATATCTTACTCTTACTCGCCCAGAAATTTCCTTTGCTGTCCAACAAGCCTATCTATATATGCATGATCCTCAAGTTCCCCATTATAATCATGTCAAACGTGTCCTACGCTATCTCAAAGGTACCTTAGACCATGGTCTGCACATTTATTCATCATCTCCACACACTTTGACAGCATACTCCGATGCCGATTGGGTTGGTTGCCCGGATACTCGTCGATCCACATCCGGATACTGTGTTTTTCTTGGTAACAACTTGATTTCATGGTCTTCGAAATGGAAGGTTACAGTTTCGCGTTCGTCTGCAGAGGCCGAGTACCGTGCAGTGGCACATGCTGTCGCCGAAACGGTTTGGTTGCGTCAGCTTCTCTCGGATCTCTGTTGTCCTGTCTAGCAGGCTACTGTGGTTTATTGTGATAACATTTTCGCTGTTTATATGTCCAACAATCCTGTACAATATCGACGGACCAAGCATATCGAGATTGACATAGATTTCGTTCGGGAGAAGGTGGATCTTGGATAAGTTCGAGTTCTACATGTTCCTACTACTGCGCAGTTTGCAGACATCTTCACCAAGGGGCTGCCTACATCATCGTTTACCGACATTCGTTCAGTCTCAACGTTGGTGAACCCCACGTTGACACTGCGGGGGGATGTTAGAATAAGAGTCCGTTACGACTTGTTTTAGAGTTTGCTTGTAATTCAAGTTAGAATTAGCCGCCGGCTCTTCATATATACCCCTTGTAATCTCCAAACTATGCAATCAATCAAAAGACAAATATTATTCTACAAGAAGTTCTCGTAGAACACACCTGGAAAGCCATCCAGACCTAGGGTTTTTAAACAAAGTGGCACATAGGCTTTATAATCCTGAGTACAAGGCATCATGCCACTAGACTAGATTAAGACTTGTGGTCATATCAATGTCGAGATTCAGTAAACCCAAAGATAAATTCATGGCACTGTCACAAATATTCTGTAAAAGCTAATAACTTTACTGTATTATTTATGTGCGTCATGAAGAAGAAGGAACCAGTTAAATCTTCTCTTCCTTCGGAGCACTCTTCGTCCCAACATGTCCAGCCCACTTGTTTTCATTCCAAAACAAAATACTTATTCGCACGCGAACACGTCACCGTGTACCCTTGACACAACAGTCCGACGGGAAATTTTGTAGACCCGAAACCCCACTTGCCTAGGAGGGATGTAACATCCTAAAATTTTCCGAATTTTGGAATGTTGAATTTGATAAATAGTTTTGTTTGAATTTCTAGTTTTGCTCAAATTTCCGAAGAATACAAAAACTTGTGTTCATCCTCATACCAACCATATGAACATAATGGTTTCAAATTCCTTTCATAAAATTATACACAAATGTTTGAATATTTTAATGCCACGAAACATTTTGGACTATTTCCACTTGTAATTAAAACCTAAAGCCTAATTTCCTACTTTTCAAATTTAGCCATATAGTGCATTTTATGAAAATGGCATTTTCTATATTTTATTTTAGTAAAAATTAGTTTCTATAAAGTTTATAGTTTTTTTAGAAAATTCCAGAAGTTGATTTTACTCCATTTAGAGTTATAAAACTAAATCTATAAAAGAAATAGTAAAATAGGAAAAAATAAAAAGAAAAACAAAACAAAAAAACTAAACCTAACAGACCAGCCGCATGGGCCGGCCCACAACTTCCACCTCCTCTCTATTATGCAGCCAGCAGCGCAAGCGACGCACAACAGTGCAACGGCAGCCCGCTACAAGCCTAGCTAACGACAACCGACCCACCCGGGAGCCCATCTTCCCTTTCCCCTTCTCTCTCGCTTCTAGGTGGACCCCACCACGTTCATCTCCTTCCCCAACCTCCCGCACCCACTCCCTAGGAGAACGACGACCACGTTGCCCCCGCGTCTCCACGACCCCATTCCCAAGCGTCCTTGGCTGAGAGCATCCCCTTTAAAATCCCAGAGCACCCATCTCCATTTTCCCCATTCCTCTCCCTTCAAATTGCTGCCGGGCCGCTGGAATTTCGCACCGCCATGTCATCAACGCCAGATTACAGCCAGTACACGCAGTCCTGGCCCTTGATTTCCCCTTCTCCCTCTTGTCCTCGTCCGTGCACACCCCCTCGTACATTTTTCTTGTCCTATCAACGCCCGGGACAACTCCGGCCAGGCACTGATGTCCGACGTCATCCCATCCGTACCCTACCATCGCCAGATCACATAATCAAAGATGCATAGCAACCCGTCGTCTCCACCATCATCTTCTACATCCCACTGCCTACTCCAGGAGTCCAGGAACCAGTGGGACAACCCACCCGTCGAAGACTGGGCCGCTCATTGCAGTCGTCCCTGTCTCTAGCGTCCCAAGCCAAGTGGTGATCCGCTTTACCTCCTCTACTCGACAAATCGATTAGGAGCGGCTGGTATTAGTCGGAGCCGAGCCCAGTTCCGTGCCAAGCTATTAGCTGAGCCGTGAGCCCGGCTCCGAGCCAATAGATCTAGGCCATTGGTGTTAGTTCGCGTACCGACGGGGTACCGCCCAGTAGAAACGTGCCACATGGCCAGCTCGTTTAAACCGACTCTCCCTCCCGAGAGTAAATAACATTTTTGTAGAAAAACCCTTGCAACTTAGAAGTATCATAAGTTTTTATTCGTAAGCCCAAACAATGCAAATAATATGTTTCTGGAATCCGTGTGACATGTAGAATGTTTTACCACTGTTATTTTTCAAATTTGAATAGTTTAGTTTGAACAATATTACAGTGATGCCACTAGAGTATTATAAGCATAACTTTAATTCTAAAAATGATTTTGATGTGATTATTTTTGCTAAATGCTTATATTTTAGTCCCCTGTCCAATAAGATCAGAGGATAAAAATTTAAAAGTGTGTATACAACAAATTTACTTAGATATGACTCAATACCCTTTAATAGTTAGTTTGAACATAACTTTGGTTATAAAGATGATTTTTTTAAATAAATCTTGTTGCATCATGCATCTTATAACTTTATAAACTGTATTCACGATTTTTAAATACACATTAAATGTTTGTAAAAAAAGATCATGGCCTGATGGATTCACTAGGCAATTCTACAAAAATAGTGGAACATCATCCATCATGATCTGCTAGTTGCTGCCAACCAAGTATTTTCCTTCCAAGGAAGAAACTGGAATCTTGTCAACGCAAAAAACATCACTCTCATCCCAAAAAATTAGGGTGCAAACTCAAGTCTTGATTATCGTCCAATTAGCCTCATGCAAAATTTTACTAAGATTATTGGGAAAAATTTGGCCCATAGACTAGCTCCTGAATTGTGTAATCTAATCAGCAACAACCAAAGTGCCTTCATCAAAAAGAGGTTTATGCATGACAACTTTGTATTTATGAGAGGAATCATAAGGAATGCTCATAGGAATAAAAATCCTTTGCTATTTCTCAAGGTAGACTTTGCTAAGGCTTTTGACTCCCTCCACTAGGACTACCTTCTTGAGGCTCTGGCTGTTTTTAGTTTTGGTGAACAATGGATGAAAATGATGTATCTACTGTTATCCACTTCTTCATGAAAGATCCTCCCGAATGGCTCACCTGGCAGACCTCTTATCAATTGGAGAGGCCTAAGAAAGGGGACTCTGTTGCTCCTATGCTGTTCATTTTGGCCCTGGAACCCCTGCATCGAATGCATGTTAAAGATGCTACTGAGGGCATTCTCTCTAGCATTTCCCAGCATGATGACATAATCAGAGCTAGTTTTTATGAAGATAAACACCGTCCTTTTGATAACCCTATCAAAGAGGAGATCAAGAGTGCTTTTGATATTTGAATTTCTTTGGCAAGACCTTTGGGCTGATTATCAACCACAACAAATGCATAATCTATCCTTTCAGAGGGGACTCTCTTGATTTTCCTGATCTGGCAGCTAACTCTAGGTGCTGCATTGGATCTCTCCCCTGCTCTTACCTGGGACTCCCCCTCAACTACAGGAAACCAAGTAAAGTTGATTGTCAAGTCTATATTGACAAGATTGCCAATAAATTGAAACCATGGAAAGGGAAGCTTATGTTAAGGAAAGGAACGATGGTTTTGGTGAATTCTGTCCTCACCTCCATTTTGACTTATTTCTTATATGTCTTTGACCCCCCCCCCTGTTTGGATGACAAAGAAGATAGATAAAATAAGGAGAAGCTTTTTATGGTCGAGTGAAGAAGCCACTTTTGGTGCCAAATGTCTGGTTAATTGGAAGAATGTGTGCTCTCACAAATCCAAAGGATGCCCACGAGTTAGGAACCTAATTTCTTTTAGCAAAGCACTTAGGCTAAGATGGTTGTGGCTTGATTGGAATGGCAAGGATCGTCTTTGGCAGGGTTTACCTCTGCCAATTGGACACAATGACAAAATCCTTTTCTAGAAGTGCACTACATGCATCCTTGGAAATGGAAAGAAGGCACCTTTCTGGAAAGACCCATGGTTTCAGGACATACCATTGCAACAAAAGTACGCTCGGCTGTTTAACCTTGCCTGGAGAAAAAATAACACAATTCTTGCAAGTTTGCAGAATGGTTCTTGGATGAAAGGTTTACAACACATCAACACCCCTGAGCTTATTGATCAGTTCACTGAAGTTTGGAACTCCATGCAATCTATACTTTTAATAGATGAAGATGATTTTGTGACTTGGACACAAGGCTCAAGCAGAGAATACTCTGCTGCTTCGTCATATGTAGCATGCTTCACTGAGAAACCTGACAAGCCACGTCTAGCTGCTGCCTAGGAGATAAAGGCAGAGGGTAATATAAATTTCTTCCTTTGGTTACTGCTGCAAAACCGACTATGGACAGCTGATCGCCTACAAGCAAGAGGATGGGATCATCAAGACAACTTCTGCCTCCGTGACCAAACAATTAAGGCAACAGATCATTTGTTTTCTTGGGTGCCCTTATGCAAAAGCAGTCTGGCATGGTCTTGGCTCTACGCATCCTATCATTGCCAACATGGCCAATAGATCGACATCCATCTCGGGATGGTGGAAGAAGATCGTGCATTTCAGGAAGAGCTAGACATGAAGAGGACACGCTTCCTTGGCTATCTATGCAGTGTGGCATATATGGAAAGAAAGAAAAAGAAGAATTTTTGAGCACCAAGCGACTGCTTCCGAGAGTGTTATTTTCCAGATCAGAGATGGTCTGGCAAACCTGACAGGTGCCATTAGGGATCAGTCAGTATAGGCAAGCGCCTGTTTTTCTCTTTTTACCGGCATAGCCATTGTACAATTTCCCCTTATATTAATGCAATAGGAGAGCTCCTCCTGGTTCGCGTAAAAAAAGAATACCAGGGTTTGAGAGATATTGTAGTATTAATATATCGCTGTTTGTTAGTCATCGAAGTATTATAAATTGTGGCAATTTTGAAAACTGTAGTATTCATGTAATACTTCAAAAATACTTTGGTCTTACATTGAAACTCTATCACATAATATGACACCAGAAGGTTTTACATTGTTTGGATCGTTTTTGAATTTCGTATGCCCGTTTCAAACTATATCTAATATTTTTTACGTTTCACTTAGTTTTTATTTACAAATGTGCAATATTTTAGTGTTGATAGATAGATATTATTTTTTTGCAAATTTGGATATATTATTGTATTTTTCTGAATTAGAATGATTTAGTTATGATTTTCAAAGATTAATGAGGTAAAAAGGAAAATAGCTAGGCCGAGGGCATTGCCGTCGGCGTAGCTATGAAAGCTACCGAAATGGATCGTATGGGCACCTGGGGGGGGGGGGGGGGGGAGGGGAGGTGAATAGGTGCTACTTCAAATTTTATCCTTTTTCCAATTTTAGGCTTGACACAAAAGGTAAATTCTCTAGATATGCAAATAGTAAGAATTTCCCTATATGTCAACCTAGCTACTAGCAAGTAAAGACACGTGAGAGTGAGGAACGATGAAACCGTAGTGGAGCACACGGAGACACATGATTTGTTTTACCGCAGTTCCTTCCTTATTAAGGAAAGTACATCTGCGTTGGAGGGGTGGGCGGTACTAAGACCACCACGCCACAATAGGCCTCACCCTGTTCTCCGATGGATCTCGTCACCGAAGGCCTGGTCCATCTTTCCACTATTGGTACTCTTCGAGGCAGGAACCGATGCCTTTACACAACTAGCGGGGCACAACTCCATAACTGAATTGGAGGCTCCCGAAATGATAACAAGCTGCCACAAGAGCAAATGTTATCATCGAAACACAAGATCTAGATATTAACAAGAATAATAGATCGGGAATTCTCCAAATGAATGGAGAGGAGTTGAAGCGCTTGATCCGTGACGATGATGAGCAAAGTCTCCTCCTTCAAATCCCCCAAAGATCGAAGCCTTCGGGTGGTTGAAGTTGGCGATCTAGGATGAGAGCTGTTGCAACAGGTCTGATCTTTTTCGAATAAATCAAGAGATCTGACAGGAGGGGTTGATGGGGCTTTTATACCCCCTGTCCAAACGGAGCCGTTGGAGCCATTTGGGGCCGGATTATCCGGCCCAAGTGAGGGCCGGATTATTCGTCCGGGGGAAAACTCCGCCCCAGACTCGGATTATCCGAGCAAAAAGCTGCCCTCGAACAAAAGCTCACGCAGGCTAGTCCTTAGCATCTTCTCCTAGGGGCCGGATTATCCGGCTCTAGCAGAGGGCCGGATTATCCGGACTGGGGAATAAACCGCCCTAGCGCCAGACTGTCTGGGGGAAAATCCACCCCCAGACAGAAGCTCACGCAGACACCCCCTTGGGCAATTTCCCTGGGGCCGGATTATCCAGCCCTAGAGGAAGACCGGATTATCCGGCCTGTGGAAAATCCACCCCTGCGTCGGACTGTCCGGGGGAAAATCCGCCCCCAGATAGAAGCTCACGCGTGGCCAGCCTAGGCCAAAGATGGTCAAGCCAGATTATCCAGCGCTTGAAGGGGGTGGATAATCCGGCCCCCAAACACCAAAAACACTTGCCTGCAACACTTAGCGCACATTAGAAACTCCCGGTATTGTGATCTAACACACAAAACATAGGGAACCATGAAATGTTCTTTCAATCTCCCCCTTTTTGGTGTTAGATTACAATACTAATATTTGGAACATAGCTCACCAGACCAACAACATTAAACACATGAAAGAGACTCCCCCTCAATGTGTGCATAAAAAATGCATTTGAATACAAATGCACACAATAAGGTACAAGTCTATTTCATAGGAATATAAACAATGTAATCATACCACTGAGATAGAGAGGCGTCCTCAATATAGCAAGAATCCCCAATATGATAACCATTATAAACGCCTTCCTTGAGAAAGATATCCAATATGGCCAATATGATAGAATATGATAGATGAATCCATATGAGTAATTCATGAGATAAATCCAGAGTCAATCCAGAGCCACACACACATAGTCTCATACAAAGCAAATCATAAAAGAAGGTTCAACGCTAAATGGGCACAAGCGAGAAGACGACCGAAAAGATAAAGTGCAAAAGCTTGTGCCCGACCCATGCAAATCCACGGAGACCTAATAGAACTACTTCTCCCCCTTTAGCATCGAGACGCCAAAAAGGCAGAAGAGCGATGCTAACGCCCCAAGGGATCACTCGTAGTCATCATCGCCATCCCCGTCCCCTTCCTCGTCCTCATCCTCAAGCTCTTCGGTGTCTTCCTCCTCATCATCAGCAGTGTCCGCGGAAGGAAACAAGTGACGCTCAAGATCCCCATAGTTAAGCCCAGAAGATGAATTCCACCAAGGATATGGTGTGGGAGTAGTAGGAGTGGGGGGATCGCCTGATGCTCCGGACACATGGTGAAGGATAAGCTGCTGAGTGTGGGCCATCTCGTGGTGCTGCTTGTACGCCTCATACTGTCCCTTGCGAGTGTCCACCCCCATGCAAAGAAGGTTCCTTTGGAACCAATTCAGCTGCTTGATCTCACGAGCAATAGGAGGCACTGGGGGCCTACGAGCACTGGCACGAGCATCCCGCATGAGACCCTCAGGAGCAGAAGATGGGTGTGAAACCTTCCTAACCTTGTTGTAGATCTTCTTCGCCTTGTGCTCGACATCAATGTTAAACTCTTCAGTGGGAAGCAGGTGCTTGATCAACATCATAATGTAGGGTGAATACGTGATGGATAGCCTATTTAACATTGCATTAGTCAACTCATGGAAAATAAAGTCCATCATATCTAGCTTGTAAGAAACATACTCACCCTCACTAGATGCAACCTCGTGAGAAAAGGCAAGAAGCTGAACCAGGTGACCACGAATACTGTCATTGTTCCCGCCACTTGGAGTGATAGAATCACGGAAGAGACCCACCAAGCTAGCATACACCGGAGAAAGGCCAGCAAGGGAACCCACATAATCGTTATCTACTGTGCACGGAGAGAGGGCAGCATCTTTATTGGGCTTGAGCGGGGTGATGATACGATGACCACTAGCATGATCCCTGTTATGGATGGGATATCCAGGCACCCCATAAAAACACGAAAATCAGCTTGCAAAGGCCTGTCACGAGTCATCCACTTCATGGTGCGATACTCGTCACCACAGATCACCAAGGTGGAGAAGAACTGCTTCACAATCTCAGAATCATAGGAGTATTGAAGAGCCAGGAGATGGTGCAACCCCATCCTCTCAGTCATAGACATGGCATCAACAAGTTGAGGTTTTCCCATGGCCTCAGCAAGATTCAGAGGATGCATAGGTCTAATCTTCTGCCGAGCATAAACATCTTCATAGATACCCTTTTGTTCAGCACACCAAAAGCGAGAGTCACCCAGCTCAGTATCTTGCGGTAACTCAGCAAATAGATCACGATGATGAATGGAAGAGTAACTAACAACATCCAACTTCTTGAAGGGAATATACCCGAGAGGCAATAATAAAGTTGTTATTATCGTAATCCATGTTTATGATAAAAGTTTATTTTACATGCTATAATTGTATTAATTGGAAACGTTAATACATGTGTGTTTAATAAACAAATACGAAGTTCCTACTTATGCCTCTCTTAAAAACTAGCTCGTTGATTAACAAGATGATCAAGGTTTCCTGATCATAGACATTGGATGTTGTTAATAATGAGGTCACAACATTAGTGGAATGATGTGATGAACATTCATCCGAAGTATAGCATTACGATAAAAGTCATTGTGTTTATATTTCTATAACATCATACGAAGTAATCCTAGTCCTGAGACCATGAGATCATATAATCACTAACACTGGAAGAGTATCTTGATAACATCAAACGTCACACTATGAAAGGGTGATTATAAAGGTGGGTTCAGTGCTACAAAAGTGTTATGTAGAGGCTCATGGATCAAGAGTGGGATTTGTCCATCTCGATGACGGATAGATATACTCTGAGCCCTCTCGGTGATATCACATTGGTTAGCTTGCAAGCAAGTGATAAGATCACTAGAATGTTATATCACGGGAATGAGAAAAGAGTACATGTCGGTAACGAGATCAAACTAGATATGGAGATACCGATGATCGAATCTCAGACATGTAATATATTGCGAGACAAAGGGATTTAGTTACTAGCATTAAAGGTTCTCACGATCACATAAGTCATCGTTGAATGTGTGGGAGTCAGTATAGATCTCTAGGTCCCGCTTCTGATTATTGATCTAAGAGGGGCCTCGATCATGTCTGCATTATTCGCGAACCGTAGGGTGACACACTTAAAGGATACCGACCATTTGGAGCAAATATGTTCTAGAGAAAAGAATTACAAAGCGCTGGAATTATTTCGATGGAAACTGAAATTGTTTCGGATGAAATTGCAGAAACTGCTTCTGCATGTGATATTGAAATATTGCAGGGCGTTTTATGTGAATGTTTGTTAATTAAATGAATTAACAAAATTCTGAATAAAATTAATAAAGGAGTTTTATTAAATGAGAGAGCATTAAATTTGGAGAAATTTAATACATTTAAAGTGGAGACTTTAAAAGAGAATGTGAAGGGACATTTTAATGTGGAGGGAGTTACCACCATATGAATTGGGAGGTGAGGGGTCACCCCCATGGGGCGCCGGCCGTGGGAAGGGGTTCCCCCTCCTCCTATAAAAGGCCACCCTCTCACCCTTCATCCTCACACCTCCTCGTGAAGGATCTCTCTCCCCCTCTAAAATTATTCCCCCATGGTCTTAGACTAGCGAGATACATGTCCCCGGTGGCTTTTGTCTGGAAGGAGTTGCTGCTTCTGCTGAATCGCTGGAGCGAGGAGGCGGAGGTTGTTCGGTGGACCGAATGTGTGTGCGATCACGGATGCATCGCTGCTTTGCGGTGCTGGACTTGATGGTGCTAGACCTGATGGTGCTGGACCAGAAGGACTTCATCACGATCTTGAGATCAGCAAGTGTACGACTACATCATCCACGAGTACAACCTCGTAACACTTTGTCGCTCTTCAAGGGTATGTTCTCTATGGATGTATATCCACCCGTTCCTTGTATCTAGTATATAGATCTTGGCGTATAGTAGTTCCCATCGCAGGAATTTTTTTGTTTTCTATGCTGCGAACCCTTCACTTCTTATAGTCAATCTTGGGCTCTTGTCCCTTTCTCTTGGACACACCCTTCCTCGTTCTATCTTTCTTTGCCTGTTCAGCCATGTAGCTTTTGTCTGGAAGGAGTTGCTGCTTCCGCTACATCGCTGGAGCGAGGATGCGGAGGTTGTTCGGTGGACCGAACGTGTGTGCGATCACGGATGCACCGCTGCTTTGCGGTGCTGGACTTGATGGTGCTGGACCAGAAGGACTTCATCACGATCTTGAGATCGGCAAGTGTACGACTACATCATCCACGAGTACAACCTCGTAACTCTTTGTCGCTCTCCAAGGGTATGTTCTCTATCAATGTATATCCACCCATTTCTTGCATCTAGTATATAGATCTTGGCGTATAGTAGTTACCATCGTAGGAATTTTTTTGTTTTCTATGCTACGAACCCTTCAGTGGTGTCAGAGCTTGATCTATGCATAGGTGCTTTGCACGGGTAGAACACATAAGAGTATGTGGGCGATGATGATCATATTATCGCTTCTTATATGTATTTTGGATATTGGTGGCATAGTGGGATGAAGCGGCCCGGACAAACTTTACATGTCCTCGCACATGAGACCTATTCCACGCTTGACATGCAACTAGTTTTGCATAAGTGGCTAGCAGGTGTATGTCTCTCCTACTATAGTGAATATCTGATTTACAATGAGTTGCTAATAATTTGGTTATAATCGTTGTGGTTCCATGTTCGTAGGTATGAATGGTTCTATCTTCAAAAGCCCTAAGCCACGTAAAACATGCAATTGATAAATTAGAGGAGTCTAGTTTAGATCGTTGCTAGGTTAGTGTCATGATATGGTAATGTTGTAAGTATATGTATAGTTGATACTCTTACGACACACCTAACATGTAGTTCCATAGGCCTTGGCCTTACACATAAAGGAATGATAAAGATCATGCCATGATGCACATGATAGTGATCAAAGTGCAAGAACCATATCATTTCACTTTACACATATGATGTTTGCATCTTATATTGCTTGTTTGGCGTTTTAGTAGCATTATAAGATGATCCCTCATTTAGATATCAAGATAAAATTGTGTTCTTCCTTAAGTACGCACCGTTCTATGTTTAGTCGATTCAAGACATCACGTGATGACCGGGTGTACTTGAATCCATGCTTTCATACAACGGGTGTAAGACAGTTTTACACACGCGAGTACTAAGGTTCTTACTTGGCGAGCCTAGCATGTATAGACATGGCCTTGGAACATGGACCGAAAGGTTAAGCATGAGTTATATAGTTGATATGATGCCCATATAGATGCTCGCCTTTGAAGCTACACCGACTCACGTGATGATCGGACTTGGTGTAGTGGATTAGGTTCATGTAATCACCAAAAAGACACAAGGGATGTCGTTTTTGAGTGGGAGTTCATGTAGTAATATGATTAGAGTTGAACTCAATTTATCATAAACTGAATCAAAGTGAATTTGCATAGTTTGTTGTAGTCATTGGCATTCGTTTACTACCTTATGCTTAGTTGTAATTGAGATAATACAACTATAGAATTCTGGATATTTACTTTACGAACTAGTATCATATTGTTTTTGAGTGTCAATCTAAAGTTTAGAAGTATTATTGCAAACTTTCAGCAAAACCTCACTTACTTCGTGAAATTCAATAAATAGTATTGGATCAAGAGTAATAATTCCAATGCTTGCCTCCATGATTCTTGATATTCAAAAGTTGTTTTAATATCAAGGTTATCTAGGAGCTGAAAGAATTGTTTCAGAAACCATCATGTGTGGAAGATATTATGATATCTGAAACAATGTTTATGGTTGCAATATGATAGAGTATAATTTAGCAAAATACACATTCTCATATTGTATGAGAATTTGTGAAGGATGGAGATGCTAGGCATCCGGATCTCCCAAAAGGTTTCGAGAACTAAAATTATACTCGCGATTCCTCCTTATAGGCTATAGTAGCTTGATCATGAAAGTTTTCATTATAAGGATGAGTAGGAGATGTAAGTAAAATGTTTACTACACTAAAAGATTACCAAAGAATGGATTTTTGAAAGAATGCTAAACATTTGATGATGGTGATCCACTTCAAAGTGCAAGTCCAAAGGTATTAGTATTTGACTATATACGCTTTGTACTATGTGTCATGTGTATGACACCACTATTGATGTTGATAGATTATTTTAAAAGAAAAGGAAATGCTGAAAGAGAATCTATAAAATATTCGGCAGAAAAGAAAAGTTGGAGATGTCCAGCTTAGGTATATAGAAGATATACATGTTATGACAGTATTCTTTGCTTGTTAAACAATGTGGTTCTTAGGTATTGGATACCGGTATTAGATACTGAATTGGTTGGTATGAAGTGTCATACAGGACAACGCAATTCATGAACTGCAATGGCCTAAGTAACTAGCAAACGAATATGTGATGATGTTCATCAAAAACAAATAAAGTGTTATTGTGTTTCTCGTTGAGATCAAAGCTTGTCTTCAAGATTTGTTTAAATATTTGTTATTTTGTTCCGGTATTATGAGAACAATGGTTGTTCAAATAATTACCGTATTCCATAAATGATGGATGAACTTTTACAAGTTTAGTTGGAGAAATCACATCCATAAACACTATTGCTAAAATGTCACAAAACAAATGATTGAAAGATCACTTATGAAGTGACATCGCTGTTTAAATTATATTGGAAAGAAAACATGAAGAAACTCCATGTTGATGGAATTTTGGAATCTTTGATTTTGATCAATTGATGCTTGTAAGACTTTCCTGGAGATAATTGAAACTCCGTTCATAGGACAAAGAGGAACGGATGACTAACTTATTGGATATTGTATATGTTGATGTATATAGTCCATTATATGTAGCCATGTGCGGTGGATCTTTCGACTTCATATGATTTCTCCGGAAATTTGAGTGAATATATCTGTATATTTACTTAATAAGGAAGAAGTATGAAACATTAGAAAATTATTCAAAGTATTTCAAGATGAAGTAGAAAATCATTGTAACAAGAAAATAAAGAGTTTATGATTCAATCATAAAGGAAGATATTTGAGTTACATGTTTAGCAAAACACCTAAGATTTGAGGAATCGTTCCATGATTTGTGTTTCCCGATATACCATAGGAGTATGGGATATTCGAGAGACGAAATCAAACCTTGTTTGACATGGTAAGATCAAAGGTGTCATTTATAAAACTGCCATTGTATTTTAAAGATTAAAGCTTTAGAGACTACCGCTTTTACACTGAAAAGAGCACCATCTTGATCCGTTGAAATGACACCATATGGGTTATGGTTTGGGATAAAACCCTAGTTGTCTTTTATTAAATTTTGGTATGCTATGCATAAGTAAAATGTTTACAACCAAAGTAAAATAAGCACGTCTTTGTAGGTTATCCCAAAGAATTTGTTGGGTATTCCTCCATAACACCAAAGACAAAAGAGTTTGTCACTTGGAACATGAAGTTTCTTAAAGAAGGATTTTTTCACAAAAGTTGAGTGGGAGGACAATAGAACTTTGATTAGGTTGATGAACCTAAGCAACATGTGCTAAGTAGCGCAGCGCCGGAAAGTTTCCCGGAGGCGGCTAAAATGCTCATGGCTCCCGTGATTACAAAGGTTGTGATCTCAGAGATTAGAGTTCATATTGAACCATGTGGGTCGGTAAGAATCAAATAGTAAGATTTGAAACAGAAGTCGTCATTGTGTTGAAAATGATGAACCGACTGCATGCAAAGAAGCGATGCTGGGCCCTAACTCCATAAAATGACTAGAAGTCATAAAATCCGTGATAGTTTCCATACATGAGAAATCAAGTTTTGTACTTGAAAGACCCTTCGAAAAGGCATGAAGCCTATCAGTCGTATTTGGATCTATAAAATAGACATGGATGTTAGACATCTATGAAATAGTCAACATGTCGGAAAGGAGTTTACGACAATGTTCAAGGAGTTGACAATGACAAGATTTGATCTTTCATAGCGATATTTAGTCTTGACGGATTAATGTAGCAACCACTACATACAATTTGATATATGGTAGTTGAATAAACAAAACAAGGTTCTTCTAATAGAATGGTTACCTAGGACGTGTACATGACACAATCCGAAGGGTTTTGTTAAATCAAAGGATGCTAAAAGGAGCATGCAAACTTCAATGGTTGAAATAAGCATAGCGGAGTTGGAATCTTCACCATGATGAAACTGTTAAAAGAGTTTAAATTCATCGGAGATGATGAAGATGCTTGCATTTGCAAGAAATTAAGTGGAAGCGCTAAGACATATTTCTAATACATTATGTGGAGGACATGGTGTAGATTAGAAATGATGTATATTTTATTGAAACAAGTTAAGAATTTTATTAAAATTAGATTTTGATGAAAGACTTGGGCAAAATCGGAAAGGCATCAATTTCTATATGGATAGATTGAGGTGCTAATATGGTTATGCCAAACGTACATATATGAGATATTGAATGAGTTCAATATGGAAACGACAAGAAAGGTTCTTGTCGCATGGAAAAAGGTTAAATCAAGATTAAGTGTATTGACACTTGGTGAATGAGACTAGATTCAAGTGTTTTGACACTTTATGAGTTAAATCACATGAATGTTTTGATCAATAATATATACCATGATATGTACATATCCAGATATGTCCTATGCTCTAAATGTTATGAGCATATACCAGAATGACTCATAAGATGATCATTGGATGATAATAAAGATATTCTTATGAGCTTTGGAAGAACTAAGAATATATTATGTATATGTGAAAAATGGTTATACATAGTTCATTGTAAAGTGTTACATTGATACTAGTTTTGTCACAAGATACACATTAAATTTATCTCAATTTAAACTTTGGGTGGCACAATGTAATGGAAAGGAGGTTCCATGATGGATTTGGATGAGTTCCAAAGTTGATACATTGTGACGGATACTACAACAAAAGGATAAGTATATGACTGCTATAGTAGCAGCAAAGGAGGGCATTTGTGTTAAGTAGTTTGTTATCAAACTAGGTGTGGTTCAAAGTGGGATAATACTATGAAGATATATTGTATGACAATAATATCAACATAGTTTAACCCAAACGAACTAAAGGTCTCACCAAAGGACCAAATTTATACAATGCCATCTCATTTGAGAATGAGTGATGCGTAGAGACGCAAAGACATGCAAATACACACGGAACTGAAAGTGTCAGATCCAGAGATTGTATTTACAAGTGGCAAACGCGTATATGCAACACCATAAAGCCATAGGTGTTGAATGCGCAAGTTTACAAACTAGATTATTGACTCTAGTGCAAGTGAAAGACTGAAGGGAATATGCCTGAGAGGCAATAATAAAGTTATTATTATCGTATTCCATGTTTATGATAAAAGTTTATTTTACATGCTATAATTGTATTAATTGGAAACGTTAATACATATGTGTTTAATAAACAAATATGAAGTTACTAGTTATGCCTCTCTTAAAAACTAGCTCGTTGATTAACAAGATGATCAAGGTTTCCTGATCGTAGACATTGGATGTTGTTAATAACGAGGTCACAACATTAGTGGAATGATGTGATGAACATTCATCCGAAGTATAGCATTACAATCAAAGTCATTGTGTTTATATTTCTATAACATCATACAAAGTAATCCTAGTCCTTAGACCATGCGAGCATGTCAATCACTAACACTGGAAGAGTATCTTAATAACATCAAACGTCACACCGTGAAAGGGTGATTATAAAGGTGGGTTCAGTGCTACAAAAGTGTTATGTAGAGGCTCATGGATCAAGAGTGGGATTTGTCCATCCCGATGACGGATAGATATACTCTGGGCCCTCTCGGTGATATCACATTGAAATAGCTTGCAACCAAGTGATGTGATCACTAGAATGTTATATCACGGGAACGAGAAAAGAGTGCATGTCGGTAACGAGATCAAACTAGATATGGAGGTACCGATGATCGAAATTCGGACATGTAGTATATCGCGAGACAAAGGGATTTGGTTACTAGTGTTAAAGGTTCTCACGATCACATAAGTCATCGTTGAATGTGTGGGAGTCAGTATGCATCTCCAGGTCCCGCTTCTGATTATTAATCTGAGAGGGGTCTCGATCATGTCTGCATTATTCGCGAATCGTAGGGTGACACACTTAAGGGATACCGACACCATTTGGAGCAAATATGTTCTAGAGAAAAGAATTACAAAGCTCTAGAATTATTTCGATGGAAACCGGAATTGTTTCGGGTGAAATTGCAGAAACTGGTTCTGCATGTGATATTGAATATATCGTAGGGGGTTTTATGTGAATGTTTGTTAATTAAAGTCATTAACAAAATTCTGAATAAAATTAATAAAATAGTTTTATTAAATGAGAGAGCATTAAATTTGGAGAAATTTAATGCATTTAAAGTGGAGACTTTAAAAGAGAATGTGAAGGGGCATTTTAATGTGGAGGGAGTTATCACCACATGAATGGGGAGGTGAGGGGTCACCCCCCATGGGGCGCCGGCCATGGGGAGGGGTTCCCCCTCCTCCTATAAAAGGCCACCCTTCTCTCCCTTCATCTGCACACCTCCTCGTGAATGATCTCTCTCCCCCTCTAGAATTATTCCCCCATGGTCCCGGACTAGCGAGATTCATGTTCCCGGTGGCTTTTGTCTGGAAGGAGTTGCTGCTTCCGCTGCATCGCTGGAGCAAGGAGGCGGAGGTTGTTTGGTGGACCGAACGTGTGTGCGATCACAGATGCACCGCTGCTTTGCGGTGCTGGACTTGATGGTGCTGGACCTGATGGTGCTGGACCAGAAGGACTTCATCACGATCTTGAGATCGGCAAGTGTACGACTACATCATCCACGAGTACAACCTCGTAACACTTTGTCGTTCTTCAAGGGTATGTTCTCTATGGATGTATATCCAATCCTTGCTTGTATCTAGTATGTAGATCTTGGCGTATAGTAGTTCCCATCGTAGGAAATTTTTTGTTTTCTATGCTGCGAACCCTTCACTTCTTATAGTCAATCTTGGGCTCTTTTCCCTTTCTCTTGGACACACCCTTCCTGGTTCTATCTTTCTTTGCCTGTTCAGCCATGCGGTCAACCTCTTTCTTCCTTATCCTCAGCTCAACCTCGTCCACAATACCGCCCTCACCGTCGTCCCTGAAATAGAGGCCACGAGGATGGCGCATGTAGGTCTTGGGAACACTGGAACCACCTGTGAAACGAGAAAGATGGATAGCATGGGGAGAAGCACACACACAAGTCCGAGAGAGAACGTAGAAATAGTAGGGAAATAGTCCATAGTCCAATCATGCATAGTGCACAGAATCCATAAACATCTGAAGCAGTTTTGACTCTATCAGGCCGGATTATCCGGCCTGGCCAAGGGCGGATAATCCGGCCCTGGCAGAAATTTTCAGATCTGCCCAGATTGAGTGCAAAACCATAGATCGGACCTAGGAACTACAAGAGTATGATCTCTACATGAAATAGCAACCTTCTAGTCCACGTTCCACCAACAAATGACACATCAAGTTAAAATATGGGGAGAGAGGGAGTTACCCATACTCATTGGAGGAAGAACGCGGAGAGGAAGGTACCCGGAGGCTGGGGGAAAAAGATCCGGGGAGGCCCGGAGAATCCGGCGGCCGGGGAGGCTCCGGGGAGGGTGGGGAGCTGCAGGAGGCGGCTGGGGAGATGGAGGGGGTCGGGGGAGAAATGCTGCTCGTTGTGAGCCCTTTCCCCCGACGCCCAGCCCTTAATAGACTACCACCGCTAGGGCCGGATTATTCGGCCTGAAACTGAAATCCTGTTGAACACAGGTTCAGGCCCGCGCGTCCCCAAAAACAAACCCTCACAAGTGTGAACAAAGGACTTGTGTGCTAGAGAGATCGTTTAGGGGTAGAGAGAGGCTTGGGTTGAGAGAGCCAAACTGAGATGGTACTACACACTCAAGACTGCAAGAATCAAATCAACTAAAATCCAAAATTGAGTGTGATTCCCATAAGAACACAAGATGAGCAAAAATAGCCAAAAATATCCACATAAATCCAACTCTTCTCATGGAAGAGGGCGGTGGTCGAGGCCACCTTGTTGGAGTGCATGGTATGACACCACGAAGATATATCTTTGGTTCATGACCAATACTCATCAATAAGCTATCATATCACAAAATGATATTTAAGAGAAATGATTTGACTTGCTTTTGGCATTTAGGGGGGAGGGTTAGCCCAATTAATTAGGAGCACACTCCCCCTATTTCCATGCCCACACCTAGACAAAATAAGGATGAGATGTAAGGATGAGTGCATGGGTAATCAAGACAAGCTCCTTGAATCAATGATATTTAGCTCATTCCTCAAGTAGCAAAAACTTGCTCCATCAAATGGCTTCGTGAAAATATCAGCAAGTTGGTTCTTCGTGCTCACAAAAGATAGATCAATGTCGCCGCGAGCAACATGGTCCCTAATAAAATGATTCCGAATCTCAATATGCTTCGTCCTTGTGTGCTGCATCGGATTGTACGCAATTTTGATTGCACTTTCATTATCGCATAAAAGAGGCACTTTGTCACATTTGACATCGTATTCCTTTAAAGTTTGCCTCATCCATAATAATTGAGTACATGCACTAGTAGCAGCCACATATTCAGCTTCGACGGTGGAGAGAGATATACAATTCTGCTTTTTAGAAGACCAACATACCAAAGACCTTCCCAAGAATTGACAAGCTCTAGAAGTTGATTTCCGATCGTCCTTATCACCAGCCCAATCTGAATCAGTATAGCCACATAGAGAGAAATCGGAGCCCTTGGGATGCCATAGACCAAAATTAGGGGAATGAGCTGAATGTCGGAAGATCCTCTTGACCGCCACTAAGTGGATTTCTTTAGGAGCTGCTTGATACCTTGCACACACACCTACACTCAACACAATATCGGGGCTAGATGTGCAGAGGTAGAGAAGAGAGCCGATCATGGACCGGTATACCTTTTGCTCCACATCTTTACCGTGAGGATTGAGTTCGAGATGACACTTGGTTTGCATTGGGGTGGCGACTCCATTAAGATCCGTCATCTTGAATCTCTTGAGCATGTCTTGGATGTATTTTGCTTGATTGATAAATGTTCCTTCTCTAAGTTGTTTGATCTCAAAACCAAGAAAGAACCGTAACTCCCCCATCATAGACATATCAAACCTATCCGTCATGAGCTTTGAAAATTCATCATTAAAAGCTTTATTAGTAGAGCCAAAAATGATGTTGTATACATATAGTTGGCATACAAAGATCTCCCCCTTAACCCTCTTAGTAAAAAGAGTGGGATCGATTTTCCTAACTTTGAAGCCATGGTCTAGCAAAAGCTCTTTAAGGTGCTCATACCACGCACGTGGGCCTTGTTTAAGGCCATAGAGTGCCTTATCGAGTTTGTAGACATGGTTTGGAAAGTTAGGATCCTCAAATCCCGAGGGTTGCTTTACATATACCAACTCATGTAGAGGACCATTAAGAAAAGCACTCTTGACGTCCATTTTCTCTAATTTAAAATTATTATGAGCAACATAAGCAAGGAGGATACATATGGACTCAAGACGAGCCACATGAGCATAAGTTTTGCCGAAGTCGATGCCCTCAACTTGGGAATAGCCTTGTGCCACGAGTCTTGCATTGTTCCTTACAACAATGCCGTTTTCATCTTGCTTATTCTTAAAGATCCACTTTGTGCCGATAACATTGCGGCAATCCTTGGGCTTCTCTACTAATTTCCAGACCTTGTTGCACTCAAAGTTATTCAACTCTTCATGCATAGCAACAACCCAATCTGGATCTTCAAGAGCTTCAAACACTTTCTTGGGTTCCTTCATGGATATGTGAGCTTGGTGCTCACCAAAACTTGCTAGCTCCCTTCTGGTAGACACCCTTCGTCGGACTCAATAGAGTGACCCCTTAGTTCAAGGTTCCTTTCTGTATGAGATTTGCGATGAAGTTCAATCAGCTTGTTGTCTCTTGGGGGAATAACTTCATCATTTGAGTCTTCGTTGGAATCATTTGCTTGGTCTTGATCTTCAGCTTGATTAGCAGGAATAGGAGATGATAAATCTTGCCCTTGATGTTGATCAACAACCGTAACATGAGGCTGCTGTTCTTCAGGATTCAGCCGAGGGTGGGGCCAGATAATCTGGCCGAGGGTGGGGCCAGATAATCCGGCCTGAGAGAACTTGATCCACCATCACAAACTTGAGAAGTCCTGGCACGAACAGGAGAGGGTCCGGATAATCCGGGGGCAGCCGGAAAATCAGGCCTGGAGCTTGCCACAGGAACTTCACCATCTAGATTATTTCTGGAGGGTTGCCCGGATAATCCGGTGTCCACTAGATAATCCGGCCTGGAGCTTTCAGGAGCACTTTGAACATCAGCATTTTGTGGAGTTGGTGTATAAGTTTCTCCAATGATTGGAGCATGTTGAGCTTGTGTTGATGAGGGCTCTACTTGAGTAGAGCATTGTCCTTCCCGATCCACCACAGGGGGTTCCTCAATGGGGCAGAAGAATCCCATGCCCATTCTTCTTATGGCATCTTGGGTTCAACATCTGCATCACAAACATCAACTTGCCCCGCACGGGAGCCATCATTTTCCTCGAACACCACACTACAAGATTCTACAATAGTTCCGAAGAGCTTATTTTAGACTCTATACGTGTGGGATTCGGAACCATAACCAACAAAAATGCCTTCGAAAGCCTTAGACCCAAATTTAGATAAGCGAACTCCTTTAATGAGAAAGAAACACTTACAACCGAATACCGTAAGTAGGAGATGTTTGGCTTGTTACCGGTAAGTATCTCATATGGGGTCTTGTCCAAGATTTTGCGAAGATAGAGCCGGTTGGATGAATGGCATGCGGTAGAGATTGCTTCAGCCCAGAAATTATAAGGAAACTTAAATTCAGCTAGCATAGATCTTGCCATATCCATTAAGGTCCGGTTCTTCCTGTCGGAAACACCATTTTGTTGAGGGGTGTACGCATCGGAATGTTGATGTCTTATCCCCTCTTCACTTAAGAATTCATTCAGAGTGTAGTTCTTGAACTCGGAGCCATTATCACTCCTAATTGCCAAAATAGGGACATTGTGTTGACGCTGGGCCTCGTTGGCAAAATCGATGACCGTTTGTTGAGACTCGCTCTTCAACTTGAAGAAGTAGACCCATGTGTATCTTGAGTAATCATCAACAATTACGAGGAAATATTTCTTCCCACCGAGACTTGCATGAGATGGAGGACCAAAGAGATCCACATGGAGGAGCTCCAGAATCCTCTTTGATGAATAATGCTCTTCCTTCGATGGGGAGAGTCATGCATTTTCCCTTCAACACAAGCCCTGCAAACACGATCTTTGGCAAAGGAAACATTTTATTTTAGTCCAAGGATGTGGCCACCCTTGTGGAGACTTTGCAAAGTTCTCATATTGACGTGGGCTAGTCGGTGATGCCATAACCAACCCGCGTCGGCCTTTCCGAAAAGACACATTGGGCATGTAGTGGTTTTCCCCGAGAAGTCCACCACGTACAGGTCATTTTTGACATATCCCACCAAAGCGACCTTTAGAGACTTGCTCCACAAGAGTACCACCAAATCACCATCAATGAAAACTGCAAAGCCCATCTTACAAAGGGAACGAACTGAAAGTAAATTGTAACTGAGGGTCTCAACAAGCATGACGTCCACGAGAGAGATATCGTGAGCAACCACAACTTTGCCAAGACCCAATACCTCAGATTTTGACTTGTCACCATAGGATACGGTTATGTGATCATGGTTTGGCCACATCTCTGAGATGATCTCCTTGCTTCCGATCATATGACTAGTGCACCCATTTGGACCCACCGGAAGCATAGACCTACAAGAAAGTTACTTCTTGATTTTAGGTACCCATTTTTCAACGGGTCCTCTCATGTTAGTGCCCAGGGTCTTGGGAACCCATATAGACCAAGAAATGTAACTATCAAAAGGACCAACATAGCTAGCATAGACATCACCATAATAATCACAAAATAAGTCATAGTTTGGATTATTATCCCCTGCAAAACCAACATAGTTAGTATCATTATTCGTTGTGGTGCTTGTCTTTGCTTGAGTAGTTTTGCTCTTCTTCTTATTCTTCTTTGTCTTGGGAACATAACCAAAACCTTCTTTTCCATTGTTTGTCCTTTGCTTGCTAAGAACCTCATCAAGAACCTCTTTACCTTTAGGTTGAGATCCCTTTACAAGTTCTTCTTTTAACCTTGCATTTTCTTCAACAATACCTTCATGTCCACACGAAGGAGTGGAGGTGCTTGGCAAATCATACTTGTCCAATTGAGTTTGGATCTTATCAGGAGACTCATTTAGAGTAGAATGTTCACTCTCCAATGCCTTGTGGGTAGTGTTAAGCTTCTCAAACTTCTCTGAGAGTCTAGCATGAGCAGTCCCAAAGTCAATCTTTTGATTCTTTAGTTTCTTTACCTTAGCAAGAGCATTGTCGCGTTCTTTTATGAGCTGGGCCACAACCTGTTCATGACACTCCTCAACTGACTCAAGTTTCTCCTCCAAGGAAACTCGAGCTTCCTCTTCCTCCTCTAAGGCATTCTTCAAGGAGGCTATCTCCAAGACGTCTTCTCTTTCAATTTTTCCCTTTTCTTTGAGAAGTTCTTCGGAACGAGCGAGTTGACTCATAAGAGCATCAAAATGAAGTTTGTGCTCACCTTGCACGTTAGTGAAAAATTGTCCAAAGCAATAACTTCTTATTTTATCTTAAGACTAGTATGCTCATCCATATGCATATGTATATTAGTCTTAGGAAATGAGGAAGTAGAATATGATACCTCAGACCCTCTTTCCATAAGGCAAGTGATGTTGTTGTTGATGACATTTTTGTTTGGAGAGTCAAAGAGTGATGATGGGATAGATGTGGTGGATATAGCTTCCACCTCTCAAGAACTATCTTCATCCTCTTCGTCTTCACTTGCAGAGGACCAATCTTCTTGTGCCACCAAGGCACTCTTGGGTTGCTTCTTGTAAGGACCATTCTTCTTGATAAATGGCTTCTTCCGAGGTGCCTTGGACTTTTGTTTGAGGATAAGCCTGCACCCATTGCCTTCTCTATTTTGGTATGGACATTCAGCCATAAAGTGCAACCTATCTCCACAATTGTAGCAAGTTCTCAGTTTTGGGCCATTATCTCTTCTTCCACTTGACCCGTTCTTGCGCTCGAGTTCAGACTTGGCCTTGGCAGGATCCTTCCAAAAATTCCTTGCATAGAAAGCCATGTACTCACCATGAGCACGCTTGACTTCCTCAAGAAAGCTCATGGAGACAACATCATATCCTCTTTCATCTTCATCTTGCTCAACAACATTCGCTTTTAGAGCCACATTGACTCCTTTTTGCATCCCAATAACCCGAGCATGGGCATCTTCGGCATTCTTGGCAGCAACTTTGAAGGCCGCCATTTCTTGCATGACCTCATTGGAAGTCATAAGGTGGTAGTTGTGTCTACCTTGCAAAATCTTCAAGTCTGTTGGCTCAAATGGCATGAGGGCACTCACATATTTTCTTTTGATCCAGGCATCGTTGATGTGAGTGGCTCCATGCTTTCTAAATGTTGTTGCAATGCTCTTGAGCCTTCTATACATGTCTTCATGGTCTTCGCCATCCAACATGTAGAATCCTTCAGCTTCATTACTAAGAGCATCGTACTTGTTCCTTCTCATGCTTTCATTTCCAACAAATAGATCGGTGAGAGCATCCCAAGCTTCTTTGGCAGTGTTGAAGTGTTCAATGTGGGGCATGTCCTTGGGACCCACTCCAAGCTGAATCATGTGGAGATCCGTTGCATTCAATTTACTATCCACAACTTCTCTTCTAGTCAAGTTGGTGGGTTCTCCAATATTAAGACCATCTTCAATAATTCTCCAAAGCTCAATTGACGAACTGCAAACATGAGATTTCATTAAGAATTGCCATTGGTTAAATGTAGATGTAGTAAGCTTGGGTGGATCACCCCTATTGTTTATATGAGGATGAGGGATAGGTGGGTCGGGAGAATATAGGTGAAGACCTCACTATAGTCCTCCTTACCACTTCTTGGAGGCGGAACCATTATGTTTTTCACCTACCACTTCATCTTCCTTGGATCTGGCTTGAGCCTTATCCTTAGATAGAGGAGTGGTCGCCTCAGTGGAAGATGGGGATGGGGCTGTAGATGATGTGAGGCGAGCAATCATTTGATGCATCTCCTCCATCTTGGTCTCAAAGGATTTCAACAAGGTGGTTTCCAACGTCTTGAGGTCATCCATTGTGACCTTGTCCATAGCCTCATTCCCACTATCCTTAGTACCCATACTTCTCTTATGAGGTTAAGCCCGAATAAAGAGCCGAGGCTCTGATACCAATTGAAATGGACCGTATGGGCACCTAGAGGGGGGGGGGGGGGGTTTGAATAGGTTCTACTTCAAATTTTACCCTTTTTCCAATTTTAGGCTTGACACAAAAGGTAAATTCTCTAGATATGCAAATACTAAGAATTTCCCTATATGCCAACCTAGCTACTAGAGAGTAAAGACACGTGAGAGTGAGGAACGAGGAAACCGTAGTGGAGCACGTGGAGACACATGATTTGTTTTACTGCAGTTCCTTCCTTGTTAAGGGAAGTACATCTGCGTTGGAGGGGTGGGCGGTACTAAGACCACCACGCCACAATAGGCCTCACCCTGTTCTCCGATGGATCTCGCCACCAAAGGCCTGATCCACCTTTCCACTATTGGTACCCTTCAAGGCGGGAACCGATGCCTTTACACAACTAGCGGGGCACACCTCCACAACTGAATTGGAGGCTCCCGAAATAACAACAAGCTGCCACAAAAACAAATGTTATCAATATCGAAACACAAGATCTAGATATTAACAAGAATACTAGATAGGGAATTCTCCAAGTGAATGGAGAGGAGTTGAAGCGCTTGATCCATGAAGATGATGATCAAAGTCTCCTCCTTCAAATCCCCTAAAGATCGAAGCCTTCGGGTGGTTGAAGTTCGAGATCTAGGATGAGAGCTTTTGCAACAAGTCTGATATTTTTCGAATGAATCAAGAGATCTGATAGGAGGGGTTGATGGGGCTTTTATACCCCCTGTACAAATGGAGCCGTTTGAGCCATTTGGGGTCGGATGATCTGGCCCAAGTGAGGGCCAGATTATCCGGCCGGGGGAAAACTCTGCCCCAGACTCGGATTATCCGGGCAAAAAGCTGCCCTCGAATAGAAGCTCATGCAGGCTGGTCCTTGGCTTCTTCTCTTGGGGGCTAGATTATCCGGCGCTAGTAGAGGGCCGGATTATCCGGACTGGGAATAAACCGCCCCAGCGCCGGACTGTCTGGGGGAAAATCCGCCCCCAGACATAAGCTCGCCCAGACGCCCCCTTGGGCAATTTTCCTAGGGCCGGATTATCTAACCCTAGAGGAAGGCCGGATTATCCGGCCTAGGGAAAATCCGCCCCCAAACAGAAGCTCACGTGCGGCCAGCCTAGGCCAAAGATGGTCAGGTCGGATTATCCGGCCCTTGAAGGGGTGGATAATCCGGCCCCCAAACACCAAAAACACTTGCCCGCAACACTTAGCGCACATTAGAAACTTCACGGTATTGTTAACTAACACACAAAACATAGGGAACCATGAAATGTTCTTTCGGCTACGCCGAGAGTATTACCCTATCCTATGCCGAGGGCAATTCTACGTCGACGGCCAACTTCATGGGGCGCCCAGCTCGTAGCCTACGCCGACAACCCCGACTTTTGGCCGTCGACGTAGCCTCTAGCCGTCGGTGCCTCGCTCCATTTCTGTAGTGTTTACAGATCAGAGATGGTCTGGCAAACCTAACATGTGCCATTAGGGAATAGTCAGTATAGGCAAGCGTCTGTTTTGCTCTTTTTTTGCTTTTTTATGTGTCATGGTATTGCCGACGACACAGACAACGCGATCCGTACTCCGGGATCGTTGACAACGCGAGCCGGAGCTCTCTTGTTATTCTGCTTCTTGAGTAGATTCTTGTATTCTGTCTCCATGGCCTTGGCCGTTGCGATCGATTTTTGCGTGCTAGCCAGATCTCGATCTAGCTTTGCGTGTTGCTCCGTGATGTTCTGTGCCTCCTCTGGAAGTTGCTAGCGGTTCTCATCAAGCTGGACAACGTCGCGTATATGGGCAACAGTCATGGGCTCCGAGCAAATTGTCGTACATCACTCTATCTGGAGTGGCTAAGGCGGCTGCGGGCATAGATGGAGGTGGCGGCGGATGTGCCACGTTGGCGTTGCTGGGCTCGGTGGCCAGTTCCTGCGAATGCTGCACGGGGATAGCCGGAGGAGGCATAGCCCTAGCCGGAAGATCATCGGTGTTATCGGCCAGCCCCTTCCCGGTGTCACATGGCTTTGGCGGAGCTGCTTCGGTTACTTGATCCTCTTCTATCACACTCCCGATGGCGAGTAGCATCTGGTGGGAAGTGACAACCTTGTCGGTGTGCTCCTCGCGGTCGATCTCCTCCTCCATCTCCTCCATAGCGGTGTCGAGCTCTTCCGCGTTGACGTCGATTTCTTCCAAGTCCACGCTGATGTCGGCATAAAGTGCTTCCAGCACGGAGTCGGAGGGAGCGGGAGCTTCTTTGATGGCGGAGTACGATGCTGAGGACGGGGCCATTGGGCGGTGGCGGTGGCAGCGGTGGTCCGGGTAAGGCGACAGGGTTGGCCAGGGCCTGCTCATCGGCAGCGGCGAAACTGTTAACAGTGCTGACCGTCTGATCGAGATTAAGATTCCCTGTTGCCTGATGCCTTCTGAGCGTATGACGGAGAAGTGTGCCGCGCGCAAGCCCTTCGACGAAGTGGTAGATTGCGTCACTGCTGGGATAGCCCTCCAAGTCGGTACTCAGCCGGAGCCATCTGGCGAGGTAATCTCGGGGGCTTTCACCATCTCGCTGAACGCAACGGGCTAGATCGAAGATGGTCACGACGCCGACAAAGTGTGATCGTTTCTTTCCAGATGCACGGGGTAACCCGGCGGATTTGCATTGATCTTACACCATTATATCCTGCACAGCACAGGGGCGGTATGTATATGTGGTAAGCCGATGCTGATGGATTACCTTTATTTTCTCCATGCATGTACACAGGCAGCATCATTATTCCCTGTGTGTAGAATTCTTTAGGGTCCCCAGATGCTTTCGCAGTTGGAATCAATGTTTTGCGTGGACGGTGGGTAAAGACGACATAATATAAGCTCCACATGTAGTAATGCAAGCAAAGCATATGTATGTATGTATGTATGTATGTATGTATGTATGTATGTATGTATGTATGTACGTTGTATGTATGTATGTATGATTCATCATTAAAGGGGGGGGGGGGGGGGGGGGGGGGCAAATAAAGCAAAGGAAAGGAAAGGGAAAGCCACCAATCGCCAATTATATATATAGAAGACAACCAAAGGTAGGTCCATCGATCGATCGATCTGTAGTCTCCGATCGATCCTCCACCACCAGCTCAGCTCAGCTGCTTGGATCGCTCAACCGAGCGAGGTAGGACGACATGCATGCATGCATGATGCATCATCTCGATGCATATGGGGTTATATTACAGTACATTAGCTAGCTTGGATCTTTATATATATGGATGCAGATTCTTGGACTAATAATCATCATCAAGTTAGCTTGGGGTTGGTTAGACTTGCTACCTTCTTCATTCTCATGCAGGCGGTAAGGTAGCTGATCGATCTTCTACCCTCGATCCATCCCAAGACAAGACAAGACAATACATCAAGGCAATTAAAGGTACGAAAGAGCTAGCATATAGTATATCAGGCCTGCTTGTGCTTAATAAGGTTCTTGAGAAATTTGTTCCTAGCTAATTGTGCAATTAATTAATTATCTTTTCTTCTTCTATCGCTCTCCTGTCCAAATTAATTAAGGTTGTTGGCTGTGCAGGAACTACTACATTATATTAATTGAGCTATCATGGATTAATTATTAAGGTTCGCCCTCCATTTCCATTTCCATATCCTCTGGTCTTCAAGGCAGAACTGATCGATATCCGTCATGTGGTACATACATACTGTCCTCTTTCTTTTATCTTCTTCTATTCTATTCTATTTACCGTTAAGGCCTTGATCGTCGTGTGACGCGATCCCTCTAAACTAAAAAACTTATATATTCTTCTAAGGTTGCACACATCCAAAAACAAATACTCAAGAACAAGGAACCAGGTATACATGTCATCGTCATCATGCATGGATCGGATTAATTGATCTTCACGGAAGCGATTCATTATCATCATCATGATTACTAAGGTAGGTGCTCACCTCGTTCTACCCTTTCTCTTTCCCAGGCCCCAGGGCCGTGCCATTATTTCATGTACGTCTCGCGTGCAGCACCCGGCCCGCGCGCGATCACCAGCCTATATATACTTTCCTTACCAGTTTTGCTATCCAAGCTGAACCAAAAATCACGACTATTAAAGTACTGTACAAAAATCAAGTATCTCCAAACCTACCAACATGGGTTCTAATTTTCAACATCTCCAAGCCAGGAGTTCAAAAGTAAAAATGGATCGTAATTTGGACAAATGGTTATCAAGATATGTCGTTTTCAAAGTTTATTTTTTGAAAATAAAGGAGAAAACATGTACTCCCACTCCTCCGGTGTCCCCCTCTATCGCATCCTAATCCCACTTGGCCTCTCGTTGTGAGGACATAACCACCGGTCCGGCGCAAACAGTCCTACCACGTCCGACTAGACTGGAGGGCTGCGCGCGCACGCTCCAGCGGCACGACCCATAAGGGCCGATGCGTTCGGCGTAACTCATAGGTTCACCTAATTTGGGCAACGTGACTGTTGGGGTCCGGTTGTAAGTGACACATTAATTCGATAATCATTTTTCATTAGATTGATAGCAGGTACATGCAGATCTAAAGCATAATTTTACTAAACTAAGATGTCTTCTCGTGCTCGCGCGTGGTCCGTCAAGTAGTTCCTCTCAGCCGTCGCCTCCTCTCGTGACCTAGCCACAACATCTCCGCCTCCTCCATAGATCGGTTCCCCCTCCTCCGGCCGGTCTCGCCGGCATCGGAGGGGTGGGGAACCCGATCTATGGGTGGAGTTTTTAGTAAAAGTAGTATTTTCAAGATTAGATTAGTGTTTTGGTTGTCATCTTCTTAATGGAGATGGCATCGTCTACAATAAGTGATCTTCGGCATATCGTTCGACGACGAGATCTCTTTCCCGGCGTCAATGGTGGTGTTGAAAGATTAAGTTTCTATAGGTACAGTCTTTCAGATCTTCCTTAACCGGATCGATTTTGGACCTCATGGTTGTCGCGAGGAGGATTATCCTCGCAATATTTGTCTTGGCTGCTACATCTTCGACAATGGTGATTCGTACTCTCGGTTCGCCAACGACGTCGATCAGGCTGTTCGGTTAATTTTCTCTGAAATACTTGTGTTGGATCTCTTGCCGATGTTGATTGATTACCCTAATGGTTACGCGCATGCACGTAGCCTTGGCACTGCGGCTCAAAAAATTATGGGAGAACCTTCATTAGTATTTACAGGTTATGGTTTGATATTTGTCAGTGTTTGGCTGCCTTCAGAAAAATGCAAGATTATGTCTTGGAAGAAGAAAGAGATTGAAGACCTCGAAGATTTGCTAGTTTCTTTTAGACTTGTAATCGATGGAGTCAGCTTATGTATCTCTACCACGCACTATTTTCTACTTTGAATATAACGTGGTATTGATTGTAAAAAAAAAAGATGTCTTCTCCTGCTCGCCATCTGGTCGCCGCGCCTAAACCTTGTTGCCACGTCTAGCCCTGGCTACAGCCGTGGCATGAGGGTCCAGCTGCGCCGCTACGAACACCCTAACGGTTCTGACGGTGTTTCCTGGTGGCGGCTGCCTGTGCTTGTCGGCCCACTCGTGCAGGTCCCTCATCGTCCTCCCCTCTTTGGCGGCCCGGCGGACGTACATCGCCTCCTGGAAAGCTCGCCATGCCGCCGTGAGAGGGCGAGAACCGGCGAGGCGGTGCACAATGTTGTACGACTCGCCGATGGCCTACCGCTTGTCGCTCCTTTCGTGCATGGCTTCCACGGGCTCGTCGTCGAACTTGGCGAGGAAGGCATCGTCTTCCTCCTCCACATTCATCACCGTGGCAGCCACCTGCACGATGCGCTGCTGCTCCGCTGCGTCGCGTGCCGCACGCGGGGCGTACCTCAGCCTGCTTAGTGCCACAATGATGGCATCACACATTGCCTTCTCAGCTTCCGCATTGACCGCGGTATTGTGCACTGCGGCCGCCCCGCGGCCGTGCAGTGGCTACAAGGACCACCGGCTCCTCCGGTGCCTCGGCGGAGGCTTCGTGGGCATCGCGCACCTCCTGCTTTTTGTTGTGGCAATGAATGGCTATTGTATACTGGTGCTTTGGTGGAGCTTGGTGGTGCAAGGTATGGTGTTCATCGCTTTGCCCATGGCTGTTATTTATAGACTGTGGACAGGGCGAGAAACGGCCGCCCGAGCGCTGGATGTTTCCGACCGTGGGTAGGCACGTGCGGGAAACAGGAGCCAGCGAGAGCGGGAAACACCGGCCGCGTGGGAAGCCAGCGGTGATTGGCGATGTCCCGTCGCTATTAGAGCAAGGTCATCGGGCCTTGACAGGGAGCGGGGTCGGTCAAAATGCGTCGGGCCACTGGGCGCACCGCTCGGCCTTGCGGGGCCGTGACCCATTTTCTGTCTGTGGGCCGACCTATCCGGACAGAAACATACTGTTTGGGTGGTGGCTTTGCGTTGGCCCGCTGCCGATGTCCTGATACTTGGCAAAAATACAAACAACCAAAGAGGGACTGTGCGAATGAGAATGCAACACTTGGCGAAACCACAATCAAGAAGGAGAACATGACATTTGGCGGGACTGCATGCATCGAAGAGAACTTTGAGAAGGGTTCCTTTTTAACGATTTCGGACAAAATCATATATAAATCTTCTGCCGAGCTCACGGGCTTAATGTGCAAACCATTGTTCAATCTCTTCCTACACCGGCGTGTTTCATAGTTTCTCCTCTAAGAAATTTTGCAATACCATGTCTGTATTAGCAATTTTGTATGTGAATCTACCAAACATGGATCGACCGAGTGGCTTTTGGATCCAACATTTTTTTAATAATGAGCCGCTTTATTACTTAAAAGATTTAAGTATTACACCCGGCCTCTGCATAACTACGATGCACACAACCGACAATAGTTCGAGCACAAGAAAAAAAAGAAAAGTGGAAAATTACACAAAAATCAGATGTTGCAAAATACCTAAGTACATGGGGGCCCAATCCGGAGATCATGTTGCAATCCATGTTGGGGAAAACATGTCACTCGCCATATCCTCCAACTGTGTACATACTGAAGGGGTTCGCAGCAGAAAACATAAAATTTCATGACTAGCGTAACACCAATATGCCGAAGATCTATACAGGAGTAATGATGTAACGGAGAGAGGCTTTTGGTAACATACCCTTGTAGAACGAAAACGTTTAATGTTCATGCGGAACGTGGATGATGTAGTTGTACTCGCACCAACCTCAAGGTCGCGAAACTCCTTGCAAGTTACCCCTGATCCTTGGACGACGATGTTGGTGCCACCACCCCCGTGGTCTCGCACATGTTCGGTGTTAGACGATGACTCCCGTTCTCCCTGATCCAGACACGATACCAAAGTAGATCTTCTGGCCGGAATCACAACAACACAATGGTGTGCCGCAGCAAAGTAGTCACCTACTCGTGCATCCCTTATTTGGGGCCGTAGTTGCAAGAGCAAAGAGAGAGATCCCTAAGGAAATTGCCTTAGAGATTATTGTCTATCACTTCCCCTCCCATAGGACCCTCCTTATATATGGGAAAAAGAGGCATAACCATCCACTCAAGTCCCGGGGTGGGACTAAATGGATAGGAGGGAAGGATGCGGCCGACCGACCAAGGAGGGGCGGCGGCCGGATAGGCCCCTGCGCGTGCAACCTGATACCTTCGATTCGGATTCACGGATGTAGTATAATATTCTTTTTTCCTAAAAGACCTAGGTTTAATCGAACCTTGGGAAACAACGCTAAAAGGAAATAAAAAGGACACGTCTACAAGACTGTGTTTCTTCGTTTTACCTTCGTTTACCTGAGCAAACTAGTTTACTTTATTGTGGGTGAATCAATGGGTGGAGATAGGCCAGGATTGAAGATCCACCTGCAGCTGCACATCATATGGGACAAAAGATAACAATAAGCATACTCATTTGTAATGTTTTAATAGAGATAATCTCTTGTGGGCAACACATCCTAATATACCAGATCCCTTGAGAGGCAATATGCATAGCAATAGTCTTTTGATCCAACTGAGTGCATCAAGAAGCACCGGGCTACAAATGATTATTAAGTGTAAAACACAGAGCAAAGCATTAAGTGGTGATGTTGTTGTGATCCCGAATGGGTCGCTAAGCGAAGACTGTACAACCCTTTCTGTCACTGGGTTTCCTATGAGATCGCCGCTAGCCAAGTATCTCACCTCAAGCCCTTATCAATCTCTGGAGTCTTGGATACCTACAAGTCCAAATATTGAGATAAGAGACAAAGAAACAAAAGATACAAATATCTCTTTCAAACAATACACAATGCTCCTATAAATTATATGCACATAATCGTTGCGAGGTTTCTCCCCAACCAGTAGGCCGTGAGGACTACTCACTCATAACAATAAGATCAAGGATAGAAAACATTGTGCAAAATTCTTAGATTGAAATCAAATATTCTTACAATGGTCGTTGAATCACAAGGAGATCTCAAGCATAAAGTAATGGCTATGGCTAATGGAGGGTATGAAAGATGGAAGGGATAAACTATGATGTTGATCTCCCACTAGTAGGAAAATGCTATCCATGGGGGTCATACCTGTGGCGCACATCAATAGGGTGCTCCACGGATAGTTATCCGTGGCGCATGGCAAAATGGTGCGCCACTAATATAGGATTGCCCATGGCGCATTGGCAAAATGGTGCGCCACGCATATGTGGGCCCCAGCACAGGGGTCGCCCCCATCCATGGGTGGCATATCCTTGGCTCACGAAATCGATGTGCGCCACGGATAAGTTAGATATCAGTGGCGCACGTTGTTTCAGTGCGCCACACATATGTGTGGGCCCAGGCCTCTGAGAAGGTGGCAGAATATCTGTGGCGCACCACAATAGTGTGCGCCACAGATAAGTTTTGAAAAATCTGCTCTCACCCCCTCAATCGCCTTTTACGTTTGGGAAAAAAATAAATAATATGAAAAACACTTCAAAAAATAGAATCCTTTCATATATAGGTAGATTATGTGGTATAGTTTGTAGGAAAATTAACAAATATGAATTTCAACTTTTTTTTGCAAAAAAGGTTATGCCACGGTAAAACGGTCATAACTTTTGCATACGATGTTGAAAAAAAAAACTTTAATACGTCAAAATGACGAGCACGAAAATCTACATCCGATCGCAACCACATAAGGTCATAGAGTGAATTTTTAGAATCTTAAAATATGGAAAAAGAAAAAAGTCATGGAAAAAACAAGATTTTTTCATACAGAACAAAAAATAAGGCAACTTATGTGCGGGATTCAAATTTGAATCCCCACCCAGGCCACCTAGCCCCTTCTCTTATCTTCTCCTCCTCCCCTCCCATTCCCCTCCTCCAGTTATTCTGTCTCCTCTCTTTTTCCTCCTCGTCTCTTCTTATTCTTCTTCCCCCTCCTCTCTTCTTGCTCTTCCTCCTCCTCCTCTCTTCTTCCTATTCCTCCTCCTCCTTCTCATCTCCTCTCCTCATCCTCTCTTCTTCCTCCTCCCCCTCCTTCTGCTCTCCTCCTCGTCCCCCTCTCCTCCTCCTCTCTTTCTCCTCCTCCTCCTCCTCTCCTCCGGCTGCACCCTTCTTCGGCAGCCCACGTGATGAGGACGAGGCGACGATAGAGATCCCTCATTTTCTTTGAAATTCGAAAATTTTATCAGTGGCGCACCAAACCCACATGCGCCACGGATAATTTTAGGTATCCCGCCTTTTTTATGAAATTTGAAAATGTTAGCAGTGGCGCACAAAACACCCATGCGCCACGGATAAGTGGGCTTATCCATGGCGCACATCGAGATGCGCCACGGATAAGAAATTATTAGTGGCGTGATATCCGTGGCGCACCTGGCGTGCGCCACTAACCCCATATATGGTGTGCCACAGATAGGCCTTTTTGTACTAGTGGCCTTTGGTGGTGTTGTGATGCAATATGCGAATGACGGTTTTCTGCACGACTAAGGCCTCAAAATATATAGGTGTCTTCACGGAAGTTGTAGGGTTTGACGAGACGGAGCCGCCGCCCGGGCGGATGGTACGGGCGGGACCTGCCCATACGAGTGGTCGTTACGGCTGCTGTCACCTAGAATTTTCTCCATAATTACTTAGTCATGTGGATTTCCTCAAACCTTCATTGTGACTCCAGATTTTGCATTAAAAACGTTATTTCATGTAAAACACAAATCAAAGTAATAGTTTGCATATGTTTGCAATTAGTAGTCATTAGTGGAAATCATAGAGAGTTTTTTGTCAATTGCTTAACTAAAAACAATGTTTAAACACAGTGGAAGATGGCTATTTTTGGAACCATCAGTCTTCGACGACGGGAAACACTGAGTGGCGACGCTGCGGTGTCCTTCCCCGCTCCTCCTTCCTTCCCTTGGGGAGTTCCTCCCGCTGGCTAGGGAGGCCGCTCGGCGGCCTCGCCGACGGGGTGAGATTCTGGTGGTGGCTGCTTCGGCGGCGCCGCAACAGGGGTTGGGGATGTGGGAAGGGGGTCTCGTCAGCTGGGACTCCGGCGGGCCCTGGGCGCGATGCTGTAGTGGGGAAGGCCAGCCGGGCCATTCACGGGCCTCGACCTGCTAGTAGCCTGGACCGGCTGGCCCATCTATGGCCCGTGCTTCTTCCGTTGTGGGGCGCGCACATGGAAGCGAGGCTAGCCCAAGTGCGGCCCGCCACGGGAGCGTCCCAGGTACCTCCCGTTCATGCCTCGCCGCCGCAATCTCCCCAGGCTCCCTCGACAGCCGCCGCCACCTCTGCCGCCACTATTGCACCACCCCCGAGTAGGTCATACCTAGCCGCCCTCATGGCTCACTTGCCGTGCAGCCCGCGGATGATGTCCCTCCCTCCCTCTCCCCGATGCGCTCGGTCACCGCGGCATGGGTCCTCCGACGGCCCCCGTCACCTGCAGCTAGCTTGTGGCCACCAGGGGGCTTACCGCCACCCCGACCGTTGCTCCCTGCCACAGCTGCGCTACTAGCCCCCGTGCCACCCTTCTAGGTCGCCGCCCAGGGCTCACCATCGCTTCGATGACCCGCGGCTGCGAGCTTCTCCACCTCTTCCACCTTCGGAAGTGGAGTGGGAGGTGAGGCTGCAGGCATCCACCCTGCAGGCCCAGGAGGAGCTGACCGTGGCTTGCCATTGCAGTGGCCGCGCCGATTGTGGGCCATGGCGGGAGGGCCAGGAGCCATCTCAGCCGTCCTAAGGGCCCATGGCGAGGCGCGAGGGTGAGGGTGCTGAGGTGTCGGGGCCCAAGAAGAAGAAGAAGAAGAGCAAGAAGAAGAAGAAGAAGAGCAAGAAGAAGAAGAATATGGGCCGATGCCTCTTGACTCCGCCTCCACCACAACGGGCGCGCCTTCCGGGGTGAGCACGGGTGCAGGAGGCGGGGCGCGTTGGGCACCGACAATTCCCCGTAGTAGGGAGTGTCTCGAGTACTACGTCCACGGGGTGGACGTCGGGTTCTTCTTCATCGACGTGGGAGGTGTTCCGATGACGGTCCCAGAGACATTGGCGATGGTGACAGTACTCCCGGTCTAGGACCCCCTGTTGGTCGAGGTAACCGAGGCCCTGCTTCAGGACGAGCTCAGCACGATACTCCCATGCCACGAGTGTCCTGTGCACCGCGTCTCCACCACCGAGTTCGCGGTCTCATTCCCCTCCGTGGTGATCCTGCGTTTGTGCGCCTGTGGCTCGTCCTTCATGCTCCCCATCCACCAGCTGAAGGTCTCCAGCCAGCCTTCTTCGGTAGCTCAGCAGTCGGTGGCCATGTTGTCTGAGGTTTGGGTCCGCCTGCTAGGGTTACCTTTGGAGGCCAAACAACCGAAGATTACTGCTCTCATTTCCCAGTCTGTGGGCAAGCTTCTAGAGGTGGAAACAGTCTCTCTCGCAGGACACGGGTCGGTCTTGATGAGGTTCCTATGCCCGGACACCTGAGTGCTTCCTGTGTCTCTCACGTGCTTCTTCTTCGACCGCGTGGGTAAGGACCTTTTGGTGGATCTTGATAAGGACATGGTGCCCTCCGAGGTCAGGTCCCCATCCCCCTCCTCCCCTGTCGGCGACGGCTTTGGGAAGGGTAGAGGAGGGATTGAGGATGAGTCCTCGGCCGACAGTGACTCTAGGTTGGACCCCTCCCCGTTGGTGACCGACGCTTCGCCCTGGCCCCTCAGCCGACCCAGATTGGTGGATGGCACCCATTGGCTACCGGCTGTGGTCCTCCCTAGCCTAGCCTCGGCTAGGGCTCTCGGTGGGGGGGGGGTCCGTTCTTTCCAGGCCGGCGTCCGCTTTCCCAGAGCGCCTCGGCTAAGCTAGCCCTGGTAGACCTTCCATGTTGCTACCGCCCTGATCCTCCAGTTTCCACCGGTCTCGACATCATGCAGTACTATTCCAACCTTGACTTGGCTCTCTCGCAGGGGAGGGCATCCCCCTCGGGTCCCCAGCCGTCCCAGGATGAGGATACCTCAGGGAGTGTCCAACCTTGACAATGCCGCCGTGGTCTGCATAGGGTGTTACAAGAGATAAGGTTAAAGAGGATGAGAGTTAGGATTCACCTTCAAAAAAGCGAGGTAGTCGCCACCCTACGCGAAGAGGCTTGTCCACCTCCTGGGCGCCTGATGGAGCCCTTAGGCCCATGCTCGTTAGGCGTTGCCGGGGAGGCGGTTGATGTTGCTCTCACGCTGGGTGCAGCCCACGGGAAAGCTGGGAGCCCCTAGTGCCTCGACACCCTCATGAGCCCTTGCTGTGCCAGTGAGGGCTAGCTAGGATGACACCGACCTCCCTCCGTGAGCACGAACACCGGGGGCGACCTAATCATTTTTTAGGGGGTATAAGGCAACGTCTGCCCTTTTTGCCAGGGCATTCTCACAGGCCATAATTTGCTTCTTCCTTGCGGTATGCCTGATGTAGTCAATGGCATCCATGTCTTCCGGGTAGGCTGTGGCTGCCATCTTGTAGGCGTGCTCGAGGGAGCATAGAGCCTCTTTCTTGTCGCAGCGGACGGTGATGACCTCCCGGCTTCCTACTGGCATCTTGACAATGTTGTAGGCATGGTGGGTGACCGCCATGAACTTGGCCAGAGCAGGGTACCCCAAGGTGACATTGTAGGGTAGGCTGATGTGCACCACGTCAAATTCGATGAGCTCAGTTATGTAATTTTCCCTAGACACGAACGTGAAGGTGAGTCGCACCTACCCGATGGGTATGGTGGTCTCATTGGTCACACCGAGAATGGCATGGTCGGCATTTGCTAGTCTTAAGGCACCTATAGCTTGGTGAAGGTTTCAGTGGAGATGATGTTCACACCGGTGCCACCGTCGATGAGTGACATGGGTATGATTACTCGGGTGCTTATGTTTTGTTACCCCGACTGTATGAAGGCTCATGGCCCATAAAGACTCAAGATGAAGGCCCAAGAAGCATCCGATGTAAGCACTAGTTGTAGTAGATAAGGAAATAGGAACCGGCATTGAGTTGGTGTTGTAATCATAAATATGTAACCTATCCGTATACGGCTTTGGGACCTGGCCTATTATATATAGGCCGGGAGAAGCCAACTGGGAGGTACCGAAAAACTCCCAAGCAATCTGTAATAGAGTTTTCCATCAATAATTAGGTGACTTCGACTCCCTTGTTTGCCTGACATCCGACGAAATCCCCAGCGTTCTGTTTTCTGCAAAACCCTAAGTCCATAACTATGGACATTGCCGAGGTTCCCCCTCGTCAATTGGCGCCGTCTGTGGGAAACCTGAATGTTGGATTCATGGATGCGATGAACCCCTTTTCATCAAGCAACAGTCCAACAGAAGCGGCACCACGCCCGCCCACCCCTGTCGCGGTACCCGCCGATTTCAACGGTGGATCTGACCTCATCATTGGGAGTTTCCACTTTCAGGTGGAAGAACCCGAGCAACCACACCCATCTGCTCCAATTTCATTGGGACCGTCGGTCGAAAAATCTGCGCCTACGGTGATACCTGCATCATCTGTCAAATCATCCGCAGAAGCTATGCTGCAGGAAGAGAAAGCTGAAGAAAACAATGAAAATATAGCAAATCTAGGGGATCTTGATGTCTTTACGACGATCTCTCCCCTAGGTCAGACTTTCAGCCAACTCCACCACGTGGATCTGATGGGTTCATTGCATGGAAAACAAAAAAATTCTATCGCGAGAACAAGCAAAACCTAGATCTAATCTAGAGAAAAGCCAAGATCTAATCTATTAGATGTGTGCAGCGAGATAGATCTGTACTAACCCTTTGATGTCTACGCACTTCTATTCTTGTAGACAGTTGTTGGGCCTCCAAGTGCAGAGGTTTGTAGAACAGCAGCAAGTTTTCCCTTAAGTGGATCACCCAAGGTTTATCGAACTCAGGGAGGAAGTGGCCAAAGGTATCCCCTCTCAAGCAAACCTGCAATCAAGATACAAGAAGTCTCTTGTGTCCACAACACACCCAATACACTTGTCAGGTGTATAGGTGCACTAGTTTAGCGAAGAGATAGTGAAATACAAGTGGTATGGATAATTATAAGTGGTAACGGTGATAGAAAATAGCTTTATGGTGTGGAAGATACTAAAGGCAAACTGAAATAAAGATGGAAGCAAGCAAACATGTAATAGATCTAGTAGCAAACGGTGTTTCAATGTTTAGAAACTAGGCCTAGGGATCATACTTTCACTAGTGAACACTCTCATATAAATATCTTCTCTTTATGATACTACTCTTAACTACTCTCCGGTTGGACACTCTAATCGATGGTAGGGCTATAACATCACACCTCAAAGTTCATCTTTCCCATCTAGAAAACTCCACACTGTCACCTTGATCACTAGATGGTTCCAACAAACACCACAATTTCATAAAGACATCCAACTCCAAATATAACTCATAATAAGTATTTGTAATCTCTAGCCTAAGTGCCACCATGGTGTGCACACTGTCACTTTCACACACATGGGGAGAGCAGAGATCTAATAAAGCACTTGAGTAGTAAGGTAGATCTATAGATTACAAGCTCATGATCACAATATGATCACACACATAGAGATAGAGATGAACACATAGCTACCAGTAGAACCCTAGCCTCGAGAGAGAACTACTCCCTCCTCATCATGGGAATCAGCAATGGTGATGGAGATGGTGGTGGAGATCGATGGAGATGGCTCCGGGGGCACTTCCCCGTCCCGGCAGGGTGCCGAAACAGAGACTTTCTATCCCCTGAATCTCCCCTTCGGTGGCGGCGGCGCAGCCGAACTTTTTGTGGATTTCTGATTGACCATTTAGGGTTATGCATCAGGAGGCATCTTATAGGCGAAGAGGCAAGGTCGATGGACGGCCGAGGGGCCCACACCACCTCCTCCGTCTCGTATTCTGGCTCCATGTCCCCCTCGGTGAAATATTTACTTTGGCTTTTGTCTAGTCCAATTCCGAGAATATTCATTTTCTGACTTTCTAGAACCAAAAACAGCAGAAAACAGGCAACTGGCACTGTGGCATCTTGTTTATAGGTTAGTCCCAGAAAGTCTATGAAAAGTACTCCAAAGTTGGAACAAAACATAAGAAAGTAGATAAAACCAAGCATGGAACATCAAAAATTATAGATATGTTTGCAATGTATCAACATCCCCAAGCTTAACTCCTGCTCTTCCTCAAGTAGGTAAGTGATAAAAAGAAAGAATAATTTTTGAGGTGACATGCAACATCATAAACTTGATCGAAGTATTTGTAAAACATTGAAAGCTGGGATCATAGTACTTCAATCATAACATGAAAGATAAAGTTCTAGCAATAACACAAAGCAAATATGTTGTAACATGAAAGGATACAAACAAAAGATTCATGAATAACAATGCATTGAAAGACGTTTGTTTGTTTCACATAAAGAAAACATAGCATAGTGGCATTCAGCTTGTCCCTCATAGAGTAGCAAAACATAAATGCATAGGACACCTTCAAAGTTCATAAGAGTGACTAGATACAAGTAGTTCAAAACAAGCAATATCAAATTAATGCATCAATCAACAAGTCTTGGGAAAATGCACATAGAACTAAGAATGGCCACTATGCTCTCAAAGTAGGTGCATAAAGATAGAAGGTGGAGACTCAATATAAAAGTGGAAGAAGGGCCTTCATAGAAGGAAGTAGGGATTCAAGTTTCATAAAGAGCTTCAAAAAATTATGGTACTTAATAGCTTTCAGCTCTCATTGCCCTATCATAAGCATCTTTAGGTGATTAAGGTTAAAGTGACACAACTAAGAGGATATGCTTGACAAGTTATAAGCTGAAATCTCATGCCCCTTACTTACGAAGACCAAACCTCATGCTACTCAACTTTAGTCACAAGTAAGCTCTTGTCATTGTAAGTACATATGTATCATAGAGGACCGCCAACGGGGTACCCCTTGCACATGATACAGGAGCTATCCCATAATCAAAATGACAAGGCAAGCAGACAATGAGCATCTCAGCGATCTTTTTATTTGCTATTTGCATAGGTTTTTATTGAGGATGCTTCATAGAATGCTCATTATGGTGATGCTACAAGTTTCCACCATGATTAGGCATGGATTAGGCTAGCGTCACAGCTGTTTCTCTAACACACATACAAACTACATGATCTTACAAGTTCCACTTTTATTTCACATCGCCAAGATCCATAAGCAAAAGAACATGATATCAACGGGGTACAAAGTACAAGTGCAATGTTGAAAGCGTTCCCCATGATACATGGTTCTGCTAATTCCAACTTATAAAGCGCAAGCATATACGCAACAAAGAAGGACCCAATGGTTCAAGTTTATTAAATGCAAGAAAGTAAAGTGTGCCATCAAGTTCGTGAGAGCTTTAATCACTAACTTTCACATAACAAATTTAATTTGGAAGGTAGATAAAAACATGAATATACTTGGAATAGCATATGCTAATAGGTAGGTATGGTGGACTCTTTGGAATAACTTGGTTTTAGGAGTTGGATGCATGAGCGGAACTCATACTTGGTTATGGAGGCTAGCAAAAGACTGGGACCGACCAACTAAGAGAGCAATAATGGCCATAATCATGCAGAGCGACAAAACATCATTGATCAAAGCATAAAGTGATATTACAAGTTGAAAACTAAATGATCATCAAGGCTATGGTGACTTGGGATAGTCATAACATGGTGTGAGCATGTGCCAAGTCAACCCAAATAAAGCATGAAAGGAGAATACCACAATACTATGCTTTAATATGCTAAAACAACGCATGATTCATCCAAGGTACATTAAGAAATCTCAATTGTTTATACAATTCATGCTAAAGCAAAGAATACTAGGCATAAAGCCAAAACAATATCAAGCATGACATGACAAATCATAGGCCACAGTCAAAAACAAACTCTCTTTACCACTTAAGCATGAACTTTCCTACTCTTTTCCAATCCAAACCAAACTATTTGAAAACCAATGTATGAAAGAGGGGGTCCAACCAATTTATTCAGAAAACTAAGCAAACCAAGCAAATGAAAAAGAAGACGCTCCAAGAACAACACAATTGTGCATGAAACAATAAAAATGAAGCGTTTGGAAGAAACCTGGGATTTTTATTGATGAAGAAGGGGATGCCTTGGGCATCCCCAAGCTTTGACGCTTGTACCTCTTGGATATTTCTTAAGGTGACACGCGTGGCATCCCCAAGCTTGAGCTTTAGTCCATCCTTCATCTCATTACTCATTCCTTCCATACACCTAAATTTTTTCCTTCATACAAAACTTCACACAATCTTTATTAGCAACATTAGTGCACTCAAGATAATAAGTCTTTGGATTCAGTTTCAACACCAATAAAACTTTCATTAAAATGAAAGCTACTGTATCACTTCCCTCAAAAAGCTCAATTCCCCAAAATAATTCAAAAAGGAACCAACAAGAAGGAAATGCAAATAATGGCAGAAATCTGTCAAAACAGACCAGCAGGTAAAAACCATTTTTTTCGAAGACCTTATGTTGCTCAAATCGAAAAGTGTTGAACTAATGAAAGTTAGATAACAACCTGGGGCAGAAGCACAAAAAATCACGCCTCAAAAGGATGTTCAGAGATTTTACACGAATTTTTACGGTGAAGCACAGAAATCTGTTTCGGGACAGCAACTTTCCCAATCATCACTTCTCTCTCATTAGAGGTTACTCTTGGCACAAAAAGCAAATAAAAAGGATAAGGAGCGGTTATTACAGAAGTAATAACTTCCAAGACTCATCTAAAACTTTTGGGTTATCTCCCAATAAGTACTTTTCTTTAACGCCTTTAAGTTAGGTATGATAGTTTGAGAAGATACTCACATAGGAAATATGAATTGAAGTAAAAGAGAGCATCAAGAAGCAAATTCAAAACATATTTAAGTCTAACCCACTTCCTATGCATAGGAATCTTGTAAAGAAACAAGTCATGAAAGAACAAAGCAACAAGCATAGGAAAGCAAAACAAGTGCAACTTCAAAATTTTCAACATAAAGAGGGGAAACTTAATATTATTGAGATGCATAGAACCATGTTTCCCTCTGTCATAATAAATTTCAGTAGCATCATGAATAAAATTAAAAATATAACTATCACATAAAACATTCTTATCATGAGCCAGATGCATATAATCATTATTACTTTCCACATAAGCATAGTTATTCTTATTAATTGTAGTGGGAGAAAATTCAATGAAATAGCTATCATTATTATTCTCATCACCATAATCATCAAATATAGGAGGCATATTGTAATCATTAATTTTCTCCTCAATAGTAGGTGGACTGAAAATATCATATTCATCATTGTAATCATCATATATTGGAGGTTTGGTTTCATCATAAGCAATAGAATAGCTATCTTCCAAAGCTGGGGAACTAAAAAGATCATTTTCATAAAAACTAGCTTCCCCAAGCTTAGACTTTTCCATAGCATTAGCAATAATGGTGTTCAAAGAATTCATACTAATAACATTGATATTAGCATGCAAATAAAGTTCCATAGGTTTTTTAATTTTTTCTTCAAACACTTCATGTCCTAACTCAAGATAAATACTATAAAGCTCTTTATTTTTGTTGTTGTTTTCCATTAAGCCTAACTAGTGAAAATAAAAACAAGAAACAAAAAGACAAAATTGTAGAATCTAAAGAAAATAACTTCGAGCACTCACACCGAAGGATGTGAGTACCTTTTACCTTACCTCCCCGGCAACGGCGCCAGAAAAGAGCTTGATGTCTACGCAGTTCTATTCTTGTAGACAGTTATTGGGCCTCCAAGTGCAGAGGTTTGTAGAACAGCAGGAAGTTTTCCCTTAAGTGGATCACCCAAGGTTTATCGAACTCAGGGAGGAAGTCGTCAAGGGTATCCCCTCTCAAGCAACCCTGCAATCAAGATACAAGAAGTCTCTTGTGTCTCCAACACACCCAATACACTTGTCAGTCGTATAGGTGCACTAGTTCAGCGAAGAGATAGTGAAATACAAGTGATATGGATAATTATAAGTGGTAACGGTGATAGAAAATAGTTTTATGGTGTGGAAGATACTAAAGGCAAACTGAAATAAAGATGGAAGCAATCAAACATGTAATAGATCTAGTAGCAAACGGTGTTTCAATGTTTAGAAACAAGGCCTAGGGATCATACTTTCACTAGTGAACACCCTCATATAAATATCTTCTCTTTATGATACAACTCTTAACTACTCTTCGGTTGGACACTCTAAGTGATGGTAGGGCTATAACAGCACACCTCAAAGTTCATCTTTCCCATCTAGAAAACCCCACACTGTCACCTTGAGCACTAGATGGTTCCAAGAAACACCACAATTTCATAAAGACATCCAACTCCAAATATAACACATAACAAGTATTTGTAATCCCTAGCCTAAGTGCCACCATGGTTTGCACGCTGTAACTTTCACACACATGGGGAGAACAGAGATCTAATAAAGCACTTGAGTAGCAAGGTAGATCTATAGATTACAAGCTCATGATCACAATATGATCACGCATAGAGAGAGAGATGAACACATAGCTACCGGTAGAACCCTTAGCCTCGAGAGAGAACTACTCCCTCGTCATCATGGGAATCAGCAATGGTGATGGAGATGGTGGTGGAGATCGATGGAGATGGCTCCGGGGGCACTTCCCCGTCCCGGCAGGGTGCTGTAACAGAGACTTTCTGTCCCCTGAATCTCCCCTTCGGTGGTGGCGGCGCAACAGAACTTTTCGTTTATTTCTGATTGACCATTTAGGGTTTATGCATCGGGAGGCATCTTATAGGCGAAGAGGCAAGGTCGATGGACGGCCGAGGGGCCCACACCACCTGGTGGCGCGGCCAGGGTTCACTTGCGCCACCATAGGGTGTGGCCAGGCCCTGGCCCTCCTCCGTCTCGTATTCTGGCTCAGTGTCCCCCTCGGTGAAATATTGACTTTGGTTTTTGTCCCGTCCAATTCCGAGAATATTCATTTTCTGACTTTCTAGAACCAAAAACAGCAGAAAACAGGCATCTGGCACTGTGGCATCTTGTTAATAGGTTAGTCCAAAAAAGTCTATGAAAAGAACTCCAAAGTTGGAACAAAACATAAGAAAGTAGATAAAACCAAGCATGGAACATCAAAAATTATAGATACGTTTGCAACGTATCCCCCTTGTAGATATGAAAGCCTTGTGTGAGATCGGATCTCATGGTTGATGTAGACGATCACTTGCCGATATCAAGATCGAGTGGACGAGCCTTCCGGCACCGCGTTCCGGCAGCGCTACCACTGACGGTCATACGTACAGAGTCGATGCAGACCTTCCTCTCCTCGTTCCAGCGAGCAACGGAGGTAGTAGATCTCCACGGAATCCCAGCAGCACGACGGCGTGGTGGTGGTGGTGGAGAAGGATTTCTGCAGGGCTTCGCCTAAGCCGGAGCGGAAGGAAAGAGGAGGAGGGTGGCGGCTAGGGAAGATCCAAGGGTCAACCCGAAGTTTCCCCTCCGGCTCCTTTATATAGAGGGAAGGGCAAGGTCGGTGGGCGCTCGAGGGGCCCACACCATGGGGTGGCATGCCCTAGGGTCTGGCCATGCCAGCCCTATTTGGCTGTGCTTCGGCCCTTTCTTTCTTGGTTTTCAAGTAAGCCCTATGGAACCTTCCCGAAACCTTCTAGAAGCTCCATATGAATACTCCGGAACATTTCTGAAACCTAGAAAATGATCTCCATTACATGAATCATATTCTCCGGATAATTCTGGATCTCCTTGTGATGACCCGAATCCAATCCAAGACTCCGAACAACATTCAGTCTCCAATAGATATTCCATATCTACCTAAACAACATCGAACCTTAAGTGTGTCACCCTACGGTTCGCGAATATGCAGACATGATGGAGACACCTCTCCGATCAATAACCATCAGTGGGATCTGGAGATCCATAATGGCTCCCACATACTCAATGATGACTTCGTGATCGATAGAACCATTAGCATACAAAACCAATTCCCTTTGTCACGCAATACTCTACTCATTCGAGGTTTGATCATCGGTATCTCCATACCTAGTTCTACCTTGTTACTGATAAGTACTCTTTACTCGTACCGTGTCATGTCATATCTTGTGACCTAATCACATGCTTGCAAGCTAATCAGATGACACTCCACCGAGAGGGCCCAGAGCATATCTATCCGTCATATGGATGGACAAGTCCCAATCTTGATTCATGCACTTCAACACATACTTTCAGAATACCCAATGCCACCTTTAAAACCACCCAGTTACGAAGCGGTGTTTGATGTCATCAAAGTACTCATCCGGTGATGGTGATTAACATAATCTCATTGTCGAAGGATCTAGGTAACTATGCAATTGAAAGCTTATAGCAAAACAAACTTAATGACTTGATCTTATGCTACGCTTAATATGGGTGTGTGTCCATTACATCATTCTCCTAATGATATAACCTTGTTATCAATAACATCCAATGTCCATGATCAGGAAACCTTGATCATCTATTAATCAACAAGCTAGTTCAACAAGAGGCTTACTAGGGACTCTTTTATGTTTACAAACACACAAGTATTAGTGTTTCCTAATAATACAATTATAGCATGGTATGTGAACATTCATCATAAACACAAAGATATAATAATAACCACTTTATTATTGCCTCTTGGGCATATCTCCAACAGGATCAAGCCCGGTAAACAGAGAACCTGAAGAAAGCGGCGAAAGCATCGACTTCAGAATCAGGATTGCCGATATCTCTCCAGAACAAGAACCACTGGACTTCACCGATCTAAAAAATAGTGTCTCCCTTGGATCCGACGATGACGCCACTAGTTTATATATAACGTGCCACCAAATGTGCGTGATCATCGGGGACCCTTCAACATAGCGCGACTCTAACGGTAACCCTATTCTTAACCTCGATGATATTCTGTCAGATGACAATGCTGGAAATCACAGCAATGAAGGAAATCACGGGAATGAAGGAGACCCGACGAACAACCGCATAATCCCAGGAGGAGGAGAACCACGTAGAGGCGAGAGGCAAACTCTCCGACTACCAGCCGAAGCATGGCATAAAGAAAGGGAAGCAATTTTGGGTGCAGTTCTAATGACAGCTGAGGCCACATGCAAAGATCTACTAGGCTACCAATATTTGCTTCATCACAAGAAAAGTGATCTCCTAAGGATGCAGAGGCAACTCGATGAAAGAAAAAGGCTAGCCGACAAATCCAGCTTACGGCGGGCGCAGCTAAGCTCTACTCGAGGATCAAGAAGCGTAACTGGGGGAGCACCGCCAAGAAGGGGAACATCATGGATGTAGAACATCCTCGTAGATGAAAGAAATGAATTGAGTCGAGACCTCGATCTGTCGTTTATGTTAGTAGATCCAACATGACACATCAAAGCAAAAACAGCCCAAGCCGCAATTGTAGCTGCACAAAAAAATCTACTTACAGCTCAACCCGCACTCCACGATCCCCACGCGGCTCTCCATCACTCTGCTCTAATGAACCTCGGCATGGTGGGAGCATCTCTTGCATAAGCAGAACAGGGAATCACACATCAACCTGACAGATCCCCATGTCGTGGCACCAGCCCTTGGCAGTTGGGGCACACCCGAAGATCTCGGTCACCACATCGGGTGCACTTCTCAGGATCCGAGCCGCGAAATAGCGCAAGAAACGACAACACACAGCACATGAACGACGGATCAAGGGATGAGATCCGCATCCGAATATACTACAATAGTGATAGTGAAGATGACTATGAGTTATGCGAAGCCAGCTTCTTTACCAAGCGGGTTCGTAACACCCCAGTACCCAAGGATTTTAAACTTCCGCATGACCGCCAGAAGTACGATGGACTAAAGGAACCGGAAGCTTGGTTAGCAGATTATTTGGCCACTGTCAAGTTACAGGGCGGCTCCACGGCCACCGCAATGCAAAGCCTGTAGCTGCACTTAACTGGTGCCGCATGGTCATGGCTCAGACAACTACCCAAAGATTCCATCAGCACTTAGAATGACCTTGAACATAAATTCATCTGACATTTTCACTCCATATTCAAATGACCCGCATCTCTAGAGAAATAGCGGGCATGCAAACATAAACCTGGAGAATCAATAAGAGCCTTCATTCAGCGATGGAATATCATCAAGAACTCAGCCGAGGCCATATCCAACGAAAGGGCAATTGACGCCTTCAATGATGGCCTCCGCCGTTGAGACTTCATAGAAGAACTAGGATGGGTCAAACCCAGAACAATTTCATAGCTGATGGATATAGCAAATCACTGGGCTGATGGAGAGGACACAGTACATAACAAGCGAACACGTTCACCCGAAGAAGACAGGGACAAACACAACAGTGATAGAAGATGAAGGAACAACGACGGATACGGGGGACCAAGTTATATTGCTGCTAGTTTCTCAGGAGAGCATAATCACAGAAACAACGATTACAATGGCGAGTACCACAATAGTAGGGAAGAAGTCGGAGGATGCCAATCAACATACTGATGTCAGCCAAGAGCCTGAGACCCACCAATTTCCGCAATGCAAATGCTAGAGGGACCCTACAATATGCACTTTTACATCAACTCAACGGGCAAAAGACGATCCAACCATCTCATGAAAGACTATCGAATGTTTTTAAAGATGCAAGAACTATGAAACGCAAAGGCAACCGAAGCAGTAAGCCAAGGATACACCACTACGCCTGGCACATTAGCGATCGGCGCACCACCACCACCGCTGGTACACCCGCTAGCAGGGCAGCCGCAAAACACGACAAATCAAGAAAGTGAATACCCCAGGTCCAAGGGAGCAATGTCAATGATTCAGAAAGGGCACCCGTCCAACATGATACATAAGCTAATTACAAGGCAAGTCAATATGGCAGAGATGGCGCCACCAGCCACACCCAAGTATCTCCACTGGTTAGAACAAGAAATCATATTCAGCAGAGCTGATCATCCACTTCGATTACCGTGACCGGGCCACTCAGCCTTGATAGTAGAAGCACAAGTGGGTGGATTTTACACGAGCAAAGTCTCCATGGATGCAGGAAGAAGCATAAACTTGATTTACTCCAAAACACTGAGAGAAATGAATTGCTCTTTAGTAAATCTAGCACCAACAGAAACGTCCTTCCACGACAAAGTACCAGGTAAGGCCGAAATTCCTTTAGGTAAAATATCTCTTGACGTTGTTTTTGGATCGAAGGAAAATTTTAGGCGAGAAAAGCTTGAGTTCGAAGTCAAGGACTGGCCATCACAGTATCACGCGATCCTGGGTCGCCCAGCTTTTGCACGATTCATGGCAGTACCACATTATGTGTACCTGGTTATAACAATGCCAGCTCCAAAAGGAGTAATAACAATAAAAGGCAGCTTCACATGATCCGAAAATTGCGACTGAGAATTTAACAAAATCTCTGAAACATTCGGGATGGCGACTGAGTTCGAGAAGCTAAAAATATAGGCAGCCACAGATACTCTGGCAGTAGCACATGTCAATCACGATCAGGCTTTTAACACCGCGAAAGATACAAAGTTAGTACAAATCCACCCTATTGACCCAAAAAAGACAACCTTTGTGGCCTCCAATCTTGGTCCTACATAGGAAAGCGGCTCATCAAGTTCCTCCGTGAGCACTGGGAGATTTTCGGGTGGTTACCTTCCAACATGCTGGGAATTCCGAGGGAACTTGCTGAGCACGCATTAAACTTGGATCCAAAGGCTAAGCTAGCAAAACAGTCGCTTTGCCACTTCGCAGAGCCAAAACGAAAGGCCATTGGAAAGGAGCTCCATCGCCTGACCGACGCTAAATTCATCAAGGAATTGAAGAAAGCAGAGTGTGTCACAAATCCAGCATGTGTCCTAGAGAAAAATACAAAAGAACTATGGATGTGCATTGACTTCACTGCGTTGAATAAACACTGTCCAAAGATCACTTCCCACTACCACGAATCGATCAAATAATCGATGCAACCGCGGGGTGCGAACGCCTTTCCTTTTTAGATGCATATTCAGGATACCGTCAAATTCGGATGGAGGAAGATCAGGATAAAACAACATTTATCATGCCCTATGGCATATTCTGCTACACAACAATGCCCTTCGGCCTCAAAAATGTCGGGGGCAACATATCAACGGATGATGCAGAATTGCCTAGGAAGCTAAATTGCCACAAATGTACAAGTCTACATCGACGATGTCATAGTCATAACAAAACAAGGGTCCTCTCTTATCAATGACCTCCGAGAAACATTCGAGAACCTTGACAAGTTCTGCATCAAACTCAACCAGACGAAGTGTTCCTTTGGAGTCCCTACAGGGCAACTCCTCGGATATCTCGTATCAGCAATAGGAATAGAAGCCAGTCCTGAGAAAATACAAGCAATCCTAACAATGAAAAAACCAACGAAACTTCGAGGCATACATCAACTGGCTAGGCGAGTCGCAACACTCAGCCGTTTTATCACCCGTCTAGGAGAAAAGGCACTTCCATTCTACGCCCTTATGAGGAAATCAGATAAATTCGAGTGGACAGAAGAAGCTCAGCGTGCCTTCGAGGATCTCAAGAAAACACTTTCGACATCTCCTATCGCCATGTCTCCACGAGAAAAAGAGCCATTACTTCTTTACATTGCTACCACTAATCATGTGGTCAGCACAGTTCTGGTCGTGGAACGACCCGAAGAAGGGAAAACCCATGGTGTTCAGAGACCAGTTTATTTTCTGAACGAGGTCCTCTCGCCATTCCAGCAAAGATACCCGCATTATCAGAAACTAGCATATGGAGTGTTTATGACAGCACGAAATTTTCCCCACTATTTTTCGGAACACCCGATCACAGTGGTTAATGAAGCACCTCTATCCAATATCCTCAATAATCCAGAAGCAACCGAACACATCTCTCTATGGGGCGTTGAGCTTTTCCCTCGAGATATCACATACGAGAAGCGCAAACCAATTAAATCAAATATTTTTCCTGATTTTATTACTAAATGGACTAAACTACAGTGCACAGGCCCACCAGACCTTTCTAGCGCATGGACATTGTATTTTGACGGATAAAAAAGAACGGAAGGAGCAGGGGTAGGAGTCATATTAGTATCACCGCAAGGCGAAAAAATGTGATACATACTTGAGCTTCGCAAATGCGTCCAATAATTAAGCTGAGTATGAGGCCGTGTTGCACGGTATGCGTATGGCCAAAGCTTGTGGTGCAACTCGCCTCAAGATATTTGGTGATTCCAATCTTGTAGCACAACAAGTAATGAATAAGTGCGATGCTATAAGCGACAACATGATTACCTACCGTGATCTGTACAGCATTATGGAAGCCCAATTTAATGGATGCGCAGTATCGCACATAGAAAGAGCAAGCAATGAGGAAGCCAACAATATTGCAAACATCGGGTCCTTATGCCTACCAATCCCACCCGGTTTTTTTTGGAAAGAGATAACAAAGTGTTCTATTAAGGCCAAGAGAGTCTCTGAGGTCATAGCACCCAAGACAGAAAAAAAATCAAGCCACGAAATGACTCGGGGGCTGCACTAGCAAGTGCAGATATAGAGGAAACCCTCGAAAAGGAGCCAGAAGTCGACGAAATCATGGTAATAGAGCATACATGGATGCAGCCATACATAGCATATATGACTCGGGGAGAACTCGCGGAAGACATGACGGAAGCTCATCGAATCACTCAAAGATCAAAAGCCTTTAGAATCATCAAGGGAGAATTATATAAAAGAAGTATTTCGGGTGTGCTACAGCGATGTGTCACACCCGATGAAGGAAAAATCATACTCAAGGACATACATGAAGGAGTGTGTGGTCATCACGCTAGCAGCCGGGCAATTGCTGCCAAAGCATTCATGGCAGGATTTTACTGGTTCATAGTAGTACAAGATGCAAAGGACATAGTTAGCACATGTGAGGCATGTCAGTGATTCGGAAAAAAACCCGGCGCACCTGCTGCCGAGTTAAATCCCATAACTCTTGCTTGGCCCTTCGCCCAGTGGGGACTTCACAATAATGTTTTGGCTCCAGGAGGTGGGTAAACTTCACAAATCATCTCTAGGAGGACACATCTTTATGCTAGTAGCAGTCGACAAATTTACCAAATGGATTGAAGCAATGCCTGTTACCAGCCAAGATGGAACTTTGGCTGTGAATTTTGTCAAATCGATAGTGTTTTGATTTGGCGTACCAAACAACATTATCAACGGCAATGGGACTAATTTTACTTCCAATGAGTTCAAAGAATACTGCGAGGAGATGGGTATAAAAGTAAGCTATGCCTCAGTTTCTCACCCGCAAACTAATGGGCAAGTGGAAAAAGCCAATGGCCTCGTAACTGTTAGTCTAAAAAAGAGATTACTAGCACAACTCGACAGAGAAAAAGGAGCATGGGTTGATGAGTTGCCATCTGTTTTGTGGAGTTTGCGTACTACTCCAAATAATTTGACACAAGAAACACCCTTCTTTCTGGTCCACGGTACTGAAGCTGTCCTTCTAGTCGAAGTATCTCACGAGTCTCCATGGGACGCTGAATATAACGAAGAAGCATCAAGGGAAGCACTTGCAGATGATGTTGATGCACTTGATGAAGCACACGATATTGCCTCACAAAGGGCCACTATATATCAGCAAAACTTGTGTAACTACCACAGCTGACAATTGCATCCTAGGTCCTTCATTGTAGGATACTTAGTTCTTCACCTCAAGCAAGATGGTCACCGTAAATTGGAGTCGCCTTGGGAAGGGCCTTACATTGTTACAGAAGTTATCCCCAGAGGAGCATATCAGCTTCAAGACAAGAAGACAGGAGTCCAATAGTTCAATCCGTGGAACATCGCACAACTACGGTGCTTTTACGTTTAAAATTTATGTTTTCTTGCAATTTAAGTTACAATAAGGCCTACGGGCCGGCATCTTAGCCAGAATATTATTAAGTCCAACGGTCAGGAGAAATCCGCCAAATCATGTATCTTCGGCTTCAGATTATAAAGAAGAGATAAGTTCTTCATACTTTGAGTTTTTCTTTATTTTTTACCCACAAATCAGGGGTTCTCTATTTTCATAAAATTTGTGAGCATTATTCTAATGAAACTAACAAAAAATATGAGCCTATGTCCAGATACAGGCATCTGAACATAGCCTCGGGGGCTACTCCCATCGGGAACGCTGGCGCGCACCCGATAGAAATTATATTGTGCATATAAGGTCAAAACAATTTCGACCAAAGAATAAAAACCTATGAGTTTTACTTTGGCTTATCCTCAAAAGGTTACTCCCATCGGGAGATTTTATAAAATCATTAAAACAAAAAAAACTGATAAACTTCAGCAACTCCACCAGCCAAACAAGACAGTCGATAAAAAATACAAAAAATCTCGGATTGCGCCTGACGCAACAAAACTCTGAATGCCGTGTCCACGACATGAAGGTAAGACCCCAGGATTTGTCCCGTTTGGCCTGGTAATCACACAATAATGCGCCCTGCCAGTAAAATATCCGTATCGACAATATGATGAAAAATCCCGACGGACGCGTTGGGTACCAGATAAAATTGAGCTGGAATTCAGTTTTTGATAAGACCTCAACTGCCCGAACTGAGTTACACCAGTTAAAATTCCGAGTTCATGCCTAGGGACTTGAATTTGATGTAGGTCTACGGTGTTTTTTCCTAGGATCAATTAACTGATTCCCAATCTGTCAGATGTATCAGACCTGTTGTACCAAATCCCTATAAAGTTAGAAAAATGAAGACATTTCGTAAAATCTCAAAGACTGAAAACAACTTTGAGACTCAACTAGAATCTACTATTTGGGTAGAGTCTCGGGGGCTACTGACATGGGTATGATTACTCGGGTGCTTATGTTTTGTTACCCCGGCTATATGAAGGCCCACAGCCCATAAAGACTCAAGATGAAGGCCCAAGAAGCATCATATGTAAGCACTAGTTGTAGTAGATAAGGAAATAGGAACTGACGTTGAGTTGGTGTTGTAATCATAAATATGTAACCTATCTGTATACGGCTTTGGGACCTGGCCTATTTTATATAGGCCGGGAGAAGCCAACTGGGAGGTACCGAAAAACTCCCAAGCAATTTGTAATTGCATTGTCCATCAATAATCAAGCGACTTTGACTCCCTTGTTTTCCTGACATCCGACAAAATCCCCAGCGTTATCTTTTCTGCAAAACCCTGAGTCCATAACTATGGGCACTGCCGAGGTTACCCCTCGTCAATGAGGGTCTTGGGGACTACGATGTTGTTGATGGTGGGGGTGCAGATCATGGATAGGATTCCTACAACCCTAGTGGAAGTAGGGTGGTCATTGGCGTCGAAGGTGATGGCGTATTGGGACCATTTGAGCTTTGGGGACAGAGTCCCGGGTCAGGTAGCCGCGACCTCACGAGTGAGTTGTTTGAAGTGCATGTTAGACGCCGGGGCCTGGGAGCAGTGGAGGATGCAGACGATGACCCTTCTAGGGTCCTAGTAGCCCCGGGTGTTCTCCTCGGCCTGGACCTTTTCCGCTGTGTGGTGATGCTGCTATACGGCTCTTGGCCTGATGACCCTGTTGGTGTGCATTGTCCCCCTGTAGTTGTTGTTCCAGCGCCCATCGCCTTGGTGGCCGCCACAGTCGTTGTTCCTCTCACCGCTTTGCCTCCCTTTCCTCTGGCTGCTACGCGCTGGTCATGCAGCCTCTTGCGCTCATAGTAGTCATCAGTGGGTTGCCCGTGCTTCTTGTGGAAGAGGCAGCACGAGCATTCCTCATGCTCCCCTTCCCCGTCGCCTTCGTGAGGGATCTTCTGCTCAGGCTCCACGACGAGGACGACAGCGGGCTTCTGCTTGGCATCCTTGTTCTTGCTCTCGGAGGAACTTGAGGACTTGGGTGTGGCTTCTTCCTCAGTAAGGAGAACATGCGACTGGCCTTAGCCTTGGCACATTTCTCCGCCATGACGAAGAGCTCTGCCGCCATGGTGAGGTTTTCCCCCAGATGCTGATTTTTTTCTCTCATCCTGACATCCATGAGATCCTCAGAGAAGGAGGTGATGATGTTGGATTTAGATATCTTGGGAATCTTGTTGCGGACCTGGCTGAACTGCTGCAGGAACTTGAAGAGGGTCTTGCTGGGCTGCTGGCATACCTGGAAAAGGTTGTAGTAGGCGAGGGGCGCTTGTAAGTTCCCTTGAAGTTGGCGATGAAGAGCGCACAGAGGGCGGGCCATGAGCCGATGGATTCCTCGAGGAGGTTCATCAGCCAGGTGCGTTCCGTGTCCTTTAGTGCCATGGGGAACAAGTTTTTCATGACGCAGTCGTCGCTTCCTACGGCCTCGATGCCTGTGGTGTAGAGCTGCAGGAACTCACATGGCTTGTCGGTTCTGTCGTAGCCTGCCGGTATCTTCGGGTGGAACTTGCGTGGCCACACCACACCGTGGAGATCTTTGGTGAATGTGAGGCAGCTGTTGCTACATCTCCTTGCTGTTGGCAAGGGTTGTATGGTTCTGCTGGCCTACCGCGGCAATGTTTTCGACAATGCGGTCCTCTCGTCCCTATGGGGGCACGACAACCGTACCGGTGGCCTCGGGAGGTGGGATGATCTAGAAGCTATTACAAAGTGGCGGAGCGGCGTCGCCGGTCTTGAGGGAGGCGTCGGAGCCCGGAGGTGGGCGCGAACCTGCATCCCCCGACGCCTCACCCTCGGCCTGTGCCTCCTTCCCTGCCTGTGCTGGGGCGGCAATGTCGAGGAGCTCGGCCATACGCTCGCACCACTTCTATTTCCCAGATTTGGTCGCGAGTGATGCAATAGCTCCTATACCATGCACTTGGCGGCCTCCGGCATAGGCCGGCCAGTCTTGTTGCGTGAGGACGCGGTGCAGGAGAGCGACATGTTGCCGCGCGTGCAGAGCTACCACTCCCACGACAAGAGGAAGGAGGATCCCTTCTCATCTTTCATCCATGGGTTTTGCTCCGTGGTGGTGCATCAGGGGGCGGGTTCCGTCTGAGCCTTGCTCGCTGCGAAGTGGAGGGCCTGCTTAGCCCGAGTCTTGATGCGAGATGACTTGCCGATGAGGTTGGTGAAGATATCAAAAACACGCCTCAGCCACCTACCTCGCGGACCAAATGTCGGAGACTTGCGTCCCGTGAAGGAACAAGGGGTCCGACTAGCTATGAGTTTGAGAGAGGGTTGAACATGCATTCGGACCTTCTCAACGGTGACAGCGATGATGGAGCTCACACACGACAGAGAGTGACACATGATTTTTTTACCTAGGTTCAGGACCCTCACGACGAGGTAATGTCCCTACGCCTGCTTTGTTGTGTTGCTCGCAGTGTCTCGTGAGGGTACAAAGGTAGATGAATGTCTAGGGTTTGAGATTTCTCGGATCCATCCTATCTAAGGTTGGGGGCGGCTCTCCTTTTATAGGGCGTTGGGCCTCTTCCCCCAAATCCTTGGGCGGGAAGGGTCTCAACATTGCCACCCGAAGGATGCTCGGTCCACAAGTCTACTTTGTGTGGACTAGGTCTAGGGATGCTTGTTGTCTACCGATCCTTCGTAAAGATGAGTCTGCTGGTGCCGCCCGCCGCTGCACGATGCCACCCATGTCCTTCCTTGCACCAAAGTGGCAAAGAGCGGCTCTGCTAGCACTGAAGTCATCCATGTCTCTTTTACACCGAAGAGCGCGGACCAACTCCTCTTTACCGAGGCGGTCCACACGGTCCGCCTAGTAGTGCCCACCAACTTTTGTCGTCTCTTTTCCTTCTGCTACGAGATTACAAGCGTTCCCCTTGGTCGTGTTCCAAAGTATCCGAGGCCTATTAGGGACCTTGATAAGGCGGGAGCCTCACCCTCGAGGCAGCCATGGTGGAGGCGACCCGGGCGAGGCTCTTGAGGGGATGGTCACACATCACTTGGCTCATGAGGCGATGTGTCGAGGGACGGTGGCTCTACAAGACCGCCTTCACTTCAATGGTGGGCCTGTCGACCGTCTGGTTGCGGTACCCCAGTTACCAGAACCCCGACACTTACTCCATAGCATGAATCATGGTGTACTTGAATGTCATGAAAGTGTCACAGCGACCATATAGAATCGTATCTTCTTCACTGCAGGAGTAGTCGGGGAAATATTCTATTGGTTCACGCAGGACACGGAGAAGATGCTTTTCTATGAGGACGTCCCTAAGGCGTTGGTACCGCTCGATGAATTTCGACCCATCTAGCTTAAGTTTATCACCATTCAGGAATGGACCAAAGATATCCTGAACTTTGGGAATGGCCATGATCTACAAGGATATTTGCAAAGACTTAGACTAAGTTCATCATACAAAGTTCAAATTTATAATCACATTATCAAATCAGCTCCCAATAAAACTATCATCCCTAAGACGGTTTAAGTGATTACACAATCCTAATTCACTATACCACCCCCGATCGTCACATATGATGATATAGCTGCAAAGGTGGACAACACAGTGTTGATCAATCATTCATGTGACTCATGCTCGTATTCTGATCTCTTGTGTTCCAAGGCCATGTCTGTACATGCTATGCTCACTAATTCAACCTGAGTATATTCACAGTGCATATATGGATTGCACCCACCGTATGTGAACGTTGATATGTTTGCACCCGACCATCACAGGCTACTCCATAACGAAGGACTTTTATTGGTGGTGCACACTAATGGGAGAACACTATAGTTGGTAGTAATTAGGGATCATCCTATATAATGCAATCATTGTGTATCTAATACTAGGAAATAATAAGATGCACACAAAGAATTAACGTCACATGCAATTTAGATGTGGCATCATAGGATCCTTGTTCACGTGCCTTGATCTCAATTGAGCACTTCGGCATGATCCCCATCTTGCCACCGGTTCGGTGCCAAGTCCACGACGGCACCAGTTTGTTGTCCATCGATATGATGACTATTACTATATAACTTAGTAACATAAAAGTAAACTACTTTACCGCAACCATGACCATGAACATATCAAATCACATGCCTCCTACAAAATAAAGTTAGACTCCTCTACTTTATCTTTTGCAAGTTTTATGTGGCTGCTAGACTTTCGTGACATAACCATTTGTACCTACGAACTTCGAACCACAACATCGATCAAACATTTGTCTTTGCTACACCCCTTTTTGGCCCTCCGTTGCAAATGCCATATCAACTATTGAATGAGAGACATACACCTGCTAGCTACTTACGTATAATCCGTACGTTGAGTGTGGAACCAGTCTTGTGTAAGCTTACACGTAAGGTCGTTCCGGGCCGCTTCATCAAATAGTGCCGCGATATAAACAAGTACATATGGGAGGGTAACAACTAGATGATCAATGCCCACATTCTGCATGTGTTCTAACCATACAAGCAATACTACGCATAGATCGGCTCTGATACCACTAAAGGGGTTCGTAGTAGAAAATAAAAAAAATTCTAGAGTAGTGTAACATCAATATGCCCAAGATCTATCTAGGAGTAATGCTGTAGCAGAGAGAGGATTTTGGTAACATACCCTTGCAGACCAAAAGCGTTTAACGTTCAAGCGGAATGTGGATGATGTAGTCGTACTCGCACCGACCTCAAGGTCACGAAGCTCCTCGCGAGTCACCTTGGTCATTGCACGACGGTCCTAGTGCCACAAGTGGCAGCACCCCCGTGGTTTTGCACACGTCCACTGTTCGACGGAAACTTCCATTCCTCCCTGATCCAGCTGGGATGCGAAAGTATATCTTCTAGCCGGAATCACCGCAGCACAACGGCGTGCCGCAACGAAGTAGTCTTCTACTCCTACAGTCCTTACATAGGGCCACAGTTGCAAGAGAAAAGAGAGAGAGAGAGAAAGATCCCTAAGGAAATTGCCTTAGAGATTATTGTGTGTCACTTTCCCTCCCATAGGACCTTCCTTATATAGGGGGAAAAGGGGCACCCCCATCCACTCAAATCGGGGTGGGACTAAAGGGAGAGGAGGGGAGGATGCGGCCGAGCAGCCAAGGAGGGGCGGAGGGGGGTGGGTCCCTGCATGTGTGCAACCCAAGGAAGGCCGGCGGCTAGGGTGGCCTCATCCCACGTGCCCTAGCCCATGGTTGTGGTGGCGACTCCCTCTTGGGCCTTGTTCCCTCCACGGACTTGGCCTATTAGGGAGGTTGCCCTTCCAAATTTAATTATAAATATTTATTTAATATTAATTCTAATCATTAATATAAAATATATATTATCAAATTACTATAGACCCGAAACACATTTCCATTAACTCTGAACTCCTTCGGATCTTCTCGAAACGATTCCGGTTCTCTCACAGAACACTTCTGGTATTCTCATCTCTTTCTTCATGTGATTATGTCATTTCCAAAACGATTGCTAAGCGTTGTAGAACACTTAAGTGTGTTACCCTACAGTTCGGGAATATCGCAGATATGATCGAGACGGGATGCCCATAATGAACCCTTAGCATTCCACGATTTCAACATTGTTTGAACCATAAACGTCGAGTCTAATTCCCTTTGTTATTTCGATACCTGACTTGCCCGATATCTGATCATCGGTATCATGATACCTGGTTCAATATCGTTGCCGACAAATACTGCTTTACTCATTCCGGTGATATTCTATCCCCATGACCTAGTCACACGCTGGGAACTTATGGATGTAATTTCACCGAGTGGGTCCAGTGTATCTTCCCGTCACTCAGGAGAACAAATCCTGATCTTGATGCATATGCCTCAACATGTCCCTCTAGAATACCCAACATGCACCTTTATGATCACCTTGTTACGGTGTGATGGTTGATGCAGTCTAAGAAGCCGCGGGTGATAGTGATTAAGCATGATCTCACGGTCTAAGGATTAAGATACTTCACTTCTAACTATTGCAACGATGAATTTTGACTTGATCGTGTCAAAATAATTATCTTGAGTAAACGTCCATCACATCATTCACCAATGATTATGACTTCATTGTCAATTGCTATAAATGCTCAATGATCAGAAAACCTTGATCATCTGTTGCCCAACGAACTAGTTGTATAGAGTCTACTAGGAACATTTGGTTTGTTTATATACCACACATGTATTAATGTTTCCTATTGATACCGTTATAATACGGTATAAAACTATTATAAACTAATGAGATATAATAATAAACACATTTATTATTTGTCTCTAGGATATATCTCCTTCACAGACTTCCGTAAACAGATCGTAGAACCCCACACGCCGTAGAGACGACCATAAAAGGAGCGTAGCGGTGCAATGGTATATAACCTTCATAAGAGAATAATCTTAATCATTAAAAACGTCGTTATTTATAAATTAAAAGGTTTAAGTGTTACACCGGGTCTATGCATAAATAGGATGCGTACAGCCGACAATTGTTCGAGCACAGAAAAAAGGAAAACTAGTGAGTTACACTAAATCATCGGATGTTGCAAAACGCCTAAGTAGATGGGGGCAAATCTGGAGATCACACTGTCATCCATGTTGTGTAAAAATATCCCTCACCGTATTTTTCAAGCGTGTACGTACCTCCGTAAACATGTTGCGAAACTCCTCACGCCATAGAGACGACCATAAATAAAGTGTAGCGGCACAACGGTAGATAACCTGCATAAGGTACCTATGACTTGTTTCAAACGTTAAATCCCATTCACTTCCACTTGCTACAGGAACTCTTTGAACGGACCATTGAATGCGCCGCACATGAGATATTCCGTGATCACATAAGCAATGCCTCAAAGGATCATTATTACGAGGGTGGTCAAAAAATTTAGTTTGATGGGTGGGATGGACTGGGTGCATCTGCGGTTCTTGCTGCCGTAGCCAAATTATTTGCCCGATCCCACCAGAAACATGGGTTTGACATTTTTATCCATGTGGACTGCTCTCTGTGGGAAAGCAGAAGATCCCTGCAGAGGAGAATCGCAGAGGAGCTGAAACTGGACAGATCAACAATGGAATTGTTTGTTAAGCAGGATGAGGAGGATGTTTTTAGTGGGGTGGATAAAAGCTCCAGAGTAGAGATACCTGATGTTGGACAAGAGATCTATAACATGACAAAGGGTCGTACATTATTGGTGATTTTTCATAATGGCAGTGATGGTGAGATTGACTTGGCTAGATTTGGTCTTCCCATATTTGGTTCAGGAAACAGACTACTCTGGACATTCCGAGGCAGGTTTCGACTTGATCCTGCAATCCCACAAAAAGTGAAAAGTTCTGATTATTATGTTTTTGTCCATCCCTATTATGTTAGAAACACCACCGATAAATTAAAACTTGTGCATGAGGAGGCTTCTCAAGTTGTTGGACTTGATGATATCAGCCCAGCATTAATTGCAGATTGTTGGTTATACTTGTGCGTCTTGGATTTTGACCTTCACCGCGCTGATGATGCCCATGCTTCCAACTGTTGGGTGTGTGATGGAATAATACCAGCTGGAGATAGTGCTTGGCAGATTGGAGAAAGACTCCAGGAAGCACTGCGATTGGAGTATCTTCCTCCAAAAAAAAACATCTCCAAGTTATATCCCATCATTCCTTTTGAAGTCCTACAAGACAAGAAGAGTGTTTGGCTTTCGGTCAGACACAATAATAAGAATGTAAGGAGCACCGTGCCAGAGGATATCCAAACCGTGCCAGAGGATACAACATCATATTTCTTAGAAATGGGAAAGTTTGACCACCTCTTCACTGCATTGCCAAAGAATTTGTTTCATCAATCCAGCAAGCTTCATGTCTTGAGCTTCTCTTGGTGCTGCTTCAGCTTTGCATCCCCTCCTTTCGTCTGCTGCCGCAACCTAAAATTAATTTTGGTGGTGAGTTGCAGAGACAACGAAGATGCTGAGTTTACTGGTGAGACACACGAGGAGAAAGTGAAAGATTGGGAATTCCTAAAGAGCTTATGGGTGTTGGATATTCGTGATACCAGTTGGGACTGGATTTTATCCCCATCGAAGATGCGGCTGATGACTCAACTCAGGAAGTTAAATCTCAAGGAAGCGGGAGCCAGCTGTTGTGTCTACGACATGGCTAAGCTTGAGTTGACATGGTTGTGTAATCTTCATAGACTCAGAGTGATTGATTCATATACTTTCATCACAGCACTAGCACAAGATGCATTCATGGGCATGCAAAACCTAGAGCTTCTCGATTTATCCGGAAATTGGGAGATGGAAGTTTTGCCAAATTTTTCAGCGGCTAGTAGGCTGAGTGTGCTTATTGTTGATGGTTGTTCTAGGTTGCAGCAAGTTGAGCCTGGAACCCTCCCCAAATCATTGAAGTCCTTCAGCTTTGATGGATTTGGCCAAGCATTTAGGTGGAAGAATTCAGTGCAGATACCAGAAAATAAATTCCGTCGTCGAGGTAGCTTTCTTCCTTTCTATAAAAATACTCCAAAAGTTTCTAAAATCTCTCTACAAGGATGTGAAGAGCTAAAGAATGTATTATTGTGTGGATTGCCAAACCTCAATCAACTAAACCTCTCTGACACCGCAATCAAATCACTTGACCTCGAAGCAATTGAAGTTGCACAAATTGAGTGCCTCTTTCTATTGGGTTGGCGGAACCATGGCAGTCTCAAGTGGGGTGCCGGAGGACATCCACGTGTGAAGCTATTATTGATAGATTTTCGAGAAAAAGAAGAGACGTGACCAGTTGACGATTGTTGTCAATATTATTCATGCCCCCTTGTCCAACAGGAGGCATCTCAACAAATGGTACATATTGTTGCCACAGATGCAAAGTTCCTTCGGGCTTTCAAGATGAGTGGAGGTTTTGGAAATATATCTGGTATTACGGAGTCCAACCAACATTTCCACATACATCTTGCTTCTGGTGGTGGCCAGGGGAAAGTTATTGGAAACAACAAGGAAAGAGTAACTGTTACAAGTATTGTAGGATACCCCTACATGGATGTACATAACAAGGTCATTAAAATGGATGATAATGGCAAAGCTTGCACTAATCACTAGTGGAAAACGGGCCTCCAGTCCCGGCCCGTAAGGGGCTTTAGTCCCGGTCCTGGTAACCGGGATCGGAGGGGCGGGACTAAAGGCCCACCCATTAGTTCCGGCCCTCTTACCAGCCGGGAGCAATGGGCATCCACGTGACTGCCTCTGCGGGCGCTGGGTGCCCCCCATTAGTCCTGGTTCGTATTACAAACCGGGACAAATGGTTCTCTGCCGCGGCAGAATTTTAGGCACTTTCTCTGCCGCGGCAGAGAATTTAATTTGTATTCTTTTTTTCATTTCAAAATAGTTTTCTACGCTACCACATACCGTACATGTTCGTGCATACATAAGATAACTTCTCTTAAGGTCGAGCATACAAATATATACATGATAGTTACACATGGAGATCACAATTATCGGGACTAGAGCCCGTCTATTCAATTACACGGTCGGGGATCATCGACGCCTATTCACACTAAATTCTCCGGCGTCATCTATCATCTCGTTCATCAAGAATCCTGCCAGTTCTTCAGCAATTGCTACTACACGTTGCTGTGGTAGGACCTGATCCCGCATTTTCTCGAACTATATAAGAAAAGGAGATCAATATGAATATCAATCATGATAACAAAAAGTGACAGTAATAAAAATAATGTTATGAATGTATTGCTTATATCGACTCTATAATCATTCAGCTCACTGGTAAACGTGCGAATGAACTCGCAAACGTAGAATCCACATAGATTCGTCCCCTGTGGCTGCCTCGCGCACTTTACGAGAATAGAATTCAATTAAAATAATAATCCAGCATCATAATTGTATTGAAACTAGAACTAAAGAGATGCGCCTACTACTTACCGAGACCGGCTTAAACGTCAGCTTCTCAGTAAATTCACCCGTAACCGCACTCTTGAACTGGTTTCAAACCCTACCCGGTAAAGAAAATAAATGAGTTATTTATTACGTGATATCTCAGGAAATCAACGAAAGAGACCGCTGTAGCGCGAAAATTACCTCTGGAGCATGTCCTGCATGTCACTAAACTGTTCCAGGGGTCTCTTTAATGGGTCCATGACTTCAACTCTTCCCTTATCAAGTTGAATGTCCATGAGAATCCAGTGGAAACTGTACACGTTTATATATACATTAGTTACTCATCAATTACACTTAACATCGAGTAAGCAAAAGAGAATGTGTACAATAGAGTAAGACACTCACTGGAAATTGTAAGGAAACAGTATGTGGTCACAGAAATTTTGCTCCGTTAGAAACCTTAGAAGGTTTTCCTGTGTGTCCCCGGGTTTTTCCTTTAGCGTCCGACAATGTATTTTATCTGGGTCAATGAACCCAACACTGAAGATTGACCTTCTTTTACATTCCATGATCTTCATTCTGCATAATAATATAGTTCAAAAGGATATAATTAGGATAATTACATGCAATGAACTGAACAACTGAAAAAATGAACAGCTTATATATAGACAATGAATTCAACAACTTACAGACAATAGCAACACATGAGACTTTTGTCGAGGGCGTCGAAAGTGTATAACTGGAAGAGTTCTGGAAACTCAACATGGACCTCTTCTTCTCGGAAGTAGTAGTCATGTGGGACTTTCGCCATGATCATTATTCTCTCCTCCTTTACGGCTTTCAAGTACCATTTATGTAAACTCCGCATTTGTGTTGGCAGTTGTTGGAACTGCTCAAAGCTGACCAGAGGCTTCCCCGGGACATATGTAGGGACTACCTGAGCCTTGGGTAACTTGTCGTCCTGGGAACCTAGCAATTCCTCAACAGTCACATTCATAGCGGCCGGAAGCTTCTTAGCTTCTTCCATATCCTGCTGGGGAGTGTCATAGGATACCACCTTGAGGGGTGGGGTCGATTTTTTGGCCTATTCCCCGAGCTGGAGGACGTCCTTTCTTTTCCCGGTTGCACTTTGACTTGATGATTTGCTCCCGCTTGCACTTCTACTTGATTTGCTCTTCTTCACTTCCTTCTGAAGTGTGCGTCGATAGTCATCTGGCTATGGTGCAAGTCATATTGCGATTTTGTATTCAGAAAAGAATGTGCATACGCTTTTTGCTTCTCGGTGTATACCGGGGCGGGCTCGGGTTTCTTCTTTTGAAGCTGCGCAACACATTCGGCCTTTACGATCATGTCGGTTTCCTCGTCAGTACGATCGTAAGGTCTGATAGGAAGATTCTTATGAGGTACTCTTGGGAGGGGCGACATTTGTCGTTTTGGGCTCCTGCGTCGTTTAGTACTAATCAGAGGCTGCGGCAGAGATCGAGATGGACTCGGGCTGTGGTGGTCGTAGTCATGGGGTGGGCTTCTTGGAGGTGATGGAGGTGAAGGTGACATGCGACCACTTGGAGGCGGTGTTGGCTTTGGCGTCCAGCCTGGAAGCTTGATGTTGTTCTTGTCCCATAGAATGATACCACCCAGTACTTCTCCGAGTGTCCTCTCACCTTTAGATCCAGGGATCTCAAGCTCCATTGAGTCCCACCCCATTGCGATTTCATCCACACCAACTTTAGCATAGCCAGCTAGAATCTCACGGCCATGCCAGCGTGCGCCAGGTGGACAAGGTAAAGAACATCCGACCGCCACCTTGATGGATAGGTTCTTCACCTTCTGATGGAGCTCACAAGATGCCTGCTCCTTGATTCCATCCACGGGGTAGCCGGGACCGCCATCTACCATACGTGCATCGTCAGAAGGGACCTCCGATTCAGCCACGCTGCTTTTCTGCTGAGATGGGACGGCGGTAATATTGAGTACAGGATCTTGTAGGCGCGCTGCTCCTCGAAGTTCGTCAATCTGTTGCTGATCCATTCGAAGTGTTCCTATCAACTCGGTGAACTTGTCTCCCTCCTCCTCCTGCCGTCGCCTCTTTGCTCTCTCTCGGCTCCTATAAGTATCTCTGTCTTTGGGAAACCCCATCTCCCACGTATAACTAGGGCCAAGGCCTCGTACACGTCCTCCGCGTCGTCATTCCCGAGGACCTTTGTCAGCAAGTCTTTCTCTCTATCGGGACGGAACTTTGTTGTCCCCGCTTTAATCTCCTTCACCACTTTCTGCCATGTATCCCGGGGTATCCTAATCCTGTCACTGCAAATAAGGTCCCCTGTACTTTCGTCATACTCACTCCCATGCCCAAGGAACCAATTCCTTGCCCTCAGATCCCATTCTTCGCGTATTGGTTCTGGAGTGATCCCTTTAGCAAGCAGCTCATTCTCTTTAGCATCCCACTTTGGCATGGCAGCCGCGTAGCCCCCTGGCCCCAGGTGATGGTGATATTCCTTCGTCGCGGCATTTTTCTTGTTTTTTTCCGACATTTCCATAGCAGGTTGTGACTCCTTGTACTTCACAAATGCATCCCAGTTAGTCTGCTGCTTCCTTAGATAGCATTCAAATTTAGGAGTCTTCTTCGTCTTCTGATACTTTTTCCATAATGCTTTCTTCCAGTTCTTGAATAGTTCGGCCATCTTCGTAAGAGTCCACTGCTTGACTTTCTTGCTCAATGCAGCTGTGTCGGCATCATCCTCACATTCTGGCAGGGTGAAATGTGTCATGAGGTCATTCCAAAGACCCTCTTTGCACCTGTCGGAGACATACTCACCCTCTTTCGCCCCTTTGGTCTTATTCCACTCTCGAACGGTGATCGGGATGCGATCCCTAACCATAACTCCGCATTGTTGTTTAAATACAGTTTTAGCCTTTTCGGGTTCCACCATTTCACCCCGTGGTGATACCTGCATAATTGTATAACGCGTAGATGCGTCCAATTTTTTGGCCGGGCCTCGTTTGGAATATTTTTTGCTCGATGTGGAGGCCTAAGAGAAGAAACATTCGTCAATTTATATATATATACAACTCAGTTAATGCATCTACTGATCACCAGACTTCATATATATACCTCACGATCGGCTTCTCCACCACCGGATCTGTTGGCTTCTCCTTGATCATTTCGGTCGACCTCCTCTCCCTCACCGGAGGGGTTCAGATAAATCGACGAAGATTCGGGTGGATCAACATGGGGGGTGTCGTTGATCATATCCTCGAGAATTTCTTCCTGTGCTAGGTCTCTCTGGATTGGATCCATAGTTTTCTACAAAATGCACACAATAACATTAGCAAAATTCTAGTGATGCCCTAACCCTAACCCTAAGTCCGGGCGGCCCGCAAGCACCACCGAGTCATCGACGCATCGTCGACAACCGATAGTGCCGTTGGCCTCTCACCATCATACTATACATACTCCATATATACTATACACATATATACTATACTCCATATATACTATATACATATATACTATACTCCATATATATACAATATACTATATCTATTATATTACAATATTCTATATCTAAAAGATACAAGAAATAAAAAAACATATATATTTATACTATATATATTCTATTACTATACACAAACATATATATATATATACTATATATATCTATATACTAGTAATAATTATTAACATATAAAAAAGATACACGAAAGAAAAAACATATATACAATATACTATATATCTATAATATACTATAAAATATACTATATACAATATACTATATCTATAATATACTATAAAAAAACATATATACAATATACTATATCTATAATATACTATAAAAACATATAATATATATATACAATATACAATATACTATATATACAATATACTATAAAAAAAGATACACGAAATTAAAAAAAGTGGCCAGGGCCGGCGGGGACAGAGCTGGAGAGGCAGCGCGCGGTCGGGGGCGTCGCCCGGGCTCGTCAGGGCCAGGGATGGAGGAGGCGCGACGCGCGGCGGGAGGAGGGAGTTACCTCCGGCGGGGCTCGCCGGGGCCGGGGACGATGGAGGAAGCGCGGCGCGCAGCGGGGCGGACGTCTGTGGCGTCTGGAGAGGCGGCGGCGCGGCGGTGCAGACGGCTGGAGAGGCGGCGAGAGGCAGTCCAAATTTTGGCAGCCTGCCGGCGTCGTCGTCGTCCTCGCGCGCGTCTGCACAGTGTGGACATGGAGATTAGGGGAGCGAAGTGGCGCATATTTAAATGGATGAACCTTTAGTCCCGGTTCGTGGATCGCACCGGGACTAAAGGGCCTTTAGTCCCAGGGCGAGTCCCGGTTCGTGGATCGCACCGGAACTAAAGGGCCTTTTTAGGCCCGACCCGTGGCTCGCCCCGGGACTAAAGGTTTTCCGGCACTTCCCACGGGGTGCGCGCCAACAGCACCCTTTAGTCTCGGCCATGCGACAACCCGGGACTAAAGGCCCCTTTTAAAAAAATTTGACTACAACCTTTGTTTCCCGCCTTATTGCATACTATGTTATTAAATAAACTACTATATATCAATATTATTAAATCTGATAAAAGTTTACAATATTTTAGGGTTTAGGGTTTACAATCTTATAAAAAAAATTCAATTAGCATATTATTTAAACATTTGAATTTTACAGTTTTTGCATACTTATGAATTTGAGAAAAATTTCAACATGAAAAGTTCTTGAATTTGAACAACTAATCCAAATCTATTTCCTGTTTTATAAAATAATTATTCTAACTAGTGAAACTAATAACCATTTTGCCATTTCCAATTTAAAAATGCATTAACTATTATATTTTGCATATTTTTAACATAAAAAGTGCTTGAATTTGAATCAGAGATTCAAATCCATTTTCTGTTTTATAAAATAATTATTCTAACTAGTCAAACTATTAACCATTTTGCCATTTTCATGTGATTCTGACGCTCCTGTGGTCTTCCTCCAGCGAAACCCTAGACCAGGGGCCTCGGATCGTCTACCCCTGTAGCTTTCTCCGTACGAGGGTAGCCCCTTTTGGGTTTAGGGTTTAGGCTTGGTCGTTGCCATAGCACATCTAGACTCATATCTGCCGCCTCTCTCCACTCTATCCCATGGCTTTCACCATACCTCTAACCCCAGGGAGGCGGAGATGGAGTCTTTCACGGGCTAGCAGTAAAATATTTTCCGAGGCGGAACTTCCGAAGATGCCATAGGGCGTGTGCACCAAGGGCATCTTCGAGAAATTCCGCCACGGGAGATTTCCCAACCCTTTCCTCCATCCATGGGGATGAAACTCTCCATCCATGTTGGCTTGGTCGTTGCCATAGCACATCTACACTCATATCTGCCGCCTCTCTCCACTCTATCCCATGGCTTCCACCATACCTCTAACCCTAGGGAGGCGGAGATGGAGTCTTTTATGGGCTAGCAGGAAAATATTTTCCGAGGCGGAACTTCCGAAGATGCCATAGGGCGTGTGCACCAAGGGCATCTTCGGGAAGTTCCGCCACGGGAGATTTCCCAACCCTTTCCTCCATCCATGGGGATGAAACTCTCCATCCATGTTGGCTTGTTGAGTTGCTTGCCATGGCGTATCGATGCTCCTTTTATAGGCACGAAGCCGCTTCTACTTTGTCTTCTTCCTCCGACAGGGCGTCATGCGCTACATGCTTTATCTCATCGAGCAGTGCGTCCACCCACGCGTCCTTATCCTACCGACAGCTTTAGTCCCGGTTTGAGCCCCCACCCGGGATGAAAGTTTCCGCGCCACTGCGTTCCCGTGCTTTCCACCGGTTCCCACCTCTGTCTCAAATAAAAGGTTTAATACATTACATAGTTTTATGTCTCAAATAAAAGGTTTAATTACATAGATTTATGTCTCAAATAAAAGGTTTAATACATTATTACACATCACCAACATCTAGTGTTGTGGTTTTCTTCTGCACCGTAGCCATGGAGAATCTTCATCATTTAACAGGATGCTTGGGTCAGTTTTCATTTTGAAGGGCGGAATTTCATGAAACTTATTGTAATCTTCTGACATGTCTGTCTTATCATCCACTCCCACGATGTTTCTTTTCCCTGAAAGAACTATGTGGCGCTTTGGCTCATCGTATTCTGTACTCTTTTGCTTATCTTTCCTTTTCTCGGTTTGGTAGACATGTCCTTCACATAGAAAACCTGAGCCACATCGTTGGCTAAGACGAATGGTTCATCCATGTACGCAAGATTGTTGAGATCCACTGTTGTCATGCCGTACTTTTCGTCTACATGTACCTCGCCTCCTGTCAGCTTGACCCATTTGCACCGAAACAAATGGACCTTAAAAGTAGGTCCATAGTCAAGTTCCCATATCTCCTCTATGTACCCATAATATGTGTCAATCTGCCGATTGTCATCTGTTGCATCAAAGCGGACACCACTGTTTTGGTTGGTGCTCTTTTTATCTTGGGCGATCGTGTAAAATGTATTCCCATTTATCTCGTACCCTTGGAAAGTACATATAGTCGAAGATGGTAACCTGGCCAACGAGTACAACTCATCTCCAACAGTGGTGTTATTCATGAGATGTGTCTGCAAACAATTGCCAAAATACTTCTCGTGTTCCCCTTTAATCAAGGTTTCAGGCTTCCCCGGGTTTTCGGAGCGTAGAATATTCTTGTGTTTCTCGATATACGGAGCCGCCACGGTGGAATTGTGTAGAACTGTGTAGTGTGCTTGAGTGAAAGAATGCCCGTCCCTACATACCATTGATTTCCTTCCTAGTGTGCCTTTTCCAGTCATCCTCCCCTCATACCGAGATTCAGGAACACCAATCGGCTTAAGGTTAGGAAGAAAGTCAACACAAAACTCAATGACCTCCTCTGTTCCATAGCCCTTGGAGATGCTTCCTTCTGGCCTAGCACGGTTATGAACATATTTCTTTAAGACTCCCATGAACCTCTCGAAGGGGAACATATTGTGTAGAAACACAGGACCAGGAATTCGAATCTCTTGAAGAAGGATTGTGGGAACAACAACTCGAAGCTGACCAGTCATTGGACCACATCAATCTGTAATCCTGATAGACTTTATCGATCGATTACCTTCTGAGAAATTGCATTGAGGAATGCACATACCTTCACAATGGCTAGTCGAACATTTTCTGGTAGAATTCCCCTCAATGCAACCGGAAGCAATTGCGTCATAAGCACATGGTAGTCATGAGACTTTAGGTTTTGAAATTTTTTCTCTTTCATATTTACTATTCCCTTTATATTCGACGAGAAGCCAGACGGGATCTTGATACTGAAAAGGACTTCAAAAAAGATTTCCTTCTCTTCTTTGGTAAGAGCGTAGCTGGCAAGCCCTTAAAACTGCCCTGGATGCTTGCCGTCTCGTCCTTTATGATGTTGCTGGTCCTCCCGTGTTGTCGGGTATCTTTTGACTTCCCATACAAGCCCAGGAAGCCTAGAATATTCACGCAAAGATTCTTCGTCAGGTGCATCACGTCGATTGCAGAGCGGACCTCATGCACTTTCCAATAGGGTAGCTTCCAAAATATACATTTCTTCTTCCACATGGGTGCGTGTCCGGTAATGGGGTCTTTCGGAACAGGTTGTCCTCCAGGACCCTTTCCAAAGATTACATCCAAATCCTTGACCATACCAAATACATCAGCACTACTACGAGGGTAGGCTTCGTCCGGGTTTCTGCCTTGCCATTGAAATGCTTGCCTTTCTTCTTTAAGGGATGACTGGGCGGAAGAAAACGACGATTGTACGGGTACACATTCTTTCTACATTTATCCAGATATATACTTTCAGTCTCATCTAAACAGTACGTGTATGCATTGTATCCTTTGTTCGTCTATCCTGAAATGTTACTAAGAGCAGGACAATCATTGATGGTTACGAACAGTAACGTTTGTAGGTCAAATTCCTGCTGTTTGTGCTCATCCCACACACGTACACCTGGTTTGGCCCACAACTGTAGAAGTTCATCAACTAATGGCCTTAGGTACACATTAATGTCGTTGCCGGGTTGCTTCGGGCCTTGGATGAGCACTGGCATCATAATAAACTTCCGCTTCATGCACAACCAAGGAGGAAGGTTATAAATACATAGAGTCACGGGCCAGGTGCTGTGACTGCAGTTCTGCTCCCCAAAAGGATTCATGCCATCGGTACTTAGACCAAACCATAAGTTCCTTGCGTCACCAGCAAAGTCTGGGAAGTCTCTCTCGATTTTTCTCCACTGCCGACCATCAGCAGGGTGCCTCAACATCCCGTCTTTCTTACGGTCTTCCATGTGCCTTCGCAACAACTTGGCATGCTTTTTATTTCTGAACAAACGTTTCAACCGTGGTATTATAGGTTGCTCGCCCTCAACATCACCAGGGTCATCTTTTCTGATCTTACACCGCAATGCAGTGCATACCGGGCATTTATCCATATTCTCGTACTTCTCACCGCGGTAGAGGATGCAGTCATTAGAAAATGCATGTATCTTCTGCACGTCTAATCCTAGAGGGCAGACAAGTTTCTTTGCTTCGTACGTACTGGAGGGCAATTGGTTATTTCTTGGAAGCAGCTTCTTCATTATTACCAGCAACTTTTCAAATCCCGAGTCAGTCATACTGGTCTCTGCTTTCCACTTTAACAATTCCAGTGTGCTACCCAGCTTCTTCTGGCCATCTTCACAAGTTGGATACAGCAATGTGTTGTGGTCCTGTAACATCTGCTCGAACTGCAACCTCTCCTTTTCTGTGTCGCAGTCTCGCCTTGCATCACTAATGACCCGACCAAAATCATCAACAGGCTCATCTGGTTCCCGTTCTTCACCCCCTTCTTTTTTATTATCTTCAACTGCGGTATCATCGTATTCAGGGAACATAGATCGGTAGTTGTCGTCATCGTTCTCTTCTTCATCGCCGTCTTCCATCATAACCCCTCTTTCTCCGTGCTTGGTCCAAACATTATAGCCGGACATGAAACCGGACCGAAGCAGGTGGCTCTCAATGACTCTTGAGGAAGTGTGAGCCTGCTCATTTTGACATTCAACACATGGACAACACATAAAACCATCCCGCCGCTTGTTCGCCTTGGCCACAAGGCGAAAAGAACGCACGCCTTCTCTGTAAGTGGCAGAGCGTCGGTCACCGTACATCCATGGGTCGCTCATCTGCATCATACAACCATGCATATATATCAAACGCAATCACGATGCTTAAATTAGTACCGCGCAGTCAAAACGAGAAAATAGTTGCTAACCTTTTAGGACACTTCAAAACAAAGAGGAGAAACCTTAAGTGTCGCTCTGGCACCTCATATCATATTTTGTCTTGTGTAAACTCAAGTGGCATCGCTCTAATAGGCATTTCACCGAACACCTCTAGTGCATATGAAGAAAAAAAGTTAGCACAAAGTTTATACCCACCTCTCACATAGGAAAAAACATGAGAGAGCGGAGGGCTGGGTGCATATATATAGGGCCAGGCCATTAGTCCCAGTTTGAGATACAAACCGGGACTAAAGGTTCTGCCAGGAGCACGCGCGCCGGCCCAGACCCATTTGTCCCGGTTTGTATCTCAAACCGGGACTAATGGTTCCTTACGGACCGGGACATAGTGCCTCGGCCTCCTCGGGCCGTCTGGTTCGGACCATTAGTCCCGGCCCCAGCCACGGCCGGGACTAATGGCCCGAACCAAAGACCCATTTTCTACTAGAGAATCATCTAACTTTTGGGCGTCACATCGAAATTGCCAAAGGAGGGTGCAATTGGGTAAGTGAAGAGCAAATGAAAATAATGGAACACTTGATGGCTAAAGTTGAATCCTTTCACATGCATGACCACTCCTCTGTCACTACCGGTAACCTTGAAATAAAAACCTACAGAGAGCAGTTCCCAAACATCAGGTGGTGTTGCATCCAGAGGTGCCCCAAGTTGCATACTATCTTCCTTGTGGGCAGATCTCCACTCACAAGAGTCTCATTTGAGAAAATGGATACCCTTTGTGTGTCTCACCTCCTAGCGGTCCGGTGTGTTTGGAGTAGAAATCTCAGGTTTTATCAAGATTGGACGGGACCATTTCGTGCCTTTCAAAATCTACGGTATATACACTTGAAGTCCTGCCCAAGGCTCATGTTTGTACTCCCCTGGTATTATCCCACCTTGGCTAGCTTGGAAACCATCCACATCACATATTGTGGTGAGATCAGACAAATTTTTCCAAAGAGAGGGGATTATGAAGATAAAGATTGTAACAACATCGAATTCCCTTACTTCAAAAAAAAAACATAGAATTCCCAAGCCTCAAGCACATCCATCTCCATGAGCTCCCCATGTTGCAGCATATATGTGAAACCGATATGTTGGCTCCAGCATTGGAGACCATCGTTCTCAGAGGATGTTGGAGTCTGAAGCAGCTGCCGGCCATCAACTCTTGTCGCGCACTTGATAAGCCGTTGGCGGTGGTTGATTGCGAGAAGGACTGGTGGGACAAGCTGCAGTGGGATGGGTTGGAGGCCAGCCGCCCTCTCTTTAGCCCACGACACTCACGCTACTACAAGAAGGTTCTGCCAAGAGTATCGGTTCTCAGGTATATTTCTGAATTATTATTAGTTGCACATTTTTCTGTAAATTAAACACAAGTATATACATACATATATATGTGCCTCATATGACCCGTCAATTCATTTCATTTTCCCAATTCTTTTCTCATACCTAGGTAATCCAGAGGATCTGTAAGATGCTGCTAGCACTTATACACCAGTGTGCCTATGTTTGTGTGGTTTGAAAACTGCCGCTTGTATGAGTCTTGTGCGTGTGTCTATGCATTTGGTGTTTGTGCGAGCTTGTTGTGTAATTCAAGTTTGAGTTTGCTGTGTGTTTGTGAAATACGAACCTGATGGTGTGTGTTTTGTGAAGGAAATTAAAGGCTATGTATTAATTATTTGATGTATGGTTATGCGCTCTCTGAAAACTATAATTTAGTGTTTATGTGTGATTTTTAGGATTTATTTGATGTTGTTCTCAATGATAAATTAAGAAAAAACAGTATGCCTTCCGCCGTCCAGTTGAAGATGTGCAAGGAAGGTATGTAAAAACCTTCAATTGTTCCTGCCTCAGTAGATTTCTTGCTGACACCACATGAGCATTGAGCCTATGATAGAATCTGCAGTTTGGTGTTGTCCACATCCTCTATGTACACACAATTGTGCGTGATGAAGCTCGAGAAGCAAAGCAATGGTCAGATTTGTACCTTACGGTCAGGATTGTAAATAATGTTGTTTGTCTTCAGTATATGTCATGGGTTCTTGTGGCTGAGGTGGAAGACAAGGTTAGGTAACACACTAGAGTCTTGCGCCACCACAAAGAATCGACTGGGTGTTAGCTATAATTTGATGTGATCGATCCGTTGGCAAATCTCAACACTGGGGTGGTGCCAGGCGGTGGACGTCGATCTTTTTCCCTGCCCTTGGCAACGAGGAATTTTGATTGATCTAGGTCGGACGAACCATACATATATGAAGGGGTTCGCAACAAAAAAAACAATAATTTTTCTATCTAGCGCAACACCGAATGCCAGGATCTATCTAGGAGTAATGTTGTAACGGTGAGAGGTTTCAGTGATATACCCTTGTAGACCGAAAGCATTAACGTTCACGATGAATGTGGATAAAGTAGTCGAACTATGAGTTCCTCGCACGACAATCTAGGTGACACAACGGGAAGCACCTCTGTGGTTTCGCACATATTCGATGCTCAACGGCGATTGTCGGTCTCTCTGGTCCAACCGAGATTGCATAAGTAGATCTTCTGGAATGAGGATCCAGTAGCACGATGGTGTGCTGAAGAAAGACCGTCTCCCATGCTCGTAGTTCTTCTTGGAACCACAAGAACAAGAGCCAACGAGGGAGAGAGATTTCCTATAGAAATGCCTTAGGAAATATTGTGTGTGGTTGTGTGTGTTTTCCCTCCACCTATGGCCCTCCTTATATCAGGGAAGGGGAGGGACTCCCACAAGACAATTCCCGGTTGGGACTAAACGAGGAGGAGGAGGCGCAAGGGAGAGGCAATGGCCGGGGTGGGCACCGTGCACCTGGCCATGGTCATCCGGCAGCTGGGGTGGGCCCCAGACCCCGCGCGCCCTTGGCCTAGGTGGCTCGCAGCCCCCTTTAATCCTCCATCGGATGGCTTGCCCTATATGGGCCACTCCCTCTAAGAGTTACTAGACCATTAAGGTGGGGTGCCACAATAAATATATTCAAATATTTATTTAATATTAATTCAACTAATTAATTCTAAATACATATTATTTAATACCCTATGATTGGAAACTTTGGATCAGTCCGAACAACCTTCGGACCGTCGGGCCAGTGGAAACCAGGGTACCACGACCCATCTCTTACTAGGAAGTGATAGCAAGGCTGCTACAATGCCTCGGGAGGGCTCCCTCCTGAAGCCTGATGCATCACAAGGAGCTACGCTCACGGAGCCTCAAGAGGTGCACCCTTCGCAAGATCACGTCGCGAAGCACCATCTCCTGAATCCCTTCACGAGAAGGCACCCTCGGCGACGCCCCACATGAGGCATCGGCGTGGAGTGCACTAGCATTCTAGAACCTAAGTTCAGAATGCCGTGCGGTATCTACTCATGTGACCAGGACGAAGATGAAGCCAATCATAGCTAGCACAGCCGTATTGGCGCGCCTCCTCTGTGCAAGGAAGGCACCTCCCCCTACAACAAGCAATAGGTGGCTGACAGCCTCTGGCACCAAAGCGGAACCACTCCCCCTTTGGTGTATGGAGAACATGAAGGATGATGCGCTTTAGAGAGGAGGACATTATTGGAATGATCAATGACACCGTGCCATGGACCTAGTCCATGGTCAAAAGTAGCTTTAGAGCACCTGCCCACTCTCCTGTTGCCATGTGGCCACCCTTCCCGCCAAGATGATTGGGGAAGAGGACCGGGGCGCATATACGAGGGGCAGTGTGGCCCCTAGCAAAGGGATGGATCCTTTCTCCTACATCAGAAACCCTAGCGTATTCTAGCTAGCACTTCTAGATATGGTCGCTTGATTAGCCTCCTTGTACCGTAAACCTCGCCAAGTAGTATAAGCAATCTAGAGATGCATGAATAGGGGTTTACACTTCATAGTGGCCTAAACCTGGGTAAAATCCTTGCGTCCCTCTGCCGTGCTCTTTTGCGGGATCCTCACCAAGGTCACCGAGGGTTTGAAGTTTGCGTGTTCAGCCCCTGCGTTCGAGTTACCCTACTTTGTAGGTACCCTACTTCGCTTGGAGGGACACTTCTCCAACATTTGGCATGCCAGTTAGGGGGCTGAGGTGCGCCTTCCTCTCCTTCATCGATATGGGTAGACTCACCCATAGCTAGCGTGCACGTCGCCGCACTACCAAGACGGAGCCCATTGTCGAGCCCGTCGTAAACACCATCATCAACCACGAAACTGACCCGCGCCATGCTCATGACAGCGCCCACCAGCAAGGACGCGCGACAGGAGACGACAAGGCACACTCCTCCTCTTCCTAGAGGCAGTCGAGTTGCTCCGGTGCCCCCACCGCGTCCGTCTCTAGCAGTGTCCATGTCGGCCAACCCACACAGGAGGCCGCTTTGCTCATGGTCTTCTTCACTAGATCCAATCTGGGCTGCTGCAGTAACTCAAAGGGATGGCTGAGGTCTTCTTCACTAGATTCAGCCCTTCCTCCTTATAAGGGCCTATAGGTCAGAATCCCGACCTGCGTCATGTCCCCTTCTTCCACCAGTCGGTGAAGCCTTCCTAGAACAGGTGCCCATCGAGAGATCTCATATCTACACGTCCAAGTTTGGTCGAAAGCCTTTGGCGGGCAGCTGCCGTGGGGCAAACCAGTCGTGGCTCAGTCGGGAGGGAGTTCTAGTTGGAAGGGAGGTTGTCTAGCCTGGCCACACTACAGGAAGAAGCTCCAACGCTGACGGTGATTTCCGTCAGCGTAGCCAGAAAACCGTCAGCGCATGACAACGCCGACGGTGACCATCGGCATAGAGCCGTCAGCATCTCTCGCATCGACATAGCTCCACGGCCGTCGGCTTAGCTGCGACCGTCGGCGTAGATGCCTATGCCGATGGTATACGTCGCCCGTCGGCGTCATATGGCGGCCACCACATGAAGTTAACGGGATGTAGATCACGGCGGCAGGAGCAACACCGACGGTAATACCGTCGGCGTAGATTGCCACGTGTAGCACACCCATGACACCGAGCGAATGGCCTGTGCCGACGGTCCCACTGTCGGCGTAGGTGCAGTCATAGTAACCAAACATAGTTATACTGCCGACGGTACTACCGCCGGCGTTGAAACACCAGCGCCCTTAGTAGTAGTTATAGTGCCAACCGTACTACCGTCAGCGTTAAATCAGTAGTTCCCAGGTGCCATTGTAGTGCCGACGGTGTCATCGTCGGCATTGATGTCCAGGCCGTGGTGGCTGTTGAAGTGCCAACGGTGTCACCGTCGGTGTTGATGTCTAGGCCGTGGTGGCTGTTGTAGTGCCGACGGTATTACCATGGGCGATTGGTATCCAGGGCGTGGTGACCGTTGTTGTGCCGATGATATAACTGCTGGTGTTGACGTCCCAGTATTTTCTTTGGCTGCAAAAATGCCCGCAGACCAGCACATGCATATATATGAATTAGCTATAAAATATTCATCAGTATCAAATCTCCATAGATACAAGTTCATTGCACATATTCATCGCTACAAGTTCATTCATTGCACATAGTCATCACTACAAGTTCATTAATTACACATACTCTTGGAGAGCATGATCACTACAAGTTCGTTACACGTACTCGTGGGATACATGACAACTGACTTCGAGCACCGGCCTTCAACGGGCTTCGACCATCATCACTACAAAATGAAAGAACACGGCCGTTGAGAATGACAAATTTTCTAAGTCAAAGTTCATGCATGACAAGTTGAGCAAAAGTTAAAGTTTTTTGTATAGCAAGTTGTTCTTAGTACAGTTCTTCCATGGCAAATTATTCTAATGCAAGTTTAGCATGGCGAATTATCGAAGTCAAAATTCATGCATGGTAGACATTAGTAAACATGGTGACAATAAATAACCTGTCTGAGTAGTCGCTCTCGGTCTCACTGGTGGAGCGATAGTAAGGATCCTCCTTGGGAACGGGTCCTTTTTCTTAAGAGCCTCCTGTCACACTTGAATATCAGGAATGTGAACACCCTCATTAGCGGCCACCTCTAGTGCATAAAACAAATCTTATGCATTACAAAAGGAACATGTCGGGTAATAGAATATATATATATATATACACACACGCACACACCTTGTGGTCCTTGAAGCGGTTGAAGTCCCTGTTTACTTGAACGCGTGTTCCCTGATGGCCACGATTTTTCTTGTTTTGGATGCTCGTCCACATGTCCACCAACCTCGCTCAACCCTCTCTCTTTCCATAGCACCACTTTTGAACAGTCTAAGAAATGAAAACATCTCAAATCAGGAATAGATAATGCAGTTTAGGATGGACATACAGTAAAAATACAATTTACTCACCGCCAAGAGATGTTCGACCTTGACCTTGCTTTCAAGCTTCTCGGCAACAATGTCGTTCTTCAGCTTCCTCTAGCCTTGTTCGGCGTAGTAGTGCGAGATTGCAATATTTTTAGCCTCGTAAATCATGTGGCGCACCTGCTACCTCGCCATAGTCTCGAAGACCTCGTCCACCTTCTCCTCAAGCTCAGGATCCACTCTATAATGTTCCTACAATCATGCATCAAACATGTATGGTTTGAGTCATAAGTTGGCATGGAAAGACGAGTGTACATACTTGCATGCATAAAACATAACTCGACAAAGAATGTCTTACCCAAAACTTGTTGTATACAACTTGTGCATGGCTGGGCACAAAACTCTCACCATCCTCATCGGTCATAGTGCCTGCCGACTTAGCGACCTCATAGTCCTCCCATTTGACGGCTAACTTCTTTTCCTCGGGGCTCACCGGGTAGAGGCCTGGACAATACTTCTTCAGCAAACCCATAAGAATGCTAGCTGGAAGACGGCGTCTCCCGACCGCCTGATCAACGGACCTAAAGTTCCTGCATATGAATCAAAATATTAGTATGCGCTACGTACATGATCAAGAGATAGCCACTTACTATTTGGTAGGCACAAGGCGGAATTTCTCCGCTTCAGTTTTTGGTGCATTTGGGACCTTATTTGGGCCTCAAACCCACAACTTAGGCGCCCTCTCTGACTCGCTCTCCTGCTGCTTAGAAGAGGGTACCACGTCCTCGTTCTCCTCCTCGTCCTCCTCCTGCTGCGACAAATTAAAATGTAAATTGATGTAAGTGAATGAAACCAAGTAGGTGAAATAGGAGAAAAGAGTGTACCTCCTCCTCCTGTTGCTCCTCCTCCTGATCCTCCTCGTCCAGCTGCTGGAGCTCCGCATCCTGCTGCTGCTGCTCCTCCTCCTGATCCTCCTCGCCCTGCGAAGCTGCAGTGCCACTAGCAGAAGGTACCTAAGGATAGTAGTAATTTGCGAATGGTACCTAAGGATAGTAGTAATGATAACAGTTAGTAGGCATGATAGAAATATGTACCTCACTAAAGGAGATTGTCGAAGTTCGACGGCGGCGTCTACCCCTTTGTGAAGGTGCAACCTCCTCAAGTAGTCTAGTCCTCGTGGGTCGGTCCTCAACTGTGGGCCCTAGGTGTCATACTCCACCTGCTGCTCCTGCTCCTCGTCCTCGTCCTCGTCCTCCTCCTACTAGTCCTCTTTATCCTCCTCCATCGTCAACGTAGCGACTAGGAACTCTTCTACTCCGATCCATCCTACTTAGCACATTTTTTGCTGAATTATTGCTCATGGTTCAGTCACCTACATTGAGAACGAGTAAACAATTAGTAATGAGCAATTAACACGTATGGTAGCAATAAATAATCATGGTGGCAATAAAATAAATAATCATGGTGGCAATTAATAAGCATGATAGTAATAAATAATCATGGTGGCAATTAATAAGCATGGTAGCAATAAATAATCATGGTGGCAATAGAATACATAAAGACCCTCACTGCGAATCATCACTCCTCGTACTCACTATCAATATCACGTGAGAAGTAAGGTAGGCCCTCGAACGGTGGAGGCTCATCTTCATAATCTTCATCGAGGTGTAGCTTGTCGAGCATATCTATGTCCTTTATATTCATAACTGGCTCACCATGAATTTGTGTTTCGTCCTCAAGGTCCTCAAGACCACCCATAAGTACATCAAAGTCTGTGCCGTCCTCTTCCTCTTGGTAGAAATATCCTTCGTATGTGGTGGGGTTTATGTTGTTGTAATCATCTTCATTTGTCATGGGTAGCTTACCATGTGGTGATACCTTGAACACAACTTCCCAACCTTGTAGTTCCTCTTAATGGCATGGGTAGGACAGGTAATAAACTTGCATTGCCTGGTGAGCCACAACAAAGACATCGGACCCGCGATAGGTGGTTGAAGGCCTAACTTTCACTAAACCGATGGAAGGGGTAGTTCTTAGTCCCTCGACTGGGTCGAACCAATGGCATCTGGAAACAACAAGAGTGAGATGATGGGTACTTTTATCGAATGTCACCTTGTATACGTTTTGTAACCTTCCGTAGTAGTCCACATTATCTTGACGTCCGGTGAACATTCCGGTAATTTCTGTTTTTACATTTGGTCGGTTGTTCTGGTGCTTCTCCGCATGGAAGCGATACCATTCACATCATACTTTTCATACCTATCCACCGTATGGTCAAAACCCTAGGAAACCCATCTCAATTCATCCATCATCTTTGTGTTGGGATCATTTCCCTATAAGTTCAATCTAGAATGTTGGGTGCATTAGTTCCGTTTAATATAAACTACAAATGTTAAACTAGGTAAGAGGGATAAGTTAGAAATTACTTTCCACGGAAATTTTCTTTCCGGGGGCACCCTTTCTTAGAAGAGTACCATACTCTTCTTCACTAGGATCCCAAATTTCATGCCAGTCTTCTTCCAGGAATTTAGTAAAAGACAAAAACATGTATTAAACATAAACTGAGTTACTAGTTACAATGTAATGTGTTCACCATTTTACCTCATGAAAGGCACCTCTATTTCCTTAATGTCCATGAACACATAGAGCATGATGTCCTCCCACTATTGCATCGTCACGGTCTACCTAGTTTTACCACCATACTTGCCACCTTGCCCTTGGAAGAGGAGGATCTTGGGTTTATAGCCAGGCTCGTTGACATTGTATTGAGAGAGCTTATTATGCAAAGTGGAAACATCATCGGGATAGTACATTGTCGTGATAGCTGACACCTCCTCGATGATATATGCCTCGGCTATGCATGCTTCAACCGCATTTTTGTTTCCACATTTCAGTCGAATATGCTTAAATTTTCTCTCAATACAAAACTGCCAACAAAACTGGACCGGTCCACCCATGACTGCCTCGTAAGATAGATGCAAAATAAGATGTACCATCGGAGTAAAGAAGCCTGGCAAAAAGATAATCTCTAACTTGCATATTAGCTCCACCACTTTCTCACCTAGTCATTTCATCATGTCCTCACATATTTCTTTAGCACAAAGCGTGCGAAAGAAATGTCTCAACTCTGCAAGCGGTCACCATACATGCTCGGGGAGATAGCCTCGAAGCATCACCGGCATTGGCCGCTAAAGCCATATGTGATAGTCATGACTCTTAAGCCCGTTCACTATCATTGTTGAAAGATTGACTCCGTTACTGATATTCGAACAATAACCATCTGGGAACCTAACGATGTATTTGAGCCAACTGAAAGCCTCCTTCTTTCGAGGATTTACAAGGCAAAAGTCAGTAATTTGCTTGACCTAATTTCTTCGATTACCCTAGGGAAGTCGCATGTTTAGGTTCTTTCTATTACATAGCCTCTCTTCATCGACTGTAGCCTTGACATTATCCTTTGTCTTCTCAAGAATGTTCAAGACTGTGTGAAAGAGAGACTCTGCAACATTCTTTTTAGTGTGCATCACATCGATGTTATGGGGAAGTTTGAGGTCCTTGTAATAGGGGAGTTGCGGTAAGCCTAAAACATGATTCTAGTTGTGTGTCTCACCATATCCCACGAAACATTTGCCTTTGGGCTTAGGCTTTAGAGCATGTAGCTCGGCATCAACTGCTGCCCCGTCAAACGTTGGTATCTTACTTACTTCATTGACAACTTTGCCCTTTGCGAAGTGTTTTTTGTCCTCTCTGAATCGATGCCCTCTTTGGAGGTGCGGTCGATGCTTGTCAAAAGCGACATACTAGCCACCCTTCTTCAGCCCAAGGAACCTAAGAGCATACCGACACACTGGGCATGGCATCTTCCTAGCTATACAATGTCCATAGAATAGGGCGTAACCAGGTAGATCATGCATGGAATAGTGGAACCAAACTTTCATGAGGAAGTTTTTATTTGATGCTCGGTTGTATGTCCATGTCCCGTGTTCCCAAGAACGGTGCAAATCATCGACAAGCGGCTGCATGTACACACTCAAATATTTCCCCGGGTATTCAAGCCCAGGAATGATCAACGACATGAATATGTTCTTACATTGCATTAGGACGCTGGAAGGGAGATTGAGCGGAATAACAAATACGGGCTAGCAGCTATACGATCTAGCTGACATACTGAATGGATTGAATCCATCGGTTGCTATCGCAATTCTACCATTCCGAGCCTCTTTTGCTAATTCAGGGTATAAAGTGTCAAAATGCTTCCATGATCCACCATCAGCTGGATGTTTCATCTTCTGTTTGCCATCAAAAAGATCGAGGTATCTCTTCCCATGCTTGTGCCACCTCATCTATCTAGCAGACTCCTCCCTCATGTAAAGACGCTGGATTCTTTTTATGAATGGGAGATACCAAAGAATCTTTACGACAACTTTTGTCAACTCCATCTGACCATCGGCACCTTTCAACACTAGGTACCTAGAGGCCCCGCACTTGATATAGTGAGTGTGTTCTACAAACTCATTCTGAAACAAAAGGCAACCCTTAGGACAACAATGTATCTTCTCATAATCCATTTAGAGCGCTCTCATGATTTTCTTCGACTCGTACATGTTTCGGGGCAGACAATGTCCTTCAGGAAGCATGTTACCAAATGTTTTCAAATTATCTTCAAATCTTGATCGGTTCCAGCCATGTTTGGCTTTATTGGCTAGCAGTTGGGAGATGTCATCTAGCTGAGAGATAACTACACCCGGGTAAAGAGGTTTCTTTGCCGCTGCCATCATATCAAGGACGGCTTTTGCGGTTGGCTCGGGTTCCTTCGGTTCCTCCTGTTCCTCCGGATTCTCTTCTAGAGGTGGCAAATGTGCCAGCTCTGCATACTCGAGATCATCAAGCATGTTTCCAATACAATTGTCCACATTGCCATCGATATGCTGTCGCACCACCTCCTCTCTAGCACGGTCACGCTCACCAAGGTTTATCACCATGGTAAAGTCAGCCATATACCCATACTGCCAAAGGTTTCTAGTCATGCCAAAGAGATCCTCGCGGTGATTCATCTTGCACTGAGCACATGGGCAAAGTGAACAAACTAACTTAGAACCACGAGTTGTGTCTGCCACGAAATAATTTATTTTCCGTTCCCAATCAGCTGGTCTTTAAGTCGCACTGATACGGCCACTGTATATCCATTCATCATCAGCCATCCTCTGCTTCATTGGGAGCGACAATACAAATATAACATTTCATATTAATTAATCGCATCAAATTAAATACACGGAATTTTATGTTTTTATACCAGGTTGAAGATAAACGCACTGCATACACCTAACATGTCTAATAGGAAAAGATGGTCCTAATCCCACCCGAGAATATGTAGATTGGATACGTTCTCCATGCTCTACCCCGATCCGAGATAGAATTTCGGCAACACCTCCCCGTTGTTCTCCCGGTACACGTCTCGGCAAAAAATGTCAAGAGAAATGTGCATCCAGATAACAACGGGGAGGCACCACCAAAATTCTATCTCGAAACGGAGTAGAGCGTGGAAAACGTATCCAATCTACACATCCTCCGGCTGTCCAAAGTACGTGGACAATTCATAAGAGTTATGCTTAGAAATATGCATTAATGCGTATCTATTCGTTGTAACCCTTTTGACGCCTAGGTAATGCTATTGACTTGGTGATGTAGACACAAATTAAACCTAAGAACATTACAAGAGAGGTGAATGATTTTTACCCTCGAAGTGTGATTGAATCTACAAAGAAGCTTGAGTAGAGGTGTGCGGTGGAAAAAGGACGGCGACCTCCAAGACAGCGACCAAATCGGATCTAGGAATGTGGTCACGATGTGGCTTATTGTACAAAATAAACAAACTGGGCATGCGTCATGTATCTCTACACATCTACAAATAAATGTAGCAATTTGCTAAATTACTACACTAAAACTAACCCTAAACCTAAAGTGGGCATGATTCATTTATCAGTTCAGTTAGTGTTCTATGGACTTTTGGCAAAATTCAGAATGCAGACATACTATTACAAATTGAATAGAGCTATCAGAGGAAATTTAGAGCTACCATTAGAACATAGCTGCTGCAAGGGAGGACCGGAGCTGCTTGATATGTCCATTTTGCATCACTATTTTATATCATAATTTACTATTATTCATTGATATATTTAACATTAAGAGATGATACTTACGTTATTTCATCTATTTTTGCATGATTGATGACTTTTGGAGGATGAACCACCGGAGTCAGGATTCTGATGGAAAAAGCACTATCTAGATGCTATATTTGCGAAGATCAGAAAATCCCAGAAAATATATTGAAATTCCTATTTTCCAGAAGACGAAGAATGCTAGAAGGGGTAGTGGAGATGGGCCATAGGGGGCCCACACCACCCCCTGGCGCGGCCCAGGGGGCCGCGCCACCAGGTGGTGTGGCCACCCTGTCCCACCTCCAGCATCTCCCTTCCGCGTATATATTCGCCTTAGAAACCTAAAGTTCAGAGAGGGACCATAGAAAGTTTCGCCGCCTATGCGGGTCGGAAACTACAGAGAGAGAAAGAGCTCTCCGGTAGGCAGAAATGTGCCGAGGAAATTCCTTCCCGGAGAGGGGAGATCGTCGCCATCAACACCGTCATCAAGCAAGACTTCATCGGGATCATCATCATCATCATCTCCACCAGCACCATCACCACCACTCCGTACCGCTGTAACAATTGGGTTGAATCTTGCATAGTTCTTAGGGGAAACTTTCCAGGTGTTGATTACTTGTTGTACTTGATGCTATTGAGTGGAACCATTGAATTATTGTTCATGTTCAGATTGTTACTTATCATTATTTTATCTCTGACCTTGATCCATATGATGTCTCGTGAGTAGTTCGTTTAGTTCTTTGAGGACATGGGAGAAGGCTTGTTGTTAGTAGTGGAATTGTGTTGAGAAAGATTTAATGGTTTGATATTTAAGTTTTGGTGCTATTCTTCTAGTGGTCTCATGTGAACGTCGACTACATGATACTTCACCTTTATGGGCCTAAGGGAATGCATTGTGTATTTTGCTACGAATCGTGGGGTTGCCGGAGTGACAGAAACCTAAACCCCCGTTAGGAAACCTTTGCATAAGGGACGGTAGGATCTCAGAGTTTAAGGTTGTGGTTAGGTTTTTATCTTAATTACTTTCTTGTAGTTGCGGATGCTTGCAAGGGGTATAATCACAAGTATCTATTAGTCCTAGTAAGGTCAGTACATTAGCATAGGTTTACCCACACAATATTTATCCAACCAGAGAAGATTAGTCAACTATATGAAGCGAAAGGACTTGACAATATTTCCATGTGTTCTCGAGAACGTTTGGTCATCTTAAGTAATACAACCGGCTCGTCCTTTGCTAAAGAAAGGATTAGGCCACTTGCTGCAATTATTATTATTGTCTTTTATTTACTCACACTTTATTTATCTGCATTAACAAAAACCCCTAAAAATTCGTTTGCTAAGTATTTACACAGAATTCCTGATCCAAACCACTTGTCAACACCTTCTGCTCATCGTTTGGTTCGACACTCTTATTTATCGAAATACTACGATACACCCCCAATACTTGTGGGTCATCAAGACTATTTTCTGGCGCCGTTGCCGGAGGGTGAAGCGATATTGAAGAGTGGAACTGGTAAAGGAAACTTCTACTATGAGTATTGTTTATTTCTGTTTGTTACTTTATTTCAATATGGATAATTCACTTAGTTTCTTATTTCAGAATGCTACTACCACTGCTAAGGTAGTAGATGAACCACCACCTGCTGAAGTTGATCCTTTTAAAATACCTACAAAAATTCTTGATCGTGTTATGGATAACTACTATTTTGGAGATGGAATTGTCCATCCCGGTGATCATTTGCTTTTTATACATGAATTATACGGATTGTTCAAGTGTGCAGGTATTACAATAGATCAAGTTAATAAAAAGTTATTCTCGATATCATTGAAAGGCAGGGTTGAGGAATGGAATAAGCTGCTAAAGAATGGCCAATCTCTTGAATGGCAGGAAATTGTACCTCTCTTTTATTCCAAATTTTATCCTCTTAGTGAGATTCATAAAGATCGGAATCAAATATATATAACTTTTGGCCTCGTGATGGAGAGAGTACCACCCAAGCTTGGGGGATATTGAAGTTACTAATGCTCAAATGTACTATTCATGAGCTCCCCAATACTATTATTACCAATAACTTTTATGTAAGGCTTTCTCTCCATGATAAGGATTTATTGGATGCTTCTTGTGCTGGATCATTTACACGTATGAAAGAAGAAGCTAAATGGGATCTACTAGACCGTAATTAAGACAATGCTAAAGCATGGGAGAATGATAAAGGAAAAAAGTCACGTATAAATTATGATTATGAATGCATTAAATCTTTTATGGGAACTCATGATTTTCATAATATTAGTGTTGCTTATGGTCTTGATTCTCACAGTATTGAAAATTGTTTTAAGGCCTTTGCCTCTTATATTGAAATTCCTAAATAGAAATGGAACAAGTATCATGATCCATATAAAGATAGTGTTAATTGTGTTCCTGCTAGAAATAATGAAGTTTATACTGATGATCGTATTTTACCTGAAACTTAGATCGATAAAATAGCTTTTCCTGTTAAGGTAAAGGAACATTCTATGACAGCTAGTATGGTTAAAAAAAGTACAAAGAAAGCTGTGGAACCTGATGAACAAATAGATGTTGAACCTGCAGTAGCAAATGTGAAAGATCTTGTCACTAAACATGTAGAAGATGGACACATTATCCTTTGTAAGGATACTTCTAATATTGTTTCACATCCTAGTAGAACTAGGAGAGCTAGTGTCCCTGTGTTTTCTGTCAGAATAAGTTATCATTGCTACTATCGTTCATGTGATAGTTACATCATTAAATTTATTCATGATGCTAAAAGTTATTTTGAGAGAGGTAAAAATGTTTTTATGCATCTCAATAATATTAAGTTTCCTCGCTTTATGCTGAAAGTCTTTATGTTGCACTTGTTTTGCCTTCCTATGCTAATAGCCTCTTATTTCAATAATTTATTTTACTACAAAATTCCCTTGCATAGGAAGTGGGTTGGACTTAAATATGTGTATATTTGCTTCTTGATGCTCTCCTTTACTTCAATTCATATTCTTATGTGAGCATCATTAAAATTATCATGCCTATCTTAATGGCTATAAAGAAAGAGCTTTTTGGGAGACAACCCACTATATTTTTTCTTTCAGTTTATTTTTGTTTATTTGAGTCTTGGAATTTATTTCTTCTATAATAACCTATCCTTATCCTTTTTTTTGGTTTTTGTGTCAAGATTAGCCTCTAATGAGAGAGAAGTGAGATTTGGGGAAGTTGTTGTCCCAAAACAGATTTTTGTGGTTCACTGTAAAAAATCATGAAAAATCCCAGAACACCGTACTGATCTGTAATGTTTTTTGTGCATTCCCTAGGTTATTATTTAAATTATGTTAGTTTTTCACTTTATGATTTGAGCAACAGAAGATTTTCAAAAAAATTGATCTTTACCTGCTGGTCCGTTTTGACAGATTTCTGCCACTTTTGCATTTGCCTCTTAAATTGATTTCCTTTGTGAATTCTTTTGGGCTTTCGAAAGGAGTTTCTACAGTAGCTTATGTTTTGATGGACTTCAGTTGAAATTGAACCCAAAGGTTTATTATATTGCATGCACTAATGTTGCTAATGAAGATTGTGTGAAGTTTTGTATGAAAGAAAATTTTCAAGTGTTAGGAGGGAATGATGTAATAAGATGAAGAATGGTATTTCTGGAGATTCTTACAATAAAGATATTGATGTTATTCAAGTGGTGAGTCCGGAAGAATTTATTAAATATCAAATTCAGAAACCTGCAGAGTCCATTTTCGAATAGGTAACCGTTCTGGTAAGAAAAGGTCCACAAAAAACCTTTCAATTTATACTTTTGCAGTTTTTATCTAACATGGAAGATAATGAGTCGAAAAAGGGACGGAAACGGAGCTTGGTGGCTCACACCACCCCGTGGCGTAGGCCCACCTGGCCGCGCCACCAGGGGGTGTGGCCACCCCGGAGCCCGTCTCCGATCCGTTTTCTCCTAGTACCTTCCTTTTGTTATTAAACTTTGTAATATATAATCCCCCGGATCCCCCGAGGTCCGTATATCGTGTTCTCATCGTGTTTTCGTTTTGATCTATTTTTCTATCACGAACTATTCTCAAGTTTAGAAGCATGATGGTATCCACCAACAATAAGGGCAAGAAGCATGTGGAAGATGATCTCCAAGACCCCGCGGGAGGAGGAGATCAAGGGTGAAGTTGAATAGGAAGTGAAGGAAGACCAGCATCCGCGCACCACCACCACCATTGCAAGCATTGGAGTGGTGGAAAATCCTGTCAAGTTCAAAAGGACTGCACGTATGTCCACTGGAAGGAAGGTTCTACGCCTTTGCTTGGCCTCACGGTCACTTCCTCCACGCATCAAGAATCCCTTCCATACCCTTATACATGAGCAGCAATTCCAAAAGATGCCTAAGGAAAAATTACCCTCCAATTAGGGCATGCCTCGTTCTAACCATGCAGGAAAAGAACACTTAAGGAGGAAGAGTGGGGAAAGAATCACAAGGGCTGGGATTCACAGTCCGCATGATCATGAACCGCATTGAGCACAATTCGGAGTTGATTCGTACTCTCACCTTCGAGATTGAGGATTTGAAGAAATTGATTGAAAATCTTATCGAGAGAACACCACCACCACCGAAGGAGTAATTCATCATCAGGTTTTGGCATCCCCTTGGTTTGTTCCAAGCTTGGGGGAGTGTCGCGGTATCACATAATTATCTTTCATCTTTTTACCTTTTTAGTAGAGTCATATCATGAATAGAGAAGTTATCATATAGGATGGTTTGCATTGTGGAAGTATCTCTCCTCTAGTTAGTTATCTATGTATCCCTTGGTGTGATTTGCCATTATGGAATATTAATGAGAAGTTCTATCATTTACTTTTTGCACATCTTATTTTAGTTTGGAATTTCTATTATATGATTGATCTTGTTGTTAGTATTGGTATCACTTTGGTATCATTAAGTAATTTTAGTTGGTTTTGGCAAACCTAGCTCTAGTCAGTAGCAACACTATTTGAGTGTTGAATGGAAAAGAGAAAAGTACTTTTAGAAATATAATTTCATTATCTTTCTTTCTTGATTGGCTCATAAGCTTAGTATTCTCTAGTTGAGATCTTTCGTGTTTCCAAGGATGATTCCATGATTGTTTCTATCACTTGTATGTTTGTTTGTTTCCTTTGATTCTTATGCTTGCTACCCAACCTTGCTAGCCAAAAACCTGTAGTAAGAGGGAATGCTTCTCGTGCATCCAATCATTGAACTAAAACTGATGCCATTTGTGTCCACCATATCTACCTATTAGCATTATTGCTATTTCAAGTAAATTCTCGAGTTTTATCTATCTTCCAAATTAAACATGTTATGTGAAAATTAGTGATTAAAGCTCTCACAAACTTGATGGCTGATACGTCCAAAACGTATCTACTTTCCCGAACACTTTTGCTATCGTTTCTCCTCTAAACTTGTGTGATTTGGATGCAACTGACGCGGACTGACGCTGTTTTCAGCAGAATTGCCTTGGTGTCTACTTTTTGTGCAGAAAACCAACTATCAGGAAAAATCCCGGAAAATATGCCAAAAATCCTATTTCACCCGAAGACTCCAGGAGCCAGAATACGAGACGGAGAAGAGCTACGGGTGGCCACACCACCTGGTGGCGCGGGCCAGGCCAGGTTGCGCCAGGGGGTGGTGTGGGCCCCCTAGGCACCCCCTCGGCCTCTCTCTTCGCCTATAAGGAGCCTTCTGACCTAAAAACTTCGGGGGGTTCGACGTTTTTCCAGAAGGAGTTCCGCTCCGCCGCCAACACCAGATTCCACGAAATAGCACCAAAAACTCCGTTCTGGCACCCTGCCGAGACGGGGAATTGGAGGAGATCATCGCCATCATCATCACCATCGCTTCTCCATCGACCATCCATGTTTCCCCCATCTATGAGTGAGTAATCCCCCGCTGTAGGCTATGGGGATGGTAGGGATTGGATGAGATCGTTCATGTCATGGCATCAGATTGTTAGGGCATGGTGCCAAGTATCTTTTATTAGTGCTTAATGCTTGTCACTAGGGCCCGAGTGCCATGATTTCAGATCTAAACATGTTATTGATTCATTATGATAGTATTGTTTTTGGTCTTATCTGCAAGTTGTATACACACGTTGATGTCTAGAACCAATGGCCCCGAAGTGACAGAAATCGGGATAACCGGAGGGAATGGCTTTGATGTGAGGATCACATGTGTTCACGGAGTGTTAATTCTTTGCTCTGGTGCTCTATTAAAAGGAGCACCTTAATTGCCAGTAGTTCCCTTGAGGCCCCGCTACAAACGGGCTGGCGGGACAAAAGATGTTGTGCAAGTTCTCATTGCGAGCACATATGACTATATATGGAACACATGCCTAGGATTGTCTAGTACTTGGATGCTTTATCTTATTTATCTGCAATTGCCCTATGTTCTGATTGCTATGTGAATTGTCTTGTCCATGCAACGCACGTCCATCCATCCCTATGCCTACCGCACTCGAATCCCACTATTTACTACTATTGTCACTACTGTCTTTGCTTTACTACTTCTGTTACTTTACTATTCCTACTACAAAACTGTTGCTACTGATAAACTGCTGTGAGCAAGATTGTTTCTAGGTGCAGCTGAATTGACAACTCAGTTGTTAAGGCTTATAAATATTCTTTGGCTCCCCTTGTGTCGAATCAATAAATTGGGTTTCACTTCCCTCGAAAATACTGCGATACACCCCCTATACTTGTGGGTCATCAATGGCACACTTTATTTTCTTGTACTTAATAAATTTGAACCATTGTGACTATCTTATGAAGCTTGTATGCTTGCAAATTATAAGTTGAGAGTTAGCAAAACCATGTTATCATGGGGTCCGCTTTTGACATTTCACTTATTATTTAGTTGATATCATGTTCTTTTGTTTATGGATGTCGGTGGTGTGAAATAAAAGGGGAGCTTGTAAGCTCATGGAGTTTGTATATGTGTTAGAGAAACGCCTAGGTGGCTAGCCTAAGCCATGCCTAATCATGGTGGAAAATTATAGCATAACCATAGTGGCACTCCATGAAGCATCTTCAATAAAAACCTATGCAAATAGGAAATAAAAAGATCGCTGAGCTGTTCACTGTCTATTGCCTTGTCATTTTGAGATGGGATAGCTCATGTGTCATGGGGCAAGGAGTACCCGTTGGCGGTTCTCTATGATACACATACACTTACAATGACAAGAACATACCGGATACGAAAGTTGAGTAGCATGAGGTCTGGTACTCGTACTCAAGAGCTTGAGATTTTCAACTTAATCACTTCAAGATGCCTATGATAGGGGCAATGAGGGCTCAAAGCTAGTAAGTACCATAATTTTTGGAAGCTCTTGATGAAACTTGAAATCCCTGCTTCCCTCTGCTAAGAGCCTATCTTTTACTTTTTAGTTGAGTCCGCAAACCTATTCCCTTCTATCTCAAGCAAGCATTTGAGTTGTTGTGATTCGATCATTCATATGATGATTTATTCAATCATGTTTCTTATGTTCCTTGTTTTGCACACTGCTCTTATCTGAGTGAATATTAGTTTGAAAGCTATCATTGAAAACCCCATTATGTTTGACTCCTGCAATTTGTTAACCGTTCTCTGACCAAGAACAAAGTTTGCCATTACCAATTATGATTTACTTTGTGTATCTTTATTGTGTTTCCCTTACTCATTGCAAGTTAAGTTATATAATAGTGAGTTGTTTTCTATTACGATTTGTGTATTGATGAATGTGATGCTTGATACGTCCATAACGTATTGATAAGTTGCTAACATATATATAATTTTTTATGTTCCATGCTTGGTTTTTATCTACTTTCTTATGTTTTGTCCACACTTTGGAGTAATTTTTATACACTTTCTTGGACTAACCTATTAACAAGATGCCATAGTGCCAGCTAGCTTTTTTCTGCTGTTTTTGGTTCCAGGAAAGTCAGAAAATGAATATTCTCAGAATTGGACGGGACAAAAGCCAAAGTCAATATTTCACCGAGGGGGGACATGGAGCTAGAATACGAGACGGAGAGGGGCTATAGGGCCGCCATACCACCTGGCCGCGCGGCCAGGCCTGGCCCACGCCAGGGGGTGGTGTGGCCGCCTAGGGCACCCCCTCGGCCTCCCCTTCCGACTATAAGATGGCTCCGATACAGAAACCCTAAGTACCTGATCAAAATTCCACGAAAGAGTTTGTAGCCGCCGTTATCTCCATCCCTAGATCAGGAGGGATCTGAAGCTCTTCCCGGCACCCTGCTGGAGCGGAGAATTCACACTGGAGGCCTTCTTCATCACCATGCAAGCCTTCGGTGTGATGCGTGCGTAGTTCATCCTTGGACTAAAGGTCCATGTAGTAGCTAAATGGTTGGTTCTCCTCCTTTATGCTATCATTTTTAGATCTTGTGAGCTCCGCTCATGATCAAGATCATCTATTTGTAATCCTACATGTTGTGTTTGCGGGGATCCGATGGATATTGAGATGCTATTTCAGATTGATTATTGATTCTATCATGTCTTTGTTATTTGTGATCCTGCATGCTTTCCGTTGTTAGTAGCTATCTTGGCCAAATAGATGCTAGCAACTCCAAGAGGGAGTATTTATGCTCAATAGTGGGTTCATGCCTCTAGTAATCTAGGGAAGTGACAGAAATCTCTAAGGTACTAGATGGGATGTTGCTACTAGGGAGAAAACAACAATCCTTTGTTCATAGAACAATCGTATTGTTTACTTTACACGTCATGCATAATGCAATTATCTGTTGCTTGCAACTTAATATTGGAGGGGGTTCGGATGATAACATGAAGGTGGATTATTAGTCATATATGCAGTTGGATTACGGTCTATGTATAATGTTATAATGCCCAATCAAATCTCAAAGGAGTCAAGATGATTACTAGATGCATGTATGATTTCTCGATGTTTGTCAATTCCCCACTATAATTTGTTCACCCACTGTCTTAAGGAGAATCACCACTAGTGAACTATGGACCCCGGTCCTTTCTTTTACAATCAATCTACAAATGTTTACTATTTTATGTTTACTTTCTGCAAGCTATTACTTTCTTCCACACGATACGTTTAATCCTTTGTTTTCAGCAAAACCGGTGAGATTGACAACCTCACTGTAAGTTGGGGCAAAGTTCTGTGGTTGTGTTGTGCAGGATTCCAAGTTGAAAACAACACCTTGTAGGTGTTTCCTTGCTCCTACTGGTTCGATAACCTTGGTTTCATAACTGAGGGAAAACTTGCTGTTGTGCTCATCATACCTTCCTCTTGGGGTTCCCCAACGAGCTCGATATATTTTGGGCCATTATATCTTTAGATTCTACAATTATATCTTTTTGTTTCTTGTTTTTATTTTCACTAGTTAGGCTTAATGGAAAACAACAACAGAATTAGAGAGCTTTATAGTATTTATCTTGAGTTAGGACATGAAGTGTTTGAAGAGAAAATTAAAAAACCTATGGAACTTTATTTGCATGCTAATAGCAATGTTATTAGTATGAATTCTTTGAACACCATTATTGCTAATGCTATGGAAAAGTCTAAGCTTGGGGAAGCTGGTTTTGATGAGCATGATATTTTTAGTCCCCCAAGCATGGAGGAGAAGATTTACTTTAATGATACTATGCCTCCAATATATGATGATTACAATGATGAATATGATATTTTCAGTCCACCTACTATTGAGGAGAAAATTAATTATGATTACAATATGCCTTTGATGATTATGGTGATGAGAATAATAATAATAGCTATTTTATTGATTATGCTCCCACTACGATTAATAAGAATGACTATGCTTATGTGGAGAGTAATAATGATTATATGCATGTGGCTCATGATAAGAATGTCTTATGTGATAGTTATGTTGTTAATTTTATTCATGATGCTACTGAAAGTTATTATGAGAGAGGGAAACATGGTTTTATGTATCTCAACAATATTAAGTTTCCCCTCTTTATGTTGAAAATTTTGAAGTTGCACTTGTTTTGCTTTCCTATGCTTGTTGCTTTGTGCTTTCATGGCTTATTTATTTACAAGATTATTTTTCATAGGAAGTGGGTTAGACTTAAATGTTCTTTGAATTTGCTTCTTGATGCTCTCTTTTACTTCAATTCATATTTCTTATGTGAGCATCTTCTTAAACTATCATGCCTAACTTAAAGGCATTAAAGAAAATTACTTATTGGGAGATAACCCAAAAGTTTTAGTTGAGTCTTGGAAGTTATTACCTCTGTAATAACCTCTCGTTATCATTTTTGTGTTGTTTTTGTGCCAAGAGTAACCTCTAATGGGAGAGAAGTAATGCTTGGGAAAGTTGTTGTCCCGAAACAGATTTTTGTGCTTCGCTGTAAAAATTCGTAAAAAAATTCTGTATGTCGGTTTGGGCTGTAATTGTTTGTGCTTCTGCCCCAGGTTGTTATCCAACTTTCGTTAGTCTAACACTTTTCGATTTGAGCAATAGAAGTTCTTCAAAAAAATTGGTTTTTACCTGCTGGTCTGTTTTGATAGATTTCTGCCATTATTTGCATTTGGCTCTTAATCTCTTTCTTTTTTAGTTCTCTTTGATCATTTGAACTTTTTAAAGGAAGTGCTACAGTATCTTATGTTTTAATGGAAGTTTTACTTGTGTTGAAACTGAACCCAAAGACTTATTATCTTGAGTACACTAATGTTGCTAATGAAGATTGTGTGAAGTTTTGTATGAAGGAAATTTTAAAGTGTAGGGAAGAACAATGTGATAAGATGAAGTATGGACAAAAGCTCAAGCTTGGGGATGCCACCCGTGTCACCCCAAGAAATATCCAAGAAGTACACGCATCAAATCTTGGGGATGCCCAAGGCATCCCCTTCTTCATCAATAAAAATTTCAGGTTTCTTCCAAAAACTTCATTTTTATTGTTTCATGCACTGTTGTGTTGTTCTTGGAGCATCTTAGTTTTTATTTTTCGTTTTTGTTTTCTTAGTTTTCTTAGTTTGCTTGAATAAATTGGTTGGACCCCCTCATTCGTACATTAGTTTTCAAATAAGTTGGTTTGGATTGGAAAAGAGTAGGAAAAGTTCATGCTTAAGTGGTAAAAGGGAGCTTGTTTTTTACTTTGGCCTATGCTTTGTCATGTCATGCTTGATATCGTTTTGGCTTTATGCTTAGTGATTTTTTCTGTAGCATGACATGTTATAAACAACTAAGATTGCTTAATGTGCCTTGAAAGAATTATGCGTTGTTTTAGCATATTAAAGCATAGTATTGTGGTATTCTCCTTTGATGCTTTATTTGGGTTGACTTGGCGCATGCTCACACCATGTTAAGACTATACCAAGTCACCATAGCCTCCATGATCATTTAGTTTTCAACTTGTAATATCACTTTATGCTTTAATTAATGATGTTTTGTCGCTTTGCATGATTATGGCCATTATTGCTCTCTTAGTTGGTCGCTTCCAGTCTTTTGCTGGCCTCCATAACCAAGTATGAGTTCCACTCATGCATCCAACTCCAAATAAAACCTAGTTATTCCAAAGAGTCCACCATACCTACCTATTAGCATTTGCTATTCCAAGTATATTCATGTTTTTATCTACCTTCTGAATTAAACTTGTGAAAATTAGGGATTAAAGCTCTCACGAACTTGATGGCACACTTTACTTTTCCTCCACTTAATAATCTTGAACCATTGTGTCCATCTTTGTTGCGTATATGCTTGCGCTTTATAAGTTGAAGTTAGCAGAACCATGTATCATGGGGAACACTTTCAACATTGCACTTATTATTCCGTTGATACCATGATTCTTTTGCTTATGGATCCCGGCGGTGTGAAATAAAAGCGGAACTTGTAAGATCATGGAGTTTTTATGTGTGTTAGAGAAACGCCTCGGCCGCTAGCCTAAGACATGCCTAATCATGGTGGAAACTTGCAGCATAACCATAGTGAGAAATCTATGGAGCATCCTCAATAAAAACCTATGCAAATAGCAAATAAAAAGATCGCTGAGATGCTCATTGTCTGTTTCCTTGTCATTTTGATATAGGATAGCTCCTGTATGATGGGGCAAGGGGTACCCCGTTGGCGGTTCTCTGTGATACATATGTACTTACAATGATAGGAGCATGAGGTTCGGTCTTCGTAAGTAAGGGGCATGAGATTTCAACTTATAAATTGTCAAGCAGATCCTCTTAGTTGTGTCACTTTAATCTTAATCACTTAAAAGACGCTTATGATAGGGGCAATGAGAGCTCAAAGCGAATAAGTACCATTATTTTTGGAAGCTCTTTATGAAACTTGAATCCCTGCTTCCTTCTATGAAGGCCTTTCTTTTACTTTTATGTTGAGTCTCCATCTTCTATTTTTATGCACCTATTAAGAGAGCATAGTGGCCATTCTTAGTTTAATGTGCATTGTCCCAAGACTTATTGATTTATGCATAACTTTGATATTTCTTGTTCTTAAACTATTTGTATCTAGTCACCCTCATAAACTTTGAAGGTGTTCTATGCATTTATGTTTTGCTACACTATGAGGGACAAGTTGAATACCACTCTCATTATGTTCGCTATATATGAAACAAACAAACGTCTGTCAATGCATTGTTATTCATGCTCTTTTGTTTGTACCTTTTCATGTTACAACACAGTTGTTATGTCTTATGGTTAGAACTCTATCTTTCATGTTCATGTTTAGAGTACCTTGATCCCAGCTATCAATACTTTTACAATAATGATGATCAAGATTGTGTTGGCTGCGTGTCAGCTCAAAAATTATATTGTTTTTATCGTTTACCTACTCGAGGACGAGCAGGACCTAAGCTTGGGGATGTTGATACGTCCATAACGTATCAATAATTTTTGATGGTTTTATGCTAATAATATGCTTTTCATACTCCTTTTATATAAAGTTTATGATTTATTTGAACTAACCTACTAATAGATGCAAAAGTGCACAATGTTCTTGCTTTATACTTTGTGTGTAGGAATTACCAAGAATACAAGTGGAAACCTTGTTGGAGTCAAATTGGGATTTTCCAGAAATCTGTCTCAGAACTTTTTTTAAAGATGATCACGTTTCAGGTCGAAGATGGTAACAAACGGAAAACTCTTCAACTACGAAGTTGTTGGAAATTTCACGGCAAACGTTCTGGACATAAAATTTAGCTGATTACGAAGCCGGATGGGCCCGATAGGCCCGATTTACTGCAGCCCAAGATGGGGTGATGGGAATCCGAGAAGCTATATAAAGGGAGGAAACCTAATTCGTGGGAGACACCTCCACCCACGAATGTGCAGCCTCCAGCCACGAAAAGTTCCACAGCACCGCCGCCACCGAAAGGGAGACTCAGAGGACAGAAAGCCTCTGTTCCGGCACCCTGCCAGGACGGGGAAGTGCCCCCGAAGCCATCTCCATCGATCTCCACAACCATCTCCATCGACGTTGCTGACTCCCATGATGAGGAGGGAGTAGTTCTCTCTCGAGGCTAAGGGCTTTACCGGTAGCTATGTGTTCATATCTTTCTCTCTCTATGAGTGATCTTATTGAGATCATGAGCTTTGTAATCTATAGATCTATTCTGCAACTCAAGTGCTTTAATGAATCTCTGCGTATCCCCACGTGTGCGAAGTTGACGGTGTGCACACCGTGTGGAACTTTGGCTAAGATTACATATATAGTTATCATGAGTATAATTTGAGTTGGATGTCTCTATGAAATTGTGGTGTTTGTTGGAACCATCTAGTGCTCAAGGTGATAGTATGGAGTTATCTAGATGGGGAAAGCAAACTTTGAGGTGTGTTGTTATAGCCCTACCGTGGATTAGAGTTATCCAACCGGAGAGTAGTTCGGAGTAGTATCATAAAGAGAAGATATTTATATGAGACTATTCACTAGTGAAAGTATGATCCCTAGGCCTTGTTTCTAAACATTGAAACACCGTTTGCTGCTAGATCTATTACATGTTTGCTTGCTTCCATCTTTATTTCAGATTACCTTTAGTCTCTTCCTATCCATCAAGCTATTTTCTGGCACCGTTACCACTTATACTTATCCATACCACTTGTATTTCACTATCTCTTCGCCAAACTAGTACACGTATACACCTGACAAGTGTATTGGGTGTGTTGGGGACACAAGAGACTTCTCGTATCTTGATTGCAGGATTGCTTGAGAGGGAATACCTTTGACCTCTTCCTCTCTGAGTTCGATAAACCCCGGATGATCCACTTAAGGGAAAACTTGCTGCTCTTCTACAAACCTCTGCACTTGGAGGCCCAACAACTGTCTACAAGAATAGAAGTGCGTAGACATCAATGCTTCTTATCCATATTCTCTTTATTGACAATTCACTCCATAAATCTGTGGTCATGTTATTGAGCTCAGTTTTCGCTTGGGGTCAAGCGAGTTCTATGTTTGGGGGAGTTGATACGTCCATTTTGCATCACTATTTTATATCATAATTTACTGTTATTCATTGATATATTTCATATTAAAAGATGATACTTATGTTATTTCATATTTTTGCATGATTGATGACTTTTGGATGATGAACCACCAGAGTCAGGATTCTGATGGAAAAAGCACTGTCCAGATGCAATATTTGCGAAGATCATAAAATCCCAGAAAATATACAGAAATTCCTATTTTTCCAGAAGATGAAGAATGCCAGAAGGGGAAGTGGAGATGTTGGAGATATGCCCAAGAGGCAATAATAAAAGTGGTTATTATTATATCTTTGTGTTTATGATGAATGTTTACATCCCATGCTATAATTTTATTATAAGGAAACACTAATACATGTGTGTTTTGTAAACGTAAAAGAGTCCCTAGTAAGCCTCTTGTTGAACTAGCTTGTTGATTAATAGATGATCATGGTTTCCTAATCATGGACATTGGATGTCATTGATAACAAGGTTATAGCATTAGGAGAATGATGTGATGGACACACACCCATAGTAAGTATAGCATAAGATCAAGTCATTAAGTTCGTATTGCTACAAGCTTTCAAATGCATAGTAACCTAATCCTTCGACCATGAGGTTATGTTAATCACCATCACCGGATGGGTACTTTGATGACATCAAACACCGCTTCGTAACTGGGTGGTCATAAAGGTGTCATTGGGTATTCTAAAAGTATGTGTTTAAGCACATGGACCAAGATTGGGATTTGTCCATCCATATGATGGATAGATATGCTCTAGGCCCTCTCGGTGGAATGTCATCTAGTTAGGTTGCAAGCATGTGACTAGGTCACAAGGGATGACATATCATGGAACGAGTAAAGAGTACTTATCAGTAACAAGGTAGAACTAGGTATGGAGATATCGACGATCAAACCTCGGATAAGTAGATCGCGTGACAAAGGGAATTGGTTTCGTATGTTAATGGTTCTATCGATCACGAAGTCATCGTTGAGTATGTGGGAGCCGTTATGGATCTCCAGATCCCGCTGATGGTTATGGATCGGAGCGGTGTCTCCATCATGTCTGCATATTCACGAATCGTAGGGTGACACACTTAAGGTTCGATGGTGTTTAGTTAGATATGGAATGTGCGTTGGAGACCGAATGTTGTTCGGAGTCTCGGATTGGATCTGGGACATCACGAGGAGATTCGGATCTGTCCGGAGAATAAGATTCATATAATGGAGATCATTTTCTAGGTTCGGAAATGTTCCAAAGTGTTTATATGGGGTTCTAGAAGGTTTCGGAATGTTCCGGAAAGTTCCAGAAGGTTTCGTGGACTTTACTTGAAAACCAAGAAAGGAAAAGGGAAGACTTGGGGGGAAGGAAACTCCCTCCCCCTCTCCCTTGTGCGCCAGCCCTAGGAGGTGCGCCTAGGGGTGGGAACCCTAGGCCGCACCCCTCCCTCTATATATAGAGGGGTGGAGGCGCCACCCCCTTGCCCCTCCACTCTTGCCCTAGCCGCCTCTCTCCTCCTCCTTCGCTCTACTCAGGCTTAGGCGAAGCACTGCAGAATTCTCTACTCCACCACCACCACCACGCCGTCGTGCTGCTGGGATTCCGTGGAGAGATCTACTACATCTGCTGCTCGCTGGAACGGGGAGAGAAAGGTCTGCATCGACTCCGCACATGTGACCGACTGCGGAAGCGCTGCCGGAACGCGGCGCCAGAAGGATCGTCTACTCGATCTTGAGATCGGCAAGTGATTGTCTACATCAACCACGAGATCCGATCTCGCACAAGGCTTTCGGATCTACAAGGGTTAGTACAGATCTATCTCGTTGCACATGTCTAATAGATTAGATCTTGGCTTTTATCTAGATCAGATCTGGGTTTTGTTCGTTCTTGCGGTAGAATTTTTTTGTTTTCCATGCTACGAACCCATCAGGAGATGGGCCACAGGGGGCACACACCACCCCCTGGCGTGGGCCCCCCTGGGTCACGCCACCAGGTGTTGTGGCCACCCTGACCCACCTCTAGCATAGTCCTTCCGCGTATATATTCCCCTTGGAAACCTAAAGTTTAGGGAGCGACCACATATAGTTTCCGCCGCCTCTGTGGGGCGGAAACTATAGAGAGAGAAAGAGCTCTCCGACATGCAGGAATCTGTCGGGGAAATTCATTCCCGGAGAGGGTAGATCGTCGCCATCAACACCGTCATCAAGCTAGACTTCATCGGGATCATCATCATCATCATATCCACCATAATCTCCACCATCACCATCACCACCACTCCGTACTGCTGTAAAAGTTGGGTTGAATCTTGCATAGTTCTTAGGGGAAACTTTCCCAATGTTGATTACTTGTTGTAGTTGATGCTATTGAGTGGAACCATTGAATTATTGTTCATGTTCAGATTGTTACTTATCATTATTTCATCTTTGATCTTGATCCATATGATGTCTCATAAGTAGTTCGTTTAGTTCTTGAGGACATGGGAGAAGTCATGTTGTTAGTAGTGGAATTGTGTTGAGAAAGATTTAATGGTTTGATATTTAAGTTGTGGTGCTATTCTTCTAGTGGTGTCATATGAAAGTCGACTACATGATACTGCACCTTTATGGGCCAAGGGGAATGCATTGTGTATTTGGCTACTAATCGTGGGGTTGCCCGAGTGACAGAAACCTAAACCCCCGTTAGGAACCTTTGCATAAGGGAGTGTAGGATCTTAGAGTTTAAGGCTGTGGTTTTGTTTTTATCTTCATTACTTTCTTGTAGTTTCGGATGATTGAAAAGGGGTATAATCAAAAGCATGTTTTAGTCCTATTAAGTTCAGTACATTAGCATAGGTTCACCCACACAACACTTATCCAACCAGAAAAGATTAATCGACTATATGAAGCGAAAGCACTTGACAATATTCCCATGTGTCCTCGAGAATGTTTGGTCATCTTAAGTAATAAAACCGGCTTGTCCTTTGCTAAAGAAAGGATTGGGCTACTTGCTACAATTATTATTATTGTCTTTTATTTACTCGCACTTTATTTATCTGCATTATCAAAAACCCCTAATGATGGGGATATGCCGAAGGGGGTATGCCCAGCGGGACGTTCCGATTGGGTCAAAGGCTTAGCGAGTGGCCTGCAGGACGGCGACTGGAATGCGACTGAGGAGAAGGCCTGGTGATTGGAGACTGGAGGCCCCGAAGCGTACTCGAAGCCTAGTTGGGTTAGGTCAAAGCCTCCAAATCCATATCTTGCTCGGTTGTAAACTGTAAACCCTAGCGAGGTACCTCCTATATAAGCCTCCCTAGGGCACTCTGAGGACTTGTGTTCCATCATACACCCCTTCAAGCGACTCGCTGCATAGACGCCAAACTCACTACCCTTGTAACTCGCTCTCCATCAATCTAATCAAGCAGGAGTACGTATTTACCCTTCGGGGGGCCGAACCTGGGTAAATCCATTTGCATCCGCCCCCATCTCGCACTGCAGATGGCCGCCAGCTCTCGCCCCCGATTCTATCAATCGCTGCCTTTGGCAGCGACTGCCGTGGCCATTTCCATGATAGTGGCGCCCACCATGGGGCCTAGCCGGACTGACCTGAGTTCTGCGGTGAGACCCTACTCGCCGATCGGTCGACCGATTGCCATCGGCCGCAAGATCGCCATTAGCGGGATCTTGCAGATCCTGCCTAGCAGCTACATCCCGGCATCGCGGCCGATCACCCATAGCGCGATAATGCCGGTCGGCACCATCAACCTGTTCGTCGGCTTCACCGGCGCAGTCGACCCAACAACGACGGTGATCGTTGGCGGATCACCGCCACGCCGCGATCTGCTCTTGGAGGAGCAGGTCTGATCCATTGATGACCCACAAGTATAGGGGGTTTATCGCAATATTTTCGATAAGTAAGAGTGTCGAACCCAACGAGGAGCAGAAGGTGCTGGCTAGTGGTATGGATCAGGAATTCTCTGCAAATACTTAATAAACGGATTTTTAGGGGTTTTTGATAAAGCAAGTAAACAAAGTACGAGTAAAAATAAAAGACAGTAGGAATAAATGCAGCAAGTGGCCCAATACTTTATGCAGCAAAGGACAAGCCGATTGTATTACTTAAGATGACCAAACATTCTCGAGGACACATGGGAAGACTGTCAAGTGCTTTCGCTTCATATAGCTGATTAATCTTCTCTAGCTTGCTAAGTGTTGTGTGGGTGAACCTATGCTAATGTACCGCCCCATCCAAGACTAATACATACTTGTGATTATACCCCTTGCAAACATCCGTAAGTACAAGAAAGTAATTAAGGTAAAAACCTAACCACAACTTTAAACTCTAAGACCCTTACGTCCCTTGTGTAATGGTTTCCTAACGGAGGTTCAGGTTTCTATCACTCCGGCAACCCCTACGATTAGTAGCCAAATACACAATGCATTCCCGTAGGCCCATATAGGTGAAGTGTCATGTAGTCCATGTTCACATGACACCACTAGAAGAAGTACACCACAATTTAAATAACAATCTATTGAATCTTTCTCAACACAAGTCCACTACTAACAACAAGACTTCTCCCATGTCTTCAAGAACAAAACGAACTACTCACAAGACATCATATGGATCATGATCAGAGATGGAATAAATATGTATAACAATCTGAACATAAACAATAATTCAATGGTTCACTCAATAGCATCAACTACAAAGAGTAATCAACACCCGAAAAGTTTCCCCTACGAACTAATGTAAGATTCAACTCAATTGTTACAGCAATATGGAGATGGTGATGAGGGTGCTGATGGTGGTGATGGTGGTGATGATGATGATGATGAACCCGATGAAGTCCAGCTTGATGTTGGTGTTGATGGCGACGATCTCCCCTCTCCGGGAAGGAATTCCCCCGGCAGAAATCTGTCTGCCGGAGAGATCTTTCTCTCTCGGTGTTTTCCGCCCCGCAGAGGGGGCAGAATCTTCTCATTAATATTCCATAACGGAAACTTCTCATTAATATTCCATAACGGAAACTCACACCAAGGGATACATATCTAACGAGAGAGGGGATACTTCCATAATGCAAACCATACTACAAAATAACTCCTCTATTCATGATATGACTCTACTAATAAGGTAAAAAGATAGAAGATGGTGATGTGATACCGCGGCACTCCCCCAAGCTTGGAACAAACCAAGGGGATGCCAAACGTGATGACGAATTACTCCTTTGGTGGTGGTGGTATCCTCTCAATGAACTCTTTCATTAGTTTCCCCAAGTCCTCAATCTCGAAGGTGAGAGTACGAATCAACTCCGAGTTATGCTCAATACAGCTCATAATCATTTCAGTTTGTGGATCCTAGCTCTTGTGATTCTTTTTCAGTTCTTCCCTCTTGGAGTCTTCTTTTCCTGCATGGTTATGGATAAAGGTATGGAAGGGATTCTTGGTGTGTGGTCCGTGGAGCCAAACTATGACGAGGAGCTTTTCCCCCAGTCTGCATCCGTGTAGTCCTTCTAACCCTGGTAGGTTTCGTCACCACTCCAATGCTTGCAATGGTAGTGACGGTGTGCGCATGTTGGCCTTGCTCCTCTTCACCTTCACTCTTGATCTCCTTCTCCTTCCCGGGGTCTTGGAGGTCTTCCTCCATAGGCTCCTTCCCTTTATCTTTGGCAGACACCATTATGCTTCTAAACCTTCAAAGAGTATGCCCGGGCACGAACAGATCGAAACAAAAACACGATATACGAACCTCGGGGGATCCGGGGGGTTATATATTATGAAGTTTCATATCAAAAGGAAGGTATTGGGAGAAAACGAGTCGGAGGCGGAGTCCAGGGTGGACTCACCACCTGCTGGCGCGGCCAGGGGTGGGTCCACGCCACAGGGTGGTGTGAACCACCCTGGCTCCATTTTCGTCCCTTTTTCTCTTCGTAGCTTTCCTTATTGACTAAAAACTGCAAAAATATAGTTGGATTGTATTTTCGCGGAACTTTTCTTACCAGAACTATTACCTATTTGAAAACAGACTCTGCAGGTCTCTGAATTTGGTATATAGTGGATCCTTCCGGAGTCTCCACTTGAATAACATCAATATCTTCATCTTCATACACTTGATACTTGAGTCATAAAACCTTTCTCTTCCTTATTACACCATTATCTCCACTTCCTGGAAATTTCTTTCACACAAAACTTCACACAGTTCTTATTAGCACCATTAGTATAAGTGAAGTGATAAAACCTTTTGAGTTCAACTTCAACAGAAAACCATCAAAGCATAAGCTACTGTAGCAACTCCTTCCGAAAACCCAAAAAGAATTCAAAAACGAAATCGAATAAAGAAGCAAATGCAAGAGTGGCAAAATCTATCAAAACAGACCAGTAGGTAAAGATCAATTTTTTCGAAAATCTTCTGTTGCTCAAATCAAAAAGTGCAAAAGTAAAGATAGTTAAATAACAACCCGGGGCAAAAGCACAAAACATTACAGCTCAATCCGACATACAGAGATCTCTCACGAATTTTTACGGTGAAGCACAAAAATCTGTTTTGCGACAGCAACTTCCCCAAATCTTACTTCTCTCTCATTAGAGGTTGATCATGACACTAAAACCAAACAAAATGGATAAGGAGCGGTTATTACGGAAGTAATAACTTCCAAGACTCAAAGAAACAAAAACAAACTGAAAGCAAAAATAAACTGGGTTGTCTCCCAAAAAGCTCTTTCTTTATAGCCATTAAGATGGGCATGATAATTGTGAAGATGCTCACTCAGGAATATGAATTGAAGTGAAAGAGAGCATTAAGAAGCAAAAACACACACACAGACATTTAAGTCTAACCCACTTCCTATGCAAGGGAATTTTGTAAACAAACAACTTGTTGAAACCAGAGGCTACTTGCATAAGAAGGCAAAAGAAGTGCAACTCAAAAACTTTCAGCACGAAATGAGGAAACTTGATATTATTGAGATGCATACGAACACGTTTCCCTCTCTCATAGTAACTTTCAGTATCATGCATAAACTTAACAATATAGCTATCACAAGGACCATCATAGCAATGATAACTTATTCTAACAGAAACACAGGGATACTAGCTCTCATAACACTACTATGTGAAACAGTATTAGAGGTATCCATACAAAGGATAGTGTGTCCCTCTTTTTCATATTTAGTGACAAAGTCTTTCACATTTGCTATTATAGGTTCATCAACCATTTGTTTATCAGGTTCAACAGCTTTATTTGTACTTTCATTAACCATACTAGCTATCATAGGATGCTCCTTTACCTTAACTGGGAAAGGCATTTTCTCAATATAAGGTTTAGGTAAAACATGATTAGCAGTATAAACTTCAGTATTTCTTGCAGGAACACTCTTAGCAACATCTTTGTAAGGCTCATGATACTTATCCCTCTTCTTTTTAGGCACTTCAATGTAGGAAGCAAAAGCCTTAAAATAAGAAGCAATAGCTTGAGAGTATAGACCATAAGTATTTTTAATATTTTGAAAGTCATCAGTTCCCATAAAAGATTCAATGCATTCATAATCATAATTTATACCTGACTTTCTACCTTTGGCATTCTCCCATGCTTCAGTATTGTCTTGAATACGGTCCAGAAGATCCAGTTTAGCTTTTTCTTCCATGTGAGTGAATGATCCAGCATAAGAAGCATCCAATAAATCCTTGTCATGTAAAGGGAGCCTTGCATAAAAGTTATTGATAATAATATTGATGGGGAGCTCATGAATGGGACATTTGATCATTAATAACTTCAATCTCCCCCAAGCTTGGGCTGTACTCTCTCCATCAAGAGGCCAAACGTTGTATATTTGATTCCGATCTTTATGAATCTCACTAGGAGGATAAAACTTTGAATAAAAGAGATGTACTATTTCCTCCCATTCCAAAGCTTGACCATTCTTCAGCAGCTTATACCATTCCTCATCTCTTCCTTTCAGTGATAATGAGAATAACTTCTTCTTAACTTGATATGTAGTAATACTTGCACACTTGAACAACCCGCATAATTCGTGTATAAAGAGTAAATGATCACCGGGATGGACAGTTCCATCCCCAACATAATAGTTATCCATAACATGATCAATAATTCTTGTAGGTATTTTAGAAACATCATTCTCAGCAGGTGGTGGCTTATCTACTACCTTAGCAGTGGTAGTAGCATTACCAAATAAGAAACTCAGCGAATTATCCATAACAAAAATAAAGCAACTAGCAGAAGTAAACAATACTCACAGTAGAAGTTTCCTTTACCAGTTCCACTCTCCAATAGCACTTCACTCCCCGGCAACGGCGCCAAAAAATAGTTTTGATGACCCACAAGTATAGGGGGTGTATCGCAGTATTTTCGATAAGTAAGAGTGTCTAACCCAACGAGGAGCAGAAGGTGCTGGCTAGTGGTATGCATCACGAATTCTCTACAAATACTTAGCAAACGAATTTTTAGGGTTTTTTGATAAAGCAAGTAAACAAAGTACGAGTAAATAAAAGACCGTAGGAATCTTCTCTAGCAAGTGGCCCAATCCTTTAGGCAGCAAAGGACAAGCCGGTTGTATTACTGAAGATGACCAAACATTCTCTAGGACACATGGGAAGACTGTCAAGTGCTTTCGCTTCATATAGCTGATTAATCTTCTCTAGCTTGCTAAGTGTTGTGTGGGTGAACCTGTGCTAATGTACCGCCCCATCCAAGACTAATACATACTTGTGATTATACCCCTCGCAAACATCCGTAAGTATAAGAAAGTAATTAAGGTAGAAACCTAACCACAACTTTAAACTCTAAGACCCGTACATCCCTTCTGCAATGGTTTCCTAACGGAGGTTCGGGTTTCTGTCACTACGGCAACCCCTACGATTAGTAGCCAAATACACAATGCATTCCCCTAGGCCCATATAGGTGAAGTGTCATGTAGTCGACGTTCACATGACACCACTAGAAGAAGTACACCACAACTTAAATAAAAATCTATTGAATCTTTCTCAACAGAACTCCACTACTAACAATAAGACTTCTCCCATGTCCTCAAGAACAAAACAAACTACTCACAAGACATCATATGGATCATGATCAGAGATGGAATAATGATGTATAACAATCTGAACATAAACAATAATTGAATGGTTCACTCAATAGCATCAACTACAAGGAGTAATCAACACCGGGAAAGTTTCCCCTACGAACTAATGTAAGATTTAATTCAATTGTTACAGCAATATGGATATGGTGATGAGGGTGCTGATGGTGGTGTTGGTGGTGATGATGATGATGATCCCGATGAAGTCCATCTTGATGGTGGTGTTGATGGCGACGATCTCCCCTCTCCGGGAAGGAATTCCCCCGGCAGAAATCTGTCTGCCGGAGAGATCTTTCTCTCTCGGTGTTTTCTGCCCCGTAGAGGCGGCAGAATCTTTCTGTGGTCGCTCCCCGAGTCTTAGGGTTCCGGGAGGATGATATACGCCAGAGGGGAGAGCCAGAGGTGGGCCAGGGTGGCCACACCACCTCCTGGCGCGGCCTAGGGCTGCCCGCACCATGGGGTGGTGTGGGCCCCCTGTGGCCCATCTCCACTCCGTCTTCTGGCATCCTTAGTCTTTGGGAAAAATAGGATTTTCCGTATATTTTCCCGGATTTTGTGATCTTCGCAAATTTTGCCTCCAAACAGCACCTTTTCCATCAGAATCCTGACTGCAGTGGTCCATGCTCCAAAAGTCATCAACCATGCAAAAATAGATGAAATAACATAAGTATCACCTCTCAATAGGAAATATATCAATGAATAATAGTGAATTAAGACATATAATATTGATGCAAAATGGACGTATCATCCATCAGGAGCCTCGTCACCGAGTATGACTCGGCCGCCAGCAACACGACCACGAACGACGCAGACCTCCACGACAACGCCGACTCGCGACCCCTGCCTCGGCCGACGGATCTATCACCGCAGCATCACGGGGGGACTCCATCCCGGGGGTCTCCAACCCTGAGGACTTCGAGGACTCCTCCATCCGTGGAATCTTCGATTCCACTCCGGCTTGGAGTCCCTCGAGGACTTCCCTAACAGATCCAATCGCTTCAACGTGATCTACATGGCGGGTAGCATGGTCGCCCTGCCAGATCCGTTCTCCACGCCGTTCCAGCCGACCGCCATGACCACGGAGGTGGAGGAAGCCCTCCTGCGACTAGAGGAGGCACAGCACAAGGAGCTAGCCGAGCACGAGAAATTCCGCCTCGATCGGGAAACGACGCGGGAGTTATCGCTCTACCACCAGCGCCGCATCAGAACCCGCCTGAAATCCAATGTCCAGGGCCGCGTCCTAAACTTCAACGATGAGAGCGACCCCGCACACACGGCTGAGCACGAGTACTGCGAGAACGCGCCACCAGGTGGCAGCAACCGACCACCATCCGGCGCACCGGCGACTAGGACCCCACCACCACCCATAGGTCACGCGCCCCCACCGGACCAGCCGCGGATCATAATCTCACCACAGGCCCGTGACGCCAACGGACTCCCACTATACTCCACCCTGATGGACAATGTCGTCACGGCCGACGCCGCGGTCGCCAACCTCGACGTCCAGGGAGAAGGCACGCTGCAGGTCCAGCATGCCAAGGCCCTACACGCCAGGGCCGTCGAGCAGCAAGCCACGGGAGTCGCCCCGCGGGGGAGGATGTATTCCCGCTCTTTGGCAAGCAGGGCGGCCTCAAGCGGCCACCCAACCATCGCCAATATCGTGACCTGCCCACCACCATAGCCCCTGGTGCACTAGCCACGGGCCGCCAACCCCGCGCCCTCCACCAACGAGCCGCGACCGGTGAACAACATGGTCGCCGCCAATGGGCAACCCATCGACGCCAGAACGCACATCGTCAACAAAAATTGGGCTGGCGGGCACGCCAGCCCAACGAATTGAGGCACACCCTCACGAACCGCGGCGACCACGAACCCAGGGGCTCGCTCAGCGGAGTCGGTCCTCAGTGCTTTGGACCTATGATCCGAGGCGAGAAGTACCCCACAAACTTCAAGGCGCCCAAGGAGATCGAAAAGTATGACCCAATGTACGATCCAGCGGTGTGGCTAGACACATACCTCATGGCGATGGGAATCGCTGGCCACACCAACCTGCTAACCGCTCGCAACCTCCCCCTGATGATGGAGGGTGCGACCCGGCAATGGATCAACACCCTCCCTGCCGATAGCATCGACTCATGGGAGGAGATGTGGGACGCATTTGTCAGGCACTTTGAGGGCTCCTACACCCGCGCCACCACCATCGAGGACCTAGAACGATGCATCCAGGGACAACACGAATTGACCCGCCACTAGATCCAAAGGTGGCAGGAACTATGGATCAACGCCTCCGGCATCCAGTCGTACACGGCGATTCACTGCTTCAAGAACGCGTGCCGGTACGAGCCCCTTGTCATTAAGATCAAGAGGGTCTACCGGACGCTCGACAACATCCCCGACCTCCTCGAGATCGCCAAGCGCTATGCAGAAGAGGACCCCAACCAGGACTCTGACGACGAGTCGGGAGGTAGACGATGCGGCAGCGCCCATGATAGCGGGCGGCAGCGCGACATGCACTACAACAACACTCGCATCATCGGCAAGCGGCGTAGTGATGGGCGAGTCGACTTCATCGCCAATTCTGGCTACGGCCAACGCGACCCAAAGAGCTTCCGTCGTGACAGAGGAAACTACCGCGACAGCAGAAACTACTACGCCAACAATGCGGCGAGGCCGAAATTCGACCCTGCCGCCCTGCTCAACCAACCCTGCGTCTACCACAGCAGGGAGGGAAAACCCGCCACCCACACCACCGCGGCCTACCACTCCCTAAAGGATATCAAAAAGGCAAGGCGAGCACGGGACGACCCCAACAACAACCCGCCAAGGTACAATGGCAATGCCGACGGGTTCGGACACGCCGCCGGCTCGCCACACACCTTCACCGGGCTCGGCACCAAACGCGAGAAGAAGGTGTTCGCCCGCGTGGTCACCGTCAATGCGGTGACCCAAGTTGACATCCCCCGCTTCCTCAACTGGTCCGAGCAAAGCATCACCTGGAGTCGCCAGGATCACGCGCCTAGGATCGAATACCCTAGGCAAGTCGCCCTGGTGGTCAGGCCCAAAGTGGCCGACTACTGGCTGACAAAGACGCTGATGGATGTCGGAAGCTCCATCAACATCATGTACCTAGACACGTTCAAGAGGCTCCAGCTCCCAGAATCAACAATCGAGCCGACCCTGACAACCTTCCACAGCATCGTCCCTGGTCGGAAGGCATATCCGATTGGAAAAGTGACGCTGCCAATCACCTTCGGCACACTAGCAAACTTACCGCACTGAGCGAATCGTTTCGAGTTGTAGAACTTCCGTAGCCACTACCACTACGTCCTGGGGCGCCAAACGTTTTCCAAATTCATGGCGACCCCCCACTATGCCTACAACATGATGAAGCTTCCAGGGCCAAGCGGCATCAACATGGCTGTGGAGTGCGAAGACAAAGGCGTCGAGCTCGCTGATGCTGTCATCGCCATGCAGACTGACCACGCAGAAGAACTTGCGAAATACGCAGGCAACAACAACAAGGACGATCCCACCATCCTGAAGAAGCCAACCGCCGCGAGCTCCACATTCGAGGTGACCATGCACACCCGCACCGTCGAGCTCATCCCGGGTGACTCTAACCAGACGGTCACCATTGGGGCGCACATGAGCCCTGCATAGGAATGCGCGCTCATCGGGTTCCTCCGTGAAAATCATGACATATTCGCATGGAAACCATCTAACATGCCCAGTGTCCTGAGGGAACTCGCTGAGCACAAACTCAACGCCGACCCCAAAGTGCGACCAGTAAAGCAGTCGCTGCAGCCCTTCAATGAAGAACGCCGCCTAGCAATCGCCGAAGAAGTACCGCGACTGCTAGCCGCAGGCTTCATTCGGCCAATCAAATACTCCAAGGGGCTGGCAAACCTAGTCCTGGTCCTGAAAAAGAACAACATGTGGAGAATGTGTATCGACTACACCAACCTCAACAGCGGCTGCCCGAAGCAGGAGTTCGTCCTACCGCGCATTGGCCAGATCATCCACTCGACCACTGGATCGGAGTCGTTGTGCTTCCTCGACGGGTATTCTGGCTACAACCAAATCAAAATGGCGATCGAGGATGAGGAGAAGACGGTGTTCATCACACCATTCGGTGCCTTCTGCTACACGGCCATGACATTCAGCCTCAAGAACACCGGCTCCACCTACCAAAGCTGCATGCAGGAGTGCCTTGCGAGTCAAATTGGCTGCAACATACACGTCTACATCGACGATGTGGTGGAAAATCCACCTGCCAGGACGACCTGCTCGCCGACCTGGATGAAACCTTTGCAAACCTGCGGAGGTACAACATCAAGCTCAACCCAGGAAAATGCACCTTCGGCATCCCCACCGGACAGCTCCTGGGATACGTGGTCTCCAAGCGAGGCATCGAGGCCAACCCCACAAAGATCGACACCATTACGTGACTCGGGAAACCCGAGTTCCTGCGTGACGTCCAGAATTAGCTGGGCGAGTCTCGGCTCTCAGTCGCTTCATTCCCCGGCTCAGTGAGAAGGCAATGCCCCTCTACCGCATGATGCGCAAGAACCCCACATTCCAATGGGACGCAGAGGCGGACAACGCACTCAAAGCACTCAAAGAAGTGTTACTCGCGGCTCCACTCCTCTGCGCCCCAATCGACAAAGAGCCAATGCTCCTCTATGTGGCGGCCTCCACTAGAGTCGTTAGCGCCATAATGGTCGTCGAACGGCCAGAGGAGGGCAAGGAGCCTCCCGTGTAGCGCCCCGTCTACTACATCAGCGAAGTCCTGACGGACTCAAGACAGCATACCCGCAGTACCAGAAACTGGTATACGTGGTATTCCGAGCTCAAAGGCGACTCCCTCACTACTTCCAGGAGCACCCAATCACGGTTGTCTCCTCCGCGCCACTACAGGATATAATACGCAATCGCGAGGCAACTAGGCGAGTCGCCAAGTGGGCCGTCGAAATCGGTGTCCACAACATCAAGTACGAGCCCCGCAAAGTGATAAAGTTGCAAGCCCTGGCTGATTTCCTCGCAGATTGGGAAGAAGCACAGCAGCCGGAGAAGCTCCCATACCTCCACTACTGGTTGCTCCACTTCGACGGGTCCAAGAACGCCGACGGTGCTAGGGTCGGGGTCATACTGACCTCCCCCAAGGGAGACAAGCTCCGCTACGTGCTCCACCTCAACTTCAAGCCCTGCACCAACAACATGGCAGAGTACGAGGCCCTCCTTCACGGCATGCGGGCCGCCAAGGAGATAAACATCAACCACCTACGGTGCTGCGGCAACTCCGACCTAGTCATCGGGACCTATGACGCCGTCTCCCCAACAATGATAGCATACCGTCATGCGGTAGACCAACTGGGAGGACACTTCGACGGTTACTCAGTCGAGTGGATCCACACACGAAAGAACGAGGAGGCATATGCCCTCTCCCGCGTCGGGTCGGCTCGGCAAACGCCACCCGCAGGCGTCTTCCTCGACATCATCCACAAGCCTTCGGTCTCCCCGCCGAAGGAGATCGACGTTGGGATACCACTACAACCCGAGCCGGCTCAGTTGCCATGATCACGGAGCCCAGCAACTGGACGGCACCATATGTCGCCTTCCTCGAGCACAAGATCCTCCCAAGCAACGAGATGGATACACGAATGATCGTGCACCGATGCAAGTCCTTCGTCATCATCAACAGCGAGTTCGACAAACGCAGCGTGACCGGCGTGTTCCAACGTTGTGTACAACCAGAATAAGGACGCAAGATCCTCCAGGACATCCACGGTGGCGACTGCGGCCATCACGCTGGTGCCAAGTATCTGGTCGCCAAGGCCATGCGGCACGGGTTCTACTGGATCACCGCACACTCCGACGCCACCGACATCGTCCAACGATGTGTTGTGTCCAGAAGTACGCCAACCAGATGCACGTCCCCGGGTCCACAATCAAGACCATCCCCATCACCTGGCCTATCACCGTATGGGGCATGGACATGGTCGGCCCATTCAAGAAGACCCCATCCGGCTTCACCCACCAACTGGTCGCGGTCAACAAGTTCACCAAATGGGTCGAAGTTAAGCCATTCAAAAAATGTGATGGCAAGACGGCCACCAAGTTCCTCCACGAGCTCATCTACCGGTACGGCTACCCACACAGCATCATCACGGACAACGGCACAAACTTCGCCAAGGGCGCAATGGCAGAATTCTATGAAGAGCATAGCATACGACTCGACCTCGCCTCAGTGGCCCACCCGGAGTTGAACGGACAAGCAGAACGCGCCAATCAGAGCGTCCTCCACGGGTTCAAGCCACGACTCCAAGTGCCCCTCGAGCGAACCCCAGGATAGTGGGTCGAAGAACTCCCCTCCGTAATATGGGGGATCTGCACCTCCGTCAACCGCTCCACGGGGTTCACACCCTTCTTTATGGTATACGGCGCCGAAGTCGTCATACCAACCGACCTGGAACACGACTCACCTCGAGTCACCAAGTACGTCGAGGCGACCAACGAGGTCGCCCGCCAAGACAGCATCGACCAGCTCGACAAGGCACGCGACCTGGTTCGCTCTCGCACCACCATCTACCAGCAGGGACTCCGCCACTACCACAGCCGCCGAGTCCGGACCTGCACCTTCCAGGAGGGCGACTTGGTCCTACGACTGGCCCAAGACAAGAATGTCATGCACAAACTCTTCCCCCATGGGAGGGGCCATTCGCCATAGGACGCATCCTCGGTAACAACGCCTACTACGTCATCGACATACGAAGCAATGGTCAGCTCGAGGTCGGGTGGCCATGGAATGTAAACCTCCTATGAAAGTTCTACACATAGAACTTAAACTTGTACTTAGCTGGTATATAATGAAATTCATTCGGATCGCACAAATTGTGTCTACTCGTCATATTCTTGTGCCACTCGCACTCGTACATTCAGCAATATGCTACATAGGGAAGTCAACCCTTGGTCGAGCGACCGGCACGGCTAAGTAGTGCGATCCAATGGCACCGAAAAAATTCGGGTTTTGTGTCGTCCACGAACACGCCAACCCGGAGCCACCATCGGAGTCGCCCTGCTCGACTGGCCCACCGGGCCAAGACGACCGACGAACGCTTCCTACAGTGACCTGTCCTCCCCATCCTCACACAAAGCGACTCGAACGGTTAAGTACCACGCACGAGGACTTCGCAAAAAGAAACCCTCACGCGGCTCGGGAACACACCAAGTAAGAGAGCTGCTTTGGACTCGCCATGCGACTGGCTCTCCGGCCAGGGGAAGAGACACGTTACAAACAATGCACCAATACCCTACAATAGGCACACGCCCAAAACGGCTAAGCACCATGCTTGGGGACTCGAATAAAACAACTCTACTCGCGCTCGGGGACTCGCCCCTTCGGAGTCGCGATGGACAACCAACACGAAAATCCAAAGCAAACACATATGTATAGAAACGAGTTATACCCCGCTAAAGGGCGGACGCGCTCGGGGACTCGCTCAAACAAAAGTTAAACACACCACATAATTAACCTTCCATTGCGAGTCGATTGACTCGTCTTACTTCCATACACAAATATTCTTCACATCACAAAAGTCGCCACTTGGCATATCTTACAAATTGCCCCATGGCAGCTATCTATTTTGCAGGCCCCGACGAAGAAGCGCCGCCACCATCCTTGACACGGACGAATGGTTTCCATGGATTTGTTGGGTAGGTCGACAGCGACTTCGACATCACCGACCGGAACGATTGCTCCGACTTCAGATCACGATGCTCCGGCTCGGGGTCGCCCGACGCCACCACCGTCTCCTGGTACGGTAGCAAGTCCCCCATCGCCAGCACCCGATCTACAAAGGGGGCAGCCTTGGCGGCCAGCTTTAGCACCTCTGACATCTCCACCGAGCCAGTCGCCGAAGGGTAGCCGCTGGTGGCGTCATCGAGGTTGAAGTCGTCAGGGCAATGCGCGAGCCCCAGGCTCAACGCCGTGGTGGCATCGCGCCTGAAAGCCGAACGTGCCATCCATTCTACAACGGCGGGTGCCTCTTCCAGGTAGTGCCATACCTCAGTTAATCCCCCAGGTATAACCTCGGTGGGGGACATTCCTTGAAGAACCGCCTGGACGCACAATGCCGAGGAAGGGGCCATGTTCACCACCGCAGTCACACACTTTGAGGCGTTGAAGGTCTGCACCACCGGATCGCTTTGACCTATCACAGATGTAACGTCAGACGTTAGTGCCACTACGGATTCCCCCACTCGAGGACTGATCGCACATATTAAAGAGAAGAGCAGCAAGTCACCAAGGAGCTTTCGGCAGTTCTTGGTGACATGACTCTCCAAGGCAGCATGATCACTCTGTAGCCCAAGGATGATTGAATCCGCAGCCTTCCGCTCCTCTTCAACCGCAGCGACTACGGCCTTCGCCCTATCCTCAAAAGAGATTAAGGCTGCTTTCACCTCCTCCAATTCCTTCACCAGCGAATCGATATGCCCATTCGCCACGTCCAGCTCGGCAACCAGGACATACCCTTCTCGGGCTTTGGCAATGGCAGCCGGAAGACCATCTGAATGGAATAGAAACAACTGTCAGCATTCCGTAGACAACAGCAGCTCGCAGTCGCCAAATAAAACAAGTACTCACTAACAGTCTCCTGGAGTCGCTGATTAGCCTCCTGCGCTACACGCAGATCATGCTCCATACGCTCCTTTGCAGCCCGCCGATCCGCCGATTCCTTCTGCAATCCCTACAAGCAGAATGAACAATTAGCAAACTGCAAAAACACAAATTCAGTGCCTAGCCGCTGAAATTCAGCGACTAGACACTCGGGGACTGGCGACTAGAAGAAATTTAATGTCTAGCCACTAAAATTCAGCGACTAGACACTCAGGGACTAGTGACTAGAAGAAACTCAGTGCCTAACCACTGAAATTCAGGGACTAGACACTTAGGGACTGGATGTACCTGAATGGTGGCACCAAGTATACTATGAAGCCCACTGGCATCCGTCGAAGGGACCACGAAGGAGGTACGCCCGCGACGAGGTCCAACGTCCTCATCGACGATCTCTGGCATCTGCGGAGACTGGTTTTCCGCCACGATCGGAAAACCCCTCGCCATGAAGCGCAGGAACGACGCAGACGCCCTTGCTGGGGCACTGGTTGCTGGAGCCTGCGGTACTGTCATTGGAGCCCCCTCAGCTGGCTCCGATTTAGTGGCCGCCACCTCCTCGTAGCCGGTGGCAAGGTCACTCCCCTTGGTGCTGCCTTTCGTTGCAGCCTCGTCGGGGTCACCCTTCTGCCTCTTCGCATCTTCAGCAGGCGCAACCTCCGCAGCAGGCTTCCTCTTCCTAGGGGGGTCGCCTTCCCCCGTGGTGACGGCCGACGAAATTTTAGCCACTGAGGGGCGACCTATCTTCTTAGCGCCGAACCTGCAAAACCTCCAAAGTCAGCAAAGAAATCATACAAAAATCGATCAATAATTGGAAAGGAAAACTCGAGAAATACTTGGCGACCGGAAGAAAACGTAACCCCGTGCTGATATGGGCGGGCTTATCTAGCTCCAGGCCCAGCTTGCGCGTGAGGCCTTTCTCGAAGACATCTGAAGCCCACGACACCACGGGCTTCTTTGAGGATGAAGCCGCGGTCACCGGAATCTCCGGCTCAAAAGACGTGGCCGTCCCCGAAGGTTGTGGCGTCGAAGCCGCCACAACCTCAGCTGCCTCCTGCTCTAACGCCATCAAAGTCATCGGCGCGATAACCGCGAGTGGAACTTCCACCGCCACTTTGGTGTCTTCAGCCTCCGATCCCATCATCAGAGTCGCACCCTCCGAGATCTTGCGTGAAGTCTTGGTCACGTCGTCGTCGGATTCGTCATCCGACTCAAACACCACTGCCAACCTAGATGGTGAAGCCGGCTTCTTCGCGGGCGACTTCGGTTTACACGCGGGCTTCGCCGACGTGGCCGTTCACCGAGAACTGTGCTCTTGCAATATCTCATTCTCTTCTTCGCGCTCTCCAAGACTACGACTCGCTTCGAACTCGAGCTGCTTCTGCATGCGAGTCTTGCGGGTCACGGGCGCTGGGGGAGGACCTCCCTCTCTTCTTCTTCATCCTTAGAGGATTCGCCTTCGGTGCCCTCTTCGAGCTCCTGGGGGACCTCTTCGTCGAGTGGGTGGAGCCAGCCCTCGAGAACCTGGAACAACTGAGAGTGGCCACGATTAAGTATCAGATGATGCGGCTGCAAATTGCGCCGCAGGAATCACGACTAAAGATAAGTCCGGGGAAAGAAAACTTACTGTGGGAGCTTCATTCTTCACAGGCACGTACGGGGTGAGCTCGGCCGACGTGGTTGTAAATTCCGCGTCGGCGATCTTCTTCAAGGCGGCCTTGTAATCTTCAGTGTCCCACGACTCCTTGCTGGTCTGGGAAGGATCGTTCTTCCCGCTGTACTCATACATCCAGTGCGACCGGGCCGCCAATGGAACCAGACACCGCCCGAGCTAGCAGTTGTACAGGTTGATCGAGGACAACCCTTGGTCCTTCAGCTTATGGATCTGGTCCATCATTTCCACGACGGCCATCCTCTGATCGTCGGGGAGCTTGTCCGTTGCTAGCCGACGGGGCTTGCTTCTCTCCGCGAAGAATCCCGGCAACACCACTTCGCCGGAGGGGGTGGACTCCTTTGCGTAGAACCAGCTCTTCTTCCATTCGCTCCCGGCCTTCTTCGGCAACAAGATCTTGATGAAGTTGACCTTCGGCTTCAACTGAATTGTGACGCCTCCGGCCGCCAAGATCAGGCCGCTAGACCCTTTGCGCCCGATGCAGCCATGGAACATCTCCAGCCATAGAGGGAAGTACGGCCTGCACCCGAGATAGCATTGGCAGAAGGCAACAAAGATCGCCAGCTGCTCGATGCTGTACGGACCGAGATCTGATGGCTTGATCACATAATATGCGCAGAACCGCCAGAAGAACAACGAGGTAGGGAACCCCAAGCCCCTCTCCAAATGGCTTGGGAAGCAGATGAACTCGCCAGCGCGAGGCTTCGGCTCAACCTCGGAAGGCGCAGGGATCCGCCAATTCCCCTTACGGAGGACCCCGGTGTCCTTAGAGGACTTGAGCTGCGCTGTGGTGCACTTGGATTTCCCCACGATCCATTCGGAGGCGCCATCAAGAAGGATGCAGGGTCGGTTGGTCTGGGAAGTCTAGATCGAGGGAAAACAGAGGGAATGGATGTGCAAGCATGGAGAGTGCGGGTAAGAGTCTACAGGACTGACCCGTCACTCCCCTTATAAAGAAGCGCTGCCCGCCAATCTTGGAGTAGCCGTTACCCGCAGTAATCATGCCGAAGTTACCGTTGGATTACCCAACGTATAGTTTGACCGAGTTGAAGGTCCAACTCCCTCACTCGACTTGCCTGCAAAAGTGCCATATCCAGTTTGTGGGCAATGACCTGCTAGCGATTGCATTCGCCAAATATGCGATTGGAAACCCGATGGAAAATTTCCTTGGTTTTGGCAGAGTCCATCGCCGATTCGACTGGGCGTCCAAATTGGACTCGCCTATTCCGACTGCCAAATGAACACCTATGTTTGAATCAACGATGGCCTCGGGGACTACTGATGGGGATATGCCGAAGGGGGTATGCCCAGCGGGACGTTTCGATTGGGTCAAAGGCTTAGCGAGTGGGCCTGCAGGACGGTGACTGGAATGCGACTGAGGAGAAGACCTGGCGATTGGAGACTAGAGGCCCAGAAGCGTACTCGAAGCCCAGTCGGATTAGGTCAACGCCTCTGAATCCATTTCTTGTTCGGTTGTAAACTGTAAACCCTAGTGAGGTGCCTCCTATATAAGCCTCCCTAGGGCACTCTAGGGACTTACATTCCATCATACACCCCTTCAAGCGACTCGCTGCGTAGACGCTGAGCTCGCTGCCCTTGTAACTCAGTCTCCATCAATCTAATCTAGCAGGAGTAGGTCTTTACCCTCCGGGGGGCCGAACCTAGGTAAATCCATATGCATCCGCCCCCATCTCGCATTGCAGATGGCCGCCAGCTCTCACCCCCGATTCTATCAATCGCTGCCTTTGGCAGTGACTGTCGTGGCCATTTCCATGACACCTAAAAATCTGTTTGCTAAGTATTTACAGAGAATTCCTGATCCAAACCACTTGTCAACACCTTCTGCTCCTTGTTGGGTTCAACACTCTTATTTATCGAAAATACTACGATACACCCCCTATACGTGTGGGTCATTACTGCTGCAGGGGCGGGCCGGAGCTGTTGTAGGGGGTGGGCCGCCAGAGATGCTGCAGGGAGGCGGGCCGGAGCTACTCCAGGGGGTGGGCTAGTCGGAGCTGCTGCAGGGTGGACTACCGTAGCTGCTGCAGGAGGGCGGGCCGGAGGGGAGACGGTGAGATGCTACAGGGGCGGGCCGGCCAGAGCTGCTGCATGGGCGGGCCGGCCGGAGCTGCTAGCCGTGGAGCGAGCGTGGGAACCCTAGGTACAGGGAGGAGGAGGTGCGGGACTAGAAGGGCGATGGCATGGCGATTGGATTGGCCATGATGCGGTAATGGAAGGGTGCCACCGGTGGTTGCTCTAGATGCACGGTGCGGAGTGGGCAGGGGCGCAAATGATGATGGTGGCAGGGGCTCAGCGACGGGTTGGGAGCGAGAATAATGCATGTTGGGGGAGAGGGTCGGGTTGGGGTTCCGTTTTTTTCTAAATCTTTTTCCGTTTCTTTTGTATATTATTAATATATATGCTTTTCTGTCTACTAGTATAATATTATATTATATTTTATACTACTACATACATAACATAATGTATTATTAGTATAAAATAATATATATTATAGTATATTTTCAATTACTACATACATAATATAATGTATTATTACTATAATACTAGTAAATTGCACGTGCTTTGCACGATAACATGTTGAAAGGGAATTAGATGTCTCCTAGAGGGGGGTGAATAGGCATTTTAAATCATTATGATTTAGGCTCTAACAAATGCGGAATAAAACTTAATGTTTAATTTATCAAGCCAAAACCTATATCCACTAGGTTCAACTAAGTGCACCAACAACCTATGCTAAGCAAGGCAAACACCAAGGTGAAGAGCTTACCTCCTCCCATTCCCCCTCCTATGATCTACAACCCCACCAAACCAAATCCCGTCTTTGTGAAGGAATCCTTGGGATCAAGATCTTGGAGAGTTTTGTGTTCTCCTCTTGTGTTCTTCCTCTCTTATTCCCCCAATACCTTTTGTAGGTTTCGTGGAATTTGAGTGTGAAGGACTTACCTCTTGCATTTGATAGGAGGGAGAATGGGAGGAGGTAAGTTCTTCAAGGTCAACAATGGAGGAGAGAGAGAGCAAGAACCAAGAAAAGTAAGGTAGCCCCCAAAGGGGAAGGGGAGCTCCTATTAAAGGGCTCCCCGATCTTCCCGTTACTCGTAGAATCGTGCACGGCTGGTAGTACCACTAGGCGGGCGGTACTACCGCTGGCACACTTTCAACAGTCCAAAACGCGACACAAAAAGGAGAAAAACTGGCCGGAACTACCACCAGAAATTACACCGGTACTACTAGTAGCAAAAATGCCCTATCGGTACTACCGCCTGAACTTCCGACTGAATTTCCGTCAAATAGCGCACTCCAAAATAGAGAGGGTACTGAACCGAAAATGAGATGACCAGAAGCGGCTCCGGTACTTCCACCGGTACTACCAATGGCAGAAATGCCCTAGCGGTACTACTGGTGGCTCGCCGGAACTACTGGTCAGGCAAAAACTCCAGAACCAAAACTACCACAACTTTTGCATCCGAACTCCAAACGAGATGACACCAATTTTGTTGGAAAGATAGCAACATGTACAAATATTGGGTATCACCAAGGGAGAAAATACCATAAATATATATGTGATATATCTCCCAAGGTGTGGGGCTGAAAAACCCGCAAGATCAAAAACGCAAAAAGATATGAAAGGGAAATCCGTTTTGATGAACTAGAGCTTGTTATCAAGACAACCACAAGCTTTAGATCCTCACATGGACAAGAACCAAACAACAACCAAGAAAGATGATATGCAAAGGTTTGAGCTCTCTCCGAAAGATACGAACGAGTCACCCACTCGAAAGCCCCTCTTGATAGTATGACTATTTATCCTAAACCCGGTCTCCCAACACTACAAGAGACCGGTAAAATAGAAACCCTATCAAAATCATACCTTTGCCTTGAGCATACCACTTGAACTTGATGTATATGATATTGACACCTTCGAGATGGAACATCTTGCTTGCTCTCTCTTGCTCGCTCTTGCTTGATGAGGACTTGCAAATAGCTCCCCATACTCCATGGGAAAACCTCTTCTTTGAACTTCTCTTCATCACTCCATGAACGCCGAGGATGGCAAGCTTCAAGCATGAGATCTTCTAGATATGCCACACCTTGAGCTTGCACTTAATGTCTTGATGATGTCTTGAAGATGGCCGTAAGGAAATCCATCTCCTTCTTCTTCTTCTTCAAGACATACTTGATCTTGTTCTTCTTCTTCAACAAGATTCCAATAGGCACAAAGCCCTTGGACATTGCTTCTAATTTTTCATACTTTAAACCAACACATGGTCCAAGCGATGCCAATGGACAAACCTACAAGTCAAACTCAATTTACACATTAGTCTTTAAAGATTGTCATTAATTACGAAAACCACACATGAGGGCATACGTGCCCTTTAACATGTGTTCTATATTTTGCGACTATAATATCTTACCTTATTAAGTCATATTAATTAAAAATATGCATGCATAACTCAGTAGTTGCATACACAACTTAGTTAACTTAGAAATAATCAATTATCTCGTACTTAGAAGTAGGAACGACGCGATGGTTTCTAATCACTATGGACCTTGGAATTTTGTTTTTGTACTATTTACATATCTCCTGGGCAGATAATGTGTGAGTTCCTCCAATGTGCGGAGTACTATTGATTTCATATCCCAAAAGTTACACCAAAGCACCATTATCTAAAGACGATGCATGAACGACCGAAAAAGAGATGCGCATGATCATGTCCACACTTGTTATCACATGCGCGTGAAGACAGTGACACCCGGGAGCTAGCCATTGCATATATGGACCATCTACCACACTTGTGTACACATGGCATGACCACCTGCAAGTTTTGGTAGGATTTCGGCGCTCCGGCGGCCGTCTCCCATCTAAACCCTAGTCTCCGTGGGCCCGGGGATATACCCCCTAGCTATCTCCATACGAGGTTCCACCAATGTACGTTTTTGTTTGCTTAGGAATGTTTAGGCCATATCTACATAGAAAACGAAGGTTGGACCATATTCCACCGGTTGCCCCCCACATTGGACCCGTCACAGGAGTTTTCCAGCGACACGTCCAACATTTCTCTAAGTGTTATCGCATGCGCGTGAAGACGGTGACACCCGGGAGCTAGCCATTGCATCCATGGACCATATACCACACTTGTGTACACATGGCATGGCCACATTCAATTTTTGGTGGGATTCCGGCGCTCCGGCGGCAGTCTCCCATCGAAACCCTAGGTGGGCCCTGGGGATCTACCCATAGCTATCTCCCTACGAGGTTCCGCCAATGTACTTTTTTTAAGGCATGTTTAGTCCATATATACATAGAAAACCAAGGTTGGGACCAATATTCCACCGGTTGCCCCCCTTGGACCCTGATGACTACAAGTGCACAGATCGTTTGTAGCTAGTTTCGAAATAAAGATATCGATCCCACAGGGAGCAGGAGTCTAAAATCTAATAATTCTTGAAATAGTTATTGCGATAGAAATGCTAGATAAAGTTGTAAGTAACAAGCTAAAATGCGAGTACTGTGTAAAAAGGTGTTTTGGGGTTTTGGGTATAAGAGCAATAATAATGTAAAGCAAAATAACTTAATACAGAAAGTAAGTATCACGTATGTAAGAAAGATTGGATCTACAGTAGGGAAAATGTGTTTTCAGGGAGTAGCGGATACACCACTAGTATTGTAATGATTTAAGATAAACATTATCATCATGAACATTCTCAACTATATATGTGTGCAAGGAACTCCGTATTTGGACGAGTAGGCAACAACCGCTGCTCACATCATCATCCTAACCACAACAGCCAGCAATCGACATCAATCTAATTGCTACGCTATTAAGGGACATAATCTCATAGGACGTATCCCATGGCATGGATAGTGTTCCATGAGTTTACTCGGTTTCCCAAGTTGATACGTCAGGGGTGCCAACAGCTTTATAGTCACTATAAGTGCTAGCACTCCTCCGTCTACCAACAAGTAGTTTCCTCCATTAAGTCCTCACGAGAGGAAAATATTGAGAGCTCGACTTCTCTCAACATCAAGATGTAGAGAATCTAACACATGGTCACAGCGATGAATATCATAATAGACTTTATCTTATTTCAATCTCATACTAGGGTTTCTCCATCTCCCCAAGAACTAACGATCTACTCAGACATGGAGGCAATCAACATCATGGCAACGATAATGGAAACAATCTTAGATGAGTAGTACTTGTATAAATCCACAATGAGTACAAGAATTACAACAAGATCTAGACATGATGTAGATGGGATGGATGGAGATGGTGGTGATGCAGCGGTGGATGATGAAGATCGATGCCTTAGCCTCCTGGATCTACGCAGGGCAAAGATGGATCCCTTGTGGATGAGTTCCCCCTCTAGATGCCTTCCGGAGGTGACGTTTTCGTGATTTATGGATGTTCTGTATGTCGTCTCCTCGAACCAATTGCACGGGGTGAAACTATTTGACGATGCGGAGGCGGCGCCAACTATACGGCTGGAGCTATACAGCCGAAAAAGTTGCTCCGTTCGTATAGTTGGTCGTTGGGCTCTCTGCCTCTCTTGTTCCCTTCTGGTATTATTAATATTTCTCAAATAAGCAATTTATGTTGTTTTTTACTCCTTTTCTCCACAGTACAACAGCTCCAATAATTGTATCCATTCGATCCATCATCTGTCCTAATCCTGGTGAAAACAGACATAAAATGTGCGCGCAAGCACCGTAAAATACCAAGATCCTACATCTACAATGCAAAATAATAATGTAAAACATGATGCAAACATGCACTCATCAGACCCGTCGCGGGAGTTTTCTAGCGACATGTCGAGCACTTCTCTAAGTGTTATCATATGCGCGTGAAGACGGTGACACCATGGAGCTAGCCATTCAATCTATGGACCATCTACCACACTTGTGTACACATGGCATGGCCACATGCAAGTTTTGGTGGGATTCCGGCGCTCCGGTTGCAGTCTCCCCTCGAAACCCTAGTCTCGGTGGGTCCGGGGGATCTACCCCTAGATATCTCTCCGTATGAGGTTCCGCCTATGTACTTTTTTGTTTGTTTAGGCATGTTTAGTCCATGTCTACATAGAAAATCAAGTGTGGGCCCAATATTCCACCGGTTACCCCCCATTGGACCTGTCGCGGGAGTTTTCCAGCGACACGTCCAACACTTCTGTAAGTGTTATCGCATACGCATGAAGACGGTGAACCCCGGGAGCTATGGGTTGAGCATCTCTAAACTTGCATTGGATCTCTGAAGAAACATCATATTGTGAGTCTAAAACTGGACCCACTTCCTACTGATTTGGCACACATTTGTCTTTTTACCAGGGGTGGACGAAAAGGTTTGCGAATCGCTGGCTGGGACATTGTTCATGTAAGGTGTCTAGTATTTTTGAAAAATGGGGTGGTAGCATTTTGTCTTCACCATTTGGTGTTGCTTCACAAAATGACCCGTCCCGGTCCCGGGAATTATGTTGCCTAGGTGCTGGTGTAGATGCTGCCACTGTGATAGTGTCGACGGTGGCCGTCGTCGTTACCATGTCACCTTACATCTCCACCTGGAAACCACCAGTGCTAGGGGGAGCTACTGCCACTGTAATAGTGTCGACGGTGTCCGTCGGCGTTACAATGTCAGGTGCTGGTACGGCTGAGGAGCAGGGCCACTATGGTAGTGCCGACGGTGGACGTCGGCGTTACCATGTCACCATACATCTACCTGGAGACCACCAGTGCTGGGGGAGCCGCTACCAATGTTATAGTGCCGACAGTGACCATCGGTGTTGCCATGTGAAGGAGTCATTTGCTTAGGACGCCAGGCACCAGAGCTAGCTGGAGGAGCTGCTACCACAGTAATAGTGCCGACGGTGGTTGTCTGCGTTACCATGTGAAGGATCCCAAGTGTTAGTCATTTGTGAAGGAGCCAAACCAGCTAGCAGTGCTGGACTAGCAGGTGACGCTGTTATAATGCTGACGGTGGCCGTCGGCATTACAACACCTCGCATTCCAACAAGCAGGAGGGCAAACGGCGATGGAGAAAAAATAGGAAGTACCTAAGCCTACGGCAATACCGTCGGCATAGCCATGACAATGGACGCCGTCGTCGTGCCGTTTCCTCCGGAGGCGGGGAAGCCACGTGGCATCGACCTATGCTGAAGGTTGTGTGATGGTGATGCGCTGCCGACGGTGGCCGTCGGCGTTGAATGATCTACGCTGATGGTGGACTTGTGATTACCGTGTTTTTCTAGCTGTGGGCGTTGTTAAGCAGTGTCGACGGCCCCGACTTATCACCGTCGGCGTTGAAGTCACCGTCGGTGTCGTGCCGTGTTCACGTAGTGCCCGTCATTACCGAGTACGAGATCAATAGGTTCGCAGATTTAAATAAGTGTTCCCGTAGTGCCCGTCATTACCGAGTAGGAGATCAATAGGTTCGCAGATTTAAATAAGTGCTCATGACGGTGCCCACCAGCAGGGAGCATGCGGCAGAAGATGACAAGGCACACTCTTCCACTTCCTAGAGGCAGTCGAGTCTCTCCCGTGCCCCCACCGCGTCCGTCTCTAGGAGCACGCACGTCGGCCGACCCACACAGGAGGCCACTTTGCTCATGGTCTTCTTCGCTAGATCCAATCTGGGCTGCTGAACTCGACGGGATGGCTAAGGTTTTCTTCACTAGATTCAACCCTTCCTCCTTATGAGGGCAATAACTGTCCATAGCTTTTAGTTTGGATCCTGAAATATTTGATGTCGGAATTGATTCAGATGAAGTGGAGTCACTGAGTTGAAGCCTAGCAAACTAATCCTCATAGTCCTAGTGATGAGAGAAATCTTTTCGTGAGGCGATCCAAGACCTCTAGCCTCAGCTGTTTAGAATGTGTGATTTGCTTTTTTTTATTGGAAATACACATACAAAAGATTTGATAGAAAATGGAACACACACACATGCGAAATTGGAGTGAGATTCCTGCCCACGATGACCACAGACGAGATATGTCCAGCACACACACATAGTATTTTCAGTTTATTGCAGCATCCACTTCCTCGAATTTCATGCACGATCTTGTGGGATTGTTGAGGTCTTCTTCACTAGATCAATTCTGGGCTGCTGCGGTAACCCGAAGGGACACGTGAGGATTCAGCCCTTCCTCCTCCTTATATAGATCAGAATCCCCGACCTGCGTGATTTCCCCTTCTTCCACCAGTCGGTGAAGCCTTGCTAGACCACCGAGAGATCTCATACGTCCAAGTTTGGTCGAAAGCCTTTGGCGGACAGCCGCCGCGGGGTTGCCCCGACCAAAGGGAGGGGGTTCTAGTTGGAAGGGAGGTTGTCTAGCCTGCTCCGTCATTACCGAGTAGGAGATGAATAGGTTTGCAGATTTAAATAAGTTTAATAATTTTAAAATTGTTCATGGATCAGAAAAAAGTTCGAAGATTTAAAAATATTATCAAAATTTGTTCTCAATTTTATAATTTATTTTCAGGAATTTCAAAAATGTTCTCAAATTTAAAACAATGCTAAAAACTCACATCTTCACAACCCATAAACTTTCTCCCGGTATGCGTGCCTTTGAAAGCTACCGTCGACAGAGCATTTGGCGATGCCAACACACCTTGTCCATGTCACCGTGCTTGCCACAATATTCAGTCATAAACCGTCTGAGGACCCTAATAGGGAGAACATAGAAAATGACCCTAAGTAGGAAAGTAAATCCTTAGCGTTGACCCATAGATAGGACAATACAAATTTATTTTTTATCAAAAACGCACATATAGCGTCTCGCTTGTTCCTCTGAGCCGCCGCCTCCTCTCCTGACCTAGCCACAACATCTCCGCCTCCTCCATAGATCGGTTCCCCCTCCTTCGGCCGGTCTCGCCGGTATCGGAGGGGTGGGGAACCCGATCTATGGGTGGAGTTTTTAGTAAAAGTAGTATTTTCAAGATTGAATTAGTGTTTTGGTTGTCATCTTTTTAATGGAGATGGCATCTTCTACAATAAGTGATCTTCGGCATATCGTTCGACGACGAGATCTCTTTCCCGGCGTTAATGGTGGTGTTGAAAGATTAAGTTTCTACAGTCTTTCAGATCTTCCTTCACCGGATCGATTTTGGACTTTTTCTCATGGTTGTCGCGAGAAGGATTATCCTCGCAAGATTTGTCCCGGCTGCCACATCCTCGACAATGGTGATTCGTACTCTCGGTTCGCCAACGACGTCGATCAGGCTGTTCGGTTAATTTTCTCTGAAATGCTTGTGTGGGATCTCTTGCCGATGTTGATTGATTACCCTAATGGTTGCGGGCATGCACATAGCCTTGGCACTGCGGCTCAAAAAATTATGGGAGAACCTTTATTGGTATTTACAGGTTATGGTTTGATATTTGTCAGTGTTTGGCTGCCTTGAAAAAAATGCAAGATTATGTCTTGGAAGAAGAAAGAGATTGAAGACCTCGAAGATTTGCTAGTTTCTTTTAGACTTGTAATCGATGGAGTCTGCTTATATATCTCTACCATGAATATAGCGTGGTATTGATTGTAAAAAAACGCACATATAAATAATTTTATTTATTCGGAATTAATCCCCGCACAAATTAAGACCTAGCTTGATAGCTAGCCTTGGTGGTCATCAACTAATGTAACTAGGTAGCGATGGAGGAAGCTTTGTCACCGGTGAGCAGCACGTCGTTGATGATGCTCTCAAGGTTGGCAACGGACCGGCCACCTGCTGCTGCTGCTGCCCGGACACCCATCTCCTTCCACTCCTCCGCCTTGCGCTTCATCTCCCTTCCTACTAAGCCGTCGCCTCCCATCATCACCTCCCTTATCCTGGCCTCCACCACCTCCCGCCGCACGTCGTCGCCGACCTCCATCCCGACGCCCCACTCCACGCACGCGTAGCGGCAGTTGGTCTGCTGCTCGGCGAAGAATGGCCAGCACAGCAGTGGCACCCCGGCGCTGATGGCCACGAACGCCGAGTTCCAGCCGCAGTGGGTAAGGAAGACGCCGACGGCCGGGTGGCGCAGCACCGCCTCCTGCTCGCACCAGCTGATGAGGAGGCACCTGCCCCTGGTGGCCTCCAGGAACTCGGACGGCAGCTTCTTCCCGGCCGCATCGATATCGTCGCCCTGCAGCAGGTCGTTCCTGACGATCCACAGAAAGTCGTGGCCGCAGTTGGCCAGGCCCCACGCGAACTCCACCAGCTCCCCGTGGCTCATCGTGGTGATGCTCCCGAAGTTGACGTACACCACCGACTTGGGCTCCTTGCCGTCCAGCCACTCCAGGCAGGAGGTGTCCTCTCGCCACAGGCTCGCGCGTATCCCGCTGAGCGCCCCGCTGCTGTCGCCTTCATTATTGGTGAGCAGCTGGTCGGCGAGGAGGTTAAGCGGGCCGATGGTGTAGACGGGGCACGTGGGCGGGAGGATGGCGCGCATGCCGTCGAGTGCTTGTTTCTCAAGCTCGTCCAGGGTGTTGACGATGACGGCGGCCGCGCGCTCCGCCTGCTCGGTATGGTGCAGCAGGAAGTTGAGCATGATGTCGTGGCGGTCGGTGGTGCAGATGAAGGACGGGAAGTCACGGAGCCGCATGTGGTGGCTCATCCCCGGAGCGTCCGGCACCGGCGTGTCGAGGTACCCGTTCCTCAGCTGCGCCTCGTCTTGGAGAGGAGCAATGTCATGCTTCATGAGGAACCGGAAGTTGCGGTAGCCCATGAAGCCGCAGGCGCTGGCGGTCCAGAAGAGCACGCACGGCACCCCAATCTCCGCCGCCGCGTCCACGCTGAAGCTCATCACGTTGTCAGCCACGATGCACGTCACCGGCGGCACCCCGGAACTCGCGGCGTTGAGCTCCGCGAGCAGCTTTCTCAGGGGGGCAAGGCAGGTGGTCATTGTGGAGTAGCAGACGGATGGCACGTCCTGCGTCGCGTCCGCGTCCGACGGGGGCAGCCCGTCGGGGATGGTGGCGAAGCGGAAGTCCGGCAGGCCCGCCACGGCTCCCGGACCTCGGGAGCGGACCAGGCGGCGGTGATTGTATTCGGTGTTGACGAAGGTGATGTGGAAGCCGGCCGTGGAGTGGAGGAGCTTGGCCAGCTTCAGCATGGGAGTGACGTGGCCCTGCGTTGGCAGAGGCACGAACACGGCGTGAGGCTTCTTCTTCTTCATCTCCATCGTCATGTCCGCCGCTACCTCGGAACCCATCTCAAGATCGATTATTATTCAGTCAAGGAGCTTGAGAGTAGTGTATGAGCTTAATATGTATATATACATGGGGCAAGCGGCGAGTGTATATATAGGAATAGGATGGTACTAGCGGGTGGATGAACGCGGACTCCATGCACTTAGCTATACGTACTGGAGTGCCACGTCAGCACGATGTCATCCAATGTGACGGCTAAACTTTTTAATTTGTATGAAACAAAAATGAAATTTATGAAACATTTTATTCTATTCACAGACTGTTTCACAAAAGTATCAATGTTTCAACTAAGTTTCAATTCTGTTTTAGTTAGTGACGTCACCCATGTGCTGATCTCAAAAAGGTCTAACTAGAGCACCAATATCAATGCAAAACTGGACGGTGGACAAGACACCAACACGTACAACCAACTGTAAAAAAATGTTTCCGTGGGCGGATCAGATGGTTATAAAGCACGAATAGGAGCCATGCACAATAAATCAATTTCAACTCCCTCTGTCCTCGCTCGCTTTATAGTCAAAGTGATCAACATAGTAAAACTTATGTGCTTTTATCATAAAATCTTCACTGTCCTACCAAACGTTAGAAAAACGACCACCGTTGGAAAATTTCGTAAAATGTATCCATTTTTTCTATAATTTTTTTATTCACAAAATGTCACATTTTTTTATTTCACAAAATGTGGCCACCTCCACCACGGCCTCCATTATCGCGCTGCCGCCCCTCTGCTCCCGATGTGCACCACCGTCGCCTCCTCAGCATCTCTAGCGCTAGTGAGCATGCTGCTCTGCCCGCTGGCCCCAGGCCGGAGCTAGCCGCGTCGCGCCTTGGCCCTAGGATAGAGCTCGCCGCGCCGACCCTTGGACCTAGGCCGGAGCTCGCCGTGCCACCCCTGGCGGTAGCTCGCTCGACCGCCCGCTGGCCCGTGTTCGTCGTAGCCACCGCTAGCCCAAGCTTGCCTTCCCGCCCAGCGCCTTGGCCTTAGGCTAGAGCTTGCTCCCCCGCCCGCTGGCCTGTGCTCATCGCGGCCGCCCCTAGCCCGAGCTTGCCCTCCCGCTCCGCCCCTTTGCCCTATGCCCGAGCTTGCCCTCCCGCTCCGCCCCTTTGCCCTATGCCCGAGCTCGCCGCGCCGCCCGCTGGCCCAAGCTTTCCCTCCCATGCCACCCCCTTGCACTGGACTAGCCCTGCCCTCGCGGCGCCACTCCTGGCCCTTGGCCGAACAACCAGAGCTCACCTTCGCTAGATATGGGGAGGAGACGACCCGTTTCCTTTTTTGGAATTTTTGTTCTTTTACTATATATTTTCCTGTTTCAAATGGACTAACAGGTGGGACCTAAGCATGACAATTTTACCCATGGGTACAGGTACCCGCAGGTACCGTACCCGCATGGGTAGAGTATGGGCACACTTTTATACCCACGGGTAATACCCATACCCTTCTCATTAAGTTACAGGTACGGGCATAGGTATAAACTTGTATCCATGGGTATACCCATACCCTGCCTGTTTAAATTGATATATTAAATTTATCTGTAGAGTGTCAACCTATGCGGCCAAGAAGCCTAGGGACAAGTATGTCATTGCAAATTCTAAACTTCGATATTTTCATGTACTCGTCTATCTATTATTAAGTAGAGATAATTGTCCTTTTTCAAATATATGTTATTGATGAACATAAAATTGTGAATAACTTGTGTACTATTGGATCTACCTACCGGGTACCTAATGGGTATGAGTACCCAATAGGTATGGGTATACCCACTGGGACCTGGTCCAAGTCAGCCAAACGGCCCTGACAGATGGGTTCCATTAGTCAGAAAAAGTGTCAATTCACTGTCATTTCGGTTTTAGTGTGAATTGCAAAAAATCTGCAGCAAAGTGGTCACATTTTGCGAAATTAACGAAGGGTGGTGGTTTTCTAAACATTTGTTCGGGCTTACCAATACCTAGTACTACCTCTCGTGTTCCATATGATGTAAGCCTAGGAGGAAGTATACGTTTAGGGCATCTCTAACCAATATCTAAAACTTTAGAGGAGTAAACCGACTCGAGGAGTAAAAATACTCTTCTAAAGAAAAGCGGTTCCTAACCAAACCCCTATATCTAGAGTAGAACTGTTTTTTCCTTATTTACAATACAATAGGTTCATACATACTGTTTTTCCTTATTTGTAATACATTAGGTCGATACATACACATATATTATCGTAGCATAGTAGTCAATACATACCGATACAACCCGATACACCTAATAGACAACTACATAACCCGATACAATCGATACATAGAGATATATACTCCTCTAACCCGATACAAATCGACACAAACCAAATTGTTCGAGTTATGCATTAAAACACATAACAAGAATGTGCGATCTATTCAAGATCGAGTTAATCGTTCTACCTTCTCCCCTTGTCTTTTCATTAAAATGCTCTTGATTTTTTCCACAAAATTGTTGAAATGGTTAACGAACACCAGTCTGTTCGTATAATGCATCATCTACAAGTCCTTGGTGCACTAGTAGGAAAAGGCCTAGTGGCAGCATTCGAAAAAGGCGGTTTGTGGCGTTGAACCTGCATGCCACTAATCTCGCGCCACTGGTAGACAATTTTTGTAAGAGTATAGCAAACACATATATACATCACACCTACAATAAAAGGAGATACTCTTCACATGCAAAAAACTGGCAACACCACCACTTTTTGGTCACCGGAATATTGCTTGGCGTCGGGTGGAGAGGCGGTGAACTCACCAACAAGGGCATCGTGGAAGTGGAGGCATCGGAACACCTCCAAACTATGGATGTGACCCTAGAATGTGTATTAAAATGTGGTGGCATGCTCAAATGTCCAAAACCTGATTTCCAAGTGTGACCCCCTTCGCAGACATACGTTGTCACGTAAAAAAGAAGGGTCTACAATCTAACTATTAGGGGGAAACTCCCCGTTTCGGTGAAACCGGGCTTGATATTGTAACAACATGTTCCCAAACATGGTTTGGAATTGTCCTATGACCTAACGAAGAACAAACCAAGAGAAAAGTCTACAGGGCTACCCCCGTCAGAAGAACATCTAGGGGGGTAGATGATCCGGGGCCTAAGGATCGGGGTTTCGTAGGAAGAAGCACTTCGGGGCAACGGAACACCTCCAAACCATGCATGTTATCCTAGCATGTGTATTAAAGTGTGACCCCCTTTGCAGACAGGCGTTGTCATGTAAAAACAAAGGGTCTCAAATCTAACTATTAGGGGGAAACTCCATGTTTCGATGAAACCGGGCTTGTTCTTGTCACAACATGTGCCAAAACATGGTTTGAGATTGTCCTATGACCTAACAAAGCACAAACCAAGAGAAAAATCCACCAGGCTACCTCGTCAGAAGAACATCTAGGGGGGGGGGGGGTAGATGATCTAGGCCCAGGGATCAGGGTTCCGTAAGAAGCGCTCCAAGGCATCGTAGCACCTCCAAACCATGCATGTGACCCTAGCATGTGTATCAAAGTGTGGTGCAATGTTGAATATGTCCAAAACCTGGTTCCCAAGTGTGACCCCATTCACAGACATGCTTTCCCGCCATTTCCCTCTGCTTCCCGCCATGTTTTCTCGCCCTTTCCCTCCGCTTCACGCCATGTTTTTCCGCCCTTTCCCTCCGCTTCCCTCCATGTTTTCCCGCTCGTTCCCTCTATATATAGGCCGACCACCATTGCCATAAACACATCCACACCTTCCCCGCCTCGTCGCCTTGTCATCGCCCACGCGCGTCCGCCACCTACTTTAGGATGCCGCATCCTTGTCGTCGACTCAGCGGCAACGACGGAGTACTAGGCTCCACCAGGTATGTCCGAGACCAGGCTCCGTCGGGCTGGCACTGGGAGGTGCTACCTTCCGGCGGGACTCGTCATCGACCCAAAGCTTCTTTGGTGGCCGTCGTGTGGTCCACAATCGGTGAAGAGGGAGCCGGCCCCCGAGGAGGTGGTACAGTATGTTTTGTTGTGCCACTTCTATGAATATGTTTTGATGTGCTATCAATATTTAATTGGATGCACCAGATTTTTTTAACCTCTTGTAGGCCTAAGTATGACACACACACGGAGAAGGAATAAATCTTAACTGGCCACAATGAATAGCAATAGATACTATGTGAGACCACAACAACCTATTCATACGTGTGTGCTCATGATCCTATGAAATAACATCACCTAACATATATGTAATAAAAGCCTTGCTAATTAAATAAAAGAAAAAACAGTCCTTTGCTGTGTATACAGACAAATACACACGGCAAAGGCTGATCTTTGCCGTGTACCTAACAGCGAGGGCACACGGAAAAGATTCCACCGTCTCCAGCCGTCCGCTACTCCCCGTCGGGTGCACCAGTGGGGCCGCGAGTCCCACGTCATTGCCGTGAAGGAACCTTTGCCGTGTGTCCTCATGGCATTTGCCATGTTCCCCTCTCTGGCTATTGCCATGTCATTTTCTTTGTCATGTGCTTTTTCAGGAATCTACCATGTTCTATTTCTTTGCCATATGCTTCTGAAGGCCCACACTGCAGCGACCATCTTTGCCGTTTTCCGTGCCTGTTGGCACAGGACAAAGGAGGGCAACGACGGCAGCGACAATTTTTCCTGCAGTGGTTCAAACACATCAACTTTATCTCGTAGGAAGGTAATAAGAGCCTTCACCTCTGTGCTCATGGTTGATGTTTTTCCAGTACCTTTACTTTCCAAAGAATGCTAGATTCTTCCTCTTTGACATTTTATGTAGCTAAACTACCATCTACCCATTATGTTCTTCCAGAGTGCGAATTTTCGGTTCGCAGGGACTACTGAACCCAATTCAACAACCAATAGGAAGTTGAGCACGTGCTCGGTGGGGCCCACACGAATATAAGTATTAGTCAACAACTTACTCGTACATACATGTACTTACTTCTGCATGCCTGTAACTTAGTCCGTGTAGGCCCTGCTCCTCCACATGCGTGAGCCCTGCCAGCACATGCACGCCTTCCCATTGGCCATTAAGTTGGGAACATCAGTTCCCGAGTTCGATCTATAATTTCGAGTTCTTCTCCCTTTAGTCTAAATTAGCACACAGTAAGTTGAGCATAAATAAAATGTCCCTTTCCATTCGTAATTCCATGCCCATAAATCACTTTACCCTCTTGTGCTCAACGTGATGCTTTTAAAATTTCATCATCTGTTGGTAAGCACTAGTAGAAAAACTGCATTTCGTTCGCAGTCTCCCAGAGCATTTGTCCTGGTTCCTCCATGAACCGGGACTAATGCTCGCATTTGTCCCGGTTTGAGGGGTCCGAGTGACGCATGGGAGACGGGGCATACCTCCCGGTTCGTAGAGGACTATTCGTCCCTATTTGTAATATGAACCGGGACTAAATGCCGGTCCCAAGACACGTGGCCTGCCGCACACCTTTAGTCCTGGTTCATATTACGAACCAGGACGAATAGTCCGCCTATAAATGCGCCGGCCCAGCCAGCCCCCTCCCTCTGTTTTTCTATTGGTGGATGGAGTGAGGTGTGTGTGCTAGTTTTTTCCTATGCACATTAGGCGTTCGACGAAATGTCTGAGAGAATGATACACTTGATTTCACACAAAACAAAAATAATATGAGGTGCCCGAGCCACACTTAAGCCTTTCTCCTCTTTCTTTCCTTCTTGATCGAGGTTAGCAACCTTATCCTTCATCTGTCATTGATATAATAATGCATGTGTCGACGTAAAGTGGTCATCTATTCATGATGTTCTGTAATGATGTAGATGAACCAGTGGGGATGGTTGTACGGTGACCGACGTGAATCCGCATACATTCAAGGCATGGTTAAATTTATCGATGTGGCTAAGGCAAACAAAGAGAATGGATTTATGTGTTGTCCATGCGTTGAATGTCGGAACATCAAGGAGTACTCTTCCTCGAAAATTATTCGCGACCACCTGGTTCGGAGAGGTTTCATGCCCAGCTATAATTGCTGGACCAAGCATGGAGAAAGAGGGGTTATGATGGAAGAAAATGAAGAAAAAGAGGATGATGACAACTATTGTCATATGTTCCCTAAATACGATGATACTACAATGTAAGAGAATGAAGAAGAAGGAGGTGAAGAATGGGCATCAGATGAGCCTGTTGATGATCTTGGTCGAGTCATTTCTAATGCAACGCGAGACTATGAAACAAAGAAGGAGAAGTTGAAGTTGGAGAACATGTTAGAGGATCACAAAAAATTGTTGTACCCAAATTGCGAAGATGGCAGCACAAAGCTCCATACCACATTGTAATGGCTGAAATGGAAGGCAGAGATTGGTTTATCTAACAAGGGATTTGAGATGTTACTGAAAATAATGAAGCCGAAGCTTCATTATTTTAACGAATTGCCCGAGAGTACTTACAAAGGAAAGAAGACTCCCTGCCCTCTAGGATTAGATCTGCAGAAGATACATGCATGCATTAATGACTGCATCCTCTACCACGGTGAGGAGTACGAGAATTTAGATAAATGTCCAGTATGCACTACATTGTGGTATAAGATCAGACGAGATGACCCTGGTGATATTGATGGGGATGACGAGCCCCCCAAGAAGAGGGTTCCTGCTAAGGTTATGTGGTATGCTCCTATAATACCAAGGTTGAAACGTCTATTTAGAAACAAAGAGCATGCCAGGTTGTTGCGATGGCACAATGAAGACCGTAAGAAAGACGGGAAGTTGAGACACCCTGTTGATGGGTCGCAGTGGAGAAAAATCGAGAGAGAGTTCCCGGACTTTGTAGGTGACACGAGGAACTTATTATTTGGTCTAAGTACAGATGGCATGAATCCTTTTGGGGAGCAGAGTTGCAGTTATAGCACTTGGCCTGTGACTCTATGTATCTACAACCTTCCTCCTTGGATGTGCATGAAGCGTAAGTTCATTATCATGCGAGTGCTTATCCAAGGCCCAAAGCAACCCGGCAACGACATTGATGTGTTCCTAAGGCATTAGTTGAAGAACACATACCAGTTGTGAGGAAAACCAGGTGGACGTGTGTGGGATGAGCACAAACAGGAGCCATTTGACCTACGAGCGCTGCTTTTCGTAATCATCTGTTAGGAATATGCCCTAGAGGCAATCATGGTTGATGATATTTCCTAATGTATTCATAAAGTTATAGTCCATGTATGAACTACTGATATGTATCATTCAATATGTGATTTGATTGTGAAACTGCATATTCATGTTGTTCATACTAATTGTCCTTGGTCATCGAGATTATGCTAGACACACAACTTAGACCAATGTGAAAGTCGGCAGATGACTACGTTCCACTTGTCATGGGCATGGAGATGCTATTCCGACTTACACGGATTCGGCTAAAGAGTTTAGCGAGTCGGACTAACCCATATTGAGATGCAACGAACAAGTCGTCATTTGCATGTCTCAATCAATGTAATCCTTAGACATGAGGTTATTGCACAATCTGAGTTGAGGATCTCCAACTTAGGTTCTGTCAAACATTGTTCCATCACTGGGCAGTTATAAAGGCGGAGTTCGGGTCGACTGAGAATCAAGTTGTGTGATGTGAATAACCAAGACGGGATTTTGCCCCTCCATCTGGAGAGATATTCTTTGGGCCCTCTCGGAAGATATGATTGGGAAAGCATGGCCATGCGCGTCTCGGTTAAGTGTTAACCGAGGCAACCGACTAAGAGTTAGACGGATGAATCACTTATCTCGGACCGAGAAAGAGAGTCGGACTATTTAAGGGATGACGATCATTCGCCTATAGTCCGACAAGGTATATCGTGAGGCAAACGGGACTCAGACGAAAGTTGCATTGGAAAGGTATGTCGTCATGACTTATTGGTACTTGGGAGTTGGCACGTTCTGGTAGGAGCCGCTGCCAACTGATCGATCACGAGTGAGACTCGGAATCGTGTCCGGGTTACCATGAGCCTGTCGGGTCACATACTTAAGAGCGGGAGCAGTTTGGGTTAGACCGAAAACAGGAAATCTATTTGGGTTGGACCCAAATAGAGACATGGACTTAGTCAGCAAGTGAGACTTGCAGTGGCTAATATAGGCCTTTTAGTGAATGGGCCACAAGTGAGTGGAGCCCACTTTTACTCCCTATATAAGCAAGGGCGTTGGTGCTTAGAGCACAAGGTTAGGTCACTCCATGTGTTGGAAACCCCAGCCCCAGTCCGTCCTGTCGCCGCCGTACCGAACCTAGCAGTCCATCGCCGGTGCTCCTCCTCGTACGTGTGGATACCGGTGGAGGTGCTGTACGTTCAGCACTTCGACGATCGTGAAGAAAGTACAGATCGTGGATCGTGGAACCGGAACGGATCGCGAGGACTACACTGCATCAAGCGACGTGCTTCATCAATTCCGCAACTGCGCGTCTAGTGGTAATCCTCGTGGCCTTCTACCTGAGCTGGATTTTGGGATCACCGCGTAGGGAAAAAGTTTTGTTTATCTCTATGTGGCCCAACAGTGGTATCAGAGCGTTAGCTTCTGGTTTTAGGCTCGAGATCGCGCATATGTGATATGCGATTGGCGTTAGATTGGATCTAATTGCAGTTTTGGTGGTTGATCTATGAGATAGATTGGTTTTGTACAAAGTTGATTGGATCAACTGTACTCGGGGGAATGGATGATCTGGTTTCCGTAATCTAACTGCTGTGGTCGTGGAACGACATATCCCTACCGGTCGGTTTCCGCCATCGGGGTAGGCTGTAACACGTAAACCCGGATGCGGTGATCAAAGATCAAAGAGTTTGGTCGAATCGGAGTCCGGATCAGATTTGGGTAAAATTGGTTTATCCGATGATAAAATCCATGTCTAGAATGCAGATGAGATATGCGTTTTCGGAAAAATTGTGGGGCGTTGTCCTTTGGATCCCCGCCCACTATCCGGCTAGCGGGGCCGCCGGCTTTGCCCTGTCGTAGCGCCTTAGATGTCGTTGCGAGTTTCACAACGCTGGTAGATATCGTATCTATGCATAACGTGTTTTTGCAGGATGATGTTGTGAATCGTATGGCTTATATTCATGTGATGTGTGTAATTCATACGTGATCTACGTATCACGGTTTTTGTCAGCCAGTTGGAGCCTAGGTGCTGTCATCTTATTGTATAACGGCCTGCGTGTCGGATTCTCTGTGTAATTTGCATTACTAGCTAGTGTAGCTGTTTGGAGAATCCGGATGGCATGCAAGTCGATATACAAGTCGGCTACATGGTGTAAGACGGCACGTGACAAGAGTTGACACGAGTCGGATTACAGGCTTTATGGAGATGGAGATCACCATGAAGAGAGCATATACCATTTCACATTATAATTGCTTTATTTTGTGTTATTGTTATGTCTCTGTTTTACCTCTATTAGATAGTTGGTAGAAAATAATCCCTCAAAGAAGGTCTAGTCGGTTTCCCCACCAGTGCTGCACCATCACAAGTCAGACATTTTTGGTAGTGGGCTCATAAAATTGAGGTGCTATCAATTCTTTCCGACTAGGTGGGTTTGAGTCAGACTCTTATAGTGGAAGCACTTGGTAATCTAGACAGGTCTATTACAACGGTTGTGGGACTTGGGGAAAAGTAGGATGGGAGCCGGGGCATGTGATGCCACCCATCCAACAGGAGTCGTATGAGATACGATTGACAAGGAGTTGTCTACCTAGATCACTTGACGGCTAGCGGTGATGCTAAAGCTCACTAATCGACTTGCTTATTTAGGGTCCCGAATCACTAAGTAACCATCAGAGGGGTGTTGGTTCTAGTGGGAGCATAAATATTAAAGTGTTTAATATGCTTGCTCTTTATGGATACATGTCTTAAGTGTTTTTGCATATTTTCTGTTGTAGATCAATGGCACCTAGCAGTCTTCCTCAGATTTCCGGTTTTGCTTTGAGAACCATCTTAGAGAAAGATAAGCTGAATGGAACTAATTTCACCAACTGGTATCGTAATCTAAGAATTGTTCTCAAACAAGAAAAAGGGATCGTGTCCTAGACAACCCACTTCTAGCTGAGCCGGATGAGAATGCGACTGTTGCAGCCACCAATGCATACCTTCAGATTTGTGATGAATCCACGGAGATTAGCTGTCTTATGCTTGCTCACATGGAACCAGACTTGCAGCAGCAGTTCGAGAATGTTGAGGCCTACGATATGATCGAAAGCCTCAAAAGTATGGTCCAGGCTCAGGCAAAGACTGAGAGGTACCAAGTCTCTCAGGCTTTGTTGAGCTGCAAGCTTAAGGATAGCGATCCACTGAGTCCGCATGTGATCAAAATGATTGGTTACGTGCAGTCTCTGGAAAGGCTTGGCTACCCTATTAGCGAAGAGTTCGCTACGGACATAATTCTGAACTCTCTTCCTAGTGTGTATGGTCAGTTCATATCGAACTACCACATGCATGGTATGGATAAGAAGCTCACTGAATTACATGGGATGCTCAAGCAGGCTAAGGCGGATCTCAAGAAAGGTGCCAGTCAAGTGTTGGTGGTACAAAAGAAGGCTAAGTTTAAGAAGAGTTCTTGGACTAAGAAGAAGAAGGCAAAGTCAGGAGGTAAGGCGGAGGACCCAGTCCAAAGCGCTTCCTCAGGGACTAAGCCATCTCCTACAGCCGGATCCACTTGCTTCTACTGCAAGTCGGATGGCCACTGGAAGAGGAGTTGCAGCAAGTATCTGGCTGGTAAAGCCAAGAGTGGAGGTGTGACTTCCGGCTCAGGTACACTTGTTTGCAATGTTATAGACATTTATCTTGCTGATGCACCTGGTAGTTCTTGGGTTTATGATACCGGATCAGTCATTCACATATGCAACTTGTTGCAGGGAGTGGTAAGAACTAGGAGCGTTGCAAGAGGCGAGGTTCACATTAGAGTCGGAAACAAAACGAGAGTCGCTGCGTTGGAAGTCGGCACAATGCAACTTCATTTACCTTATGGATTGATAATGGAGCTAAATAATTGTTATTATGTTCCAGTGCTTAGTCGAAACATCATTTCCGCCTCATGTTTGATGAGACAGGGCTATGAGTCGAATATTAAGAATAATGGTTGTTCTTTATATTTGAATGATATGTTTCATGGCTTTGCACCCGTCCGGGACGGGTTATTTATTTTGAATCTTGATAGTGAATATGTCTATAACATAAATGTGAAAAGGTTAAAACCAAATGATCTGAATATGACTTACTTTTGGCATTGTCGGCTTGGTCATATAAGCTGGAAACGCATGAAGAATCTCCACGATGATGGACTCCTAACTTCGTTCGACTTGGAGTCGTTCGAGACATGAATCCTGCCTTCTCGGCAAGATGACCAAGACACCTTTTGCAAAGAGTTGTGAAAGGGCGTCAGACTTATTGGGACTAGTACATATTGATGTATGTGGCCCGATGAGCACGACAGCCAGAGGTAGTTATGAGTACTTCATTACCTTCACTGATGATTTGAGTAGGTATGGATATATCTACTTGATGAAACATAAGTCGGAAGCCTTTGAAAAGTTCAAGGAATTCCAGAATGAGGTACAAAATCAACTTGGCAAGAAAATAAAGTTTCTTCGGTCGGACCGAGGAGGCGAGTACATGAGCCATGAGTTTGATGACCATCTAAAGTGTTGTGGAATAGTTCCCCAGCTCACTCCTCCAGGAACGCCGCAGAGAAACGGTGTGTCGGAAAGGAGGAATCGGACCTTGTTGGACATGGTACGATCAATGATGAGTCGGACAGATCTGCCTTTATCATTTTGGGGTTATTGTCTAGAAACTGCAGCGTTCACACTAAACAGAGTACCATCAAAGTCGGTAGAGAAGACACCACATGAGATGTGGACTGGCAAGAAGCCGAGTTTATCTTTTATCAAGATTTGGGGTTGTGAAGCTTTTGTCAAGCGACTTCAGTCGGACAAGCTTACAGCTAAGTCGGATAAGTGTATTTTCATGGGATATCCGAGGGAAACCTTGGGTTACTACTTCTACAACCGAGAAGAGGGCAAAGTGTTTGTCGCTCGAAACAGTGTCTTCCTTGAGAAAGAGTTTCTCAGTCGGGGAGTATGTGGGAGTACGGTGCATCTCGAAGAAATTCGAGAGATACCAGCTAGCAGCGAGTCGGCAAAAGCCTTAGAGGTTGATCCGGACGTGGTACCTGAGCTGGAAACTGCAACGACACTGCGAAGATCGGCCAGATTGCGAAGTGTTCGTGATGTGATGCTGTTGGACAGTGATGAGCCGGCAACTTATTCGGAAGCGATGGTGGGTTCTGATTCCGAGTCATGGCTTGGAGCCTTGATATCCGAATTAAAGTCCATGGATGAAAATCAAGTTTGGAACTTGGTTGATCTGCCAGACGGTGCAAGACCCGTCGAGTGCAAATGGGTCTTTAAGAAGAAAATTGATATGGATGGAAATGTTTCTATCTATAAAGCACGGCTTGTCGTGAAGGGGTTTCGACAAGTTCAAGGAGTTTACTACGATGAGACTTTCTCTCCTGTAGCGATGCTTAAATCAGTTTGGATCATCTTAGCTATAGCAGCCTATTTCGACTTTGAGATATCGCAGATGGATGTCAAGACGGCTTTCCTTAATGGAAATTTAACCGAGGACGTGTATATGATATAGCCCGAGGGTTTTGTCGATCCGGCTAATGCTCAAAAAGTATGCAAACTTTAGAAAACCATTTATGGGTTGAAGCAAGCATCTCGGAGTTGGAACATTTGCTTTGATGAGGTAGTCAAATCGTTTGGCTTCATCAAGAGTGATCATGATTCTTGTTTATACAAGAAGTTTAGTGGGAGCAAAGTAAACTTTCTGATCTTTTATGTGGATGACATATTACTGATTGGAAATGATGTCCAGATGTTGCAAGAGACCAAGGAATCATTGGAAAAGAGTTTTTCGATGAAAGACTTGGGTGAGGAGACTTACATACTAGGAATCCGGATCTATAGAGATAGATCAAGGCAGCTCATTGAATTGAGTCAGAGTACATATTTGGACAAAGTGTTGAAGAAATTCAACATGGAATCATCTAAGAAGGGGTTCTTACCGATTTCCTATGGCGTAAAACATAGCAAGACTCAGTGTCCTTCGATAACTGATGAGAAAAGTCGGATGAGTGCGATTCCATATGCTTCTGCAATCGGATCCATCATGTACGCTATGATTTGTACTAGGCCGGATGTTTCCTATGCTCTAAGTGTTGTGAGCAGGTACCAGGCTGACCCTGGAGAAATCCACTAGGCAGCGGCTAAAAATATCCCCAAGTACTTGAGAAGGACGAAGGATATGTTCCTAGTTTATGGAGGTGAGGATGAACTCAGTGTAAAGGGTTACAACGATGCGAGTTATCTCACTGACTCGGATGATTCTCGTTCGCAATCTGGATATGTGTTTGTGATAAACGGAGGGGCTGTGAGCTGGAAAAGTTCCAAGCAAGAAACGGTGTCTGCGTCTACGACAGAGGCTGAGTATATTGCTGCCTCGAAGGCGGCAAAGGAAGCCGTTTGGATGAGGAATTTCCTCATGGATCTTGGTGTGGTTCAAGGCTCGTCCAATCTGTTAGACGTGTATTGTGACAACAATGGTGCTATTGCACAAGCCAAGGAACCTAGACAACACCAGAAGAACAAACATATACTCATGCGGTACCACCTTATTTGCCAATTCATGGATCAAGGTGATATCAAGTTATGCAAGGTACACACAGATGCAAACATTGCAGATCCTTTGACAAAGCCACTTCCACAGCCGAAGCATCAGGCACACCAGAGAGCAATGGGCATTAGATGCCTAGACATGAGATGTCGGAAGATTGACTCTAGTGCAAGTGGGAGACTGTTGGGAATATGCCCTAGAGGCAATCATGGTTGATGATATTTCCTAATGTATTCATAAAGTTATGGTCCATGTATGAACTACTGATATGTATCATTGAATATGTGATTCGATTGTGGAACTGCATATTCATGTTGTTCATACTAATTGTCCTTGGTCATCGAGCTTGTGCTGGACACACAACTTAGACCAATGTGAAAGTCGGCCTGACCCATATTGAGATGCATGGATGACTAGGTTCCACTTGTCATGGGCATGGAGACGCTATTCCGACTTACACGGATTCAGCTAAAGAGTTTAGCGAGTCGGACTGACCCATATTGAGATGCGATGAACAAGTCGTCATTTGCATGTCTCAATCAATGTAATCCTTAGACCTGAGGTTATTGCACAATCCGAGTTGAGGATCTCCGACTTAGGTTTTGTCAAATGTTGTTCCGTCACTGGGCAATTATAAAGGCGGAGTTCGGGTCGACTGAGAATCAAGCTGCGTGATGTGAATAACCAAGACGAGATTTTGCCCCTCCATCTGGAGAGATATTCTTTGGGCCCTCTCGGAAGATATGATTGGGAAAGCATGGCCATGCGCGTCTCGGTTAAGTGTTAACCGAGGCAACCGACTAAGAGTTAGACGGATGAATCACTTATCTCGGATTGAGAAAGAGAGTCGGACTATTTAAGGGATGACGATCATTCTCCTATAGTCCGACAAGGTATATTGTGAGGCAAAAGGGACTCAGACGAAAGTTGCATTGGAAAGGTATGTCGTCATGACTTATTGGTACTTCGGAGTTGGCACGTTCTGCTAGGAGCCGCTACCAACTGATCGATCACGAGTGAGACTCGGAATCGTGTCCGGGTTACCATGAGACTGTCGGGTCACACACTTAAGAGCGGGAGCAGTTTGGGTTAGACCCAAAACAGGAAATCTATTTGGGTTGGACCCAAATAGAGACATGGACTTAGTCAGCAAGTGAGACTTGCAGTGGCTAATATAGGCCTTTTAGTGAATGGGCCACGGGTGAGTGGAGCCCACTTTCACTCCCTATATAAGCTGGGGCGCAGGTGCTTAGAGCACAAGGTTAGGTCACTCCATGTGTTGGAAACCCTATCCCCAGTCCGTCCTGTCGCCGCCGTACCGGACCTAGCAGTCCATCGCCGGTGCTCCTCCTCGTACGTGTGGATACCGGCGGAGGTGCTGTATGTTCAGCACTTCGACGATCGTGAAGAAAGTACGGATTGTGGATCGTGGAACCGGAACGGATCGCGAGGACTACACTGCATCAAGCGACGTGCTTCATCAATTCCGCAACTGCACGTTTAGTGGTAATCCTCGTGGCCTTCTACCTGAGCTGGATCTTGGGATCACCGCATAGGGAAAAAGTTTTGTTTATCTCTACGTGGCCCAACACCATCAATGATTGGCCTGCTCTTAGTAACCTTTCAGGATAGACAAACAAGGGATACAAGGCATGCACACACTATTTAGATGATACTGAAGCGACATATTTGCATAAATGTAAGAAGGTTGTGTACTTGGGGAATCGTCGATTTCTTCCGATCAATCATCAAGTAAGAACGAAAGGCAAGCATTTAAAAGGTGAGGCAGATTACCGAAAGAAGCCTGACCTCCCTACTAGTGATGATGTATTTGGTATGGTCAAGGACATATAAGTAATCTTTGGAAAGGGTCCTGGAGGTCAACCTGTTCCGAACGACGCCACTACAGGACACACGCCCATGTGGAAGAAGAAATCTATATTTTGGGAGCTACCCTATTGGAAAGTCCTACGTGTCCGCTCTTCTATCGACGTGATGCACGTGACGAAGAATCTTTGTGTGAACCTGCTAGGCTTCCTAGGAGTGTATGGGAAGACAAAAGATACACCAGAAGCACGGGAGGACCAACAACGTATGAAAGACCCACAAAACATGCATCCACAGAACAAGACGGATAAAGGGCGTCACTTAAGTGCTGCCAGCTATGCTCTTACGAAAGCAGAGAAGGAAATCTTTTTTGAAGTCCTTTATAGTATCAAGGTGTCTTTTTGATTCTTGTCTAACATAAAGGGGATAATGAATATGGCAGAGAAAAAAATTCCGAAACCTTAAGTCTCATGACTATCACGTGATTATGACACAGTTTCTTCTGATTGCATTGAGGGGGATTCTACCGGGAAATGTTCGAGTACCCATTGTGAAGCAATGTGCATTCCTCAATGCAATATCTCAGAAGGTGATCAATCAAGATATTCTGACAAGGTTACAAAAGGATGTGGTCCAATGTCTTGTTAGTTTTGAGTTGGTGTTCCCACCATCCTTTTTCAATATTGTGACGCATCTCCTAGTTCACCTAGTTGAAGAGATTTCCATTCTCAGTCCTGTATTTCTACACAATATGTTCCCCTTTGAGAGGTTCATGGGAGTGTTAAAAAAATATTCATAACCGTGCTAGGCCAGAAGGAAGCATCTCTAAGGGCTATGGAACAAAGGAGGTCATTGAGTTCTGTATTGACTTTATTCCTGACCTTAAGCCGATTGGTGTTCCTGAATCGCGGCATGAGGGGAGACTAAGTGGCAAAGACACGCTGGGAAAGAAAGCAATGATATGTAGGGACGGACAATATTTCACTCAAGCACACTACACGGTTCTACATAATTCCACCTTGGTAGCTCCGTATATCAGGGAACACAAGAATATTGTATGCTCCAACAACCCGAAATAGCTTGACTCCTAGATTAGAGATGAACACATGAAGACTTTCGATAGTTGGTTGCGAACACATCTAATGAATGACACCACTGTTGGAGATCAGCTCTACTTTTTGGCTGCGTCACCATCTTCTACTATATTGAATTACCAAGGGTACGAGATAAATGGGAATACAGTTTACACGATTGTCCAAGATAAAAAGAGCACCACCCAGAATAGTGGTGTCCGCTTTGATGCAACCGACGAGAATGGCAAAAAGGACACATACTATGGTTACACAGAGGATATATGGGAACTTGACTATGGAGTTTCTTTTAAGGTCCCTTTGTTTTGGTGCAAATGGATCAACATAAATTGAGAAGGGGTAAAGGTACACCAGTTGTACGGAATGATAATAGTAGATCTCAACAATCTTGGTTACAGAGACAAACCATTTTTCCTAGCCAATGATGTGGCACAGGTTTTCTATGTGAAGGACATGCCCTCCATACCAAAAAAAGTAAAAAAATAAGCAAACGAATAGATCACACGATGAGCCAAAGCGTCACATAGTTCTTTCAGGGAAAAGAAATATCGTGGGAGTCGAGGACAAGACAGACATGTCAGAAGATTATAATAAGTTTGATGAAATTCCGCCCTTCAAAGTGAAAACTGACCCAGGCATCCTATTAAGCAAAGAAGATGCTCCATGGTTACAGCCGAAGCGACTATAAACGGGCATAAGAAATTCAAAAACGGCCTGAACAATGTAAATCATTCACGTGGTGTCATATTATATGACATAGTTGCAAGGAAAAATTCCAAACTTGGTATATTGATTATGTCCTAACATGTTCGAGGTTTCATGGCTTTCGGTCCAAATGACCAATGTTATGTGCATAATCGAGGCATAGTTTTTTATAATAATAAATGTCTTGAGTGTTAGTCCTGGTTTGTGGCTGGATCGGGACTAAAGGGGGGCCTTTAGTCCCAATTCCATAGTCCCCGTTAGGAAACCAGGACTAATGGATCGTTTCCTACTAGATAGTGTTGGTCTCTCTTCAACTTTCCGAACTATGAAGATGTTGTTCTATTCTTGTGCCGACAAACTAATTTCACATATTAGGGAGTATATCTATGGCCAACTTGTTGGAGATGCCGAAGCAATCGGCTCCGCCGGCATCGCCCTCAAGTTGGCCGTAGTGTTTTCCCTGCTCTCGCACACCATCTTGCAGTTTATAACTTCTCTAAATAGATCAATACGGCGGGGAGCTAACTAATTTCACATATTAGGGAGTACATCTATGGCCAACTTGTTGGAGATGCCAAAGAACTGGGCTCCGCTGGCATCTCCCTCAAGTTGGTCATAGTGTTGTCCCTGCTCTCACATACCATCTTGCAGTTCATAATTTCTCTAACTAGATCAATACGCCGGGGAGCTATCTAATTTCATATATTAGGGAGTGCATCTATGGCCATTTTGTTGGAGATGCTGGAGGACTGGGCTCCACCGACATCTCCCTCAAACTGGTCATAGTGTTGTCCCTGCTCTCACACACGATTTTGTTTGTAGTTGATAACTTCACAAGAATGCATATTTATAGATTAAGCAGCACAACATAGTGTCGACACTCACGACATAATGTCGACACTCTTGTCGATAGTCCTGGTTGGAGCCACTAACCGGGACTAAAGATATTTCCCCCCATTTCCCACCACTTCCCGCTATGCTTTCCCGCCCTTTTCCTCTAACCGGGTCTTTTAGTCCCAGTTGGAGCCACTAACCGGGACTAAAGGTATTTCCTGCCATTTCCCACCGCTTCACTACTAGAAAATAACTATCCATGGCGCACCTGTTTTGATCATCCGTGGTGCACTAGGGGTGCGCCACGAGGCGCGCGCTACGGGTAAAAGTTAGCCATGGCGCACTAGGTGGTGCCCCACGAGTATGAAAAGTTACCCGTGGCGCACTAGGTGATGTGCACCACGCGTATGCAAAGTTAGCCGTGGCTCACTAGGTGCTGTGCGCCATTGGTACGATTTCAAATTTCAAAAAAACCAGGATTTGATCTAGATCTAGATCTAGATCGAGCCACCGGCCGCCGTCGTCGTCGGTGTTGTAGCCTCGTCGAAGGAGGTCGCTGCTGGAGGTGGTTAGAGGAGGGTGTGGTTAGAGGCTGGCGGAGGAGGGTGCAGTCGGAGGAGGGCACGGTCGGAGTATGGTGGAGGAGGTTGCGTCCGGAGGTGCACGGGGCAGAGCGCCGTCGGAGGATGGTCGGGGAGGGTGTAGCCGGAGGTGGTCGGAGGAGGGCGCCGTTGGAGGATGGTCGGAGGGTGCAGTCATAGGTTGTCGGAGGAGGGCGCCGTCGAAGGTGGGTGCAGCCGGAGAGAGGAGAAGGAGAAGTGAGGAGAAGAAGAAGGTAGGAGAGGTGGAGGAGAAGGAGAAGGTGGAGAAGGTAGGAGAAGTGGAGAAGGAGAAGTGGAAGTGGAGGAGATAAGGGGTGGGTGGGGAAGATATATATGGAGGGTTAGCTGGTCGGGTGGTGATTCGAATTTCGAATCCCGCCCAACTTAGTCGTAGCGCACTAGGGGTGGTGCGCTACAAGTAAGTGGCCTCCATTTTTTTCTGCAGGAAAAAACGATCTTTTGATCATAACTTTTTACCCTTTTCGTATTTTGAAAATCTAAAAAATCTCTAAACGAACTAAGGTGCTTGCAATCGGATGCGAAATCTCGTTCTCGTCATTTTGGTATATTAAACGTTTTTTTTGGAATTCGTATGCAAAAGTTACGGCTATTTTACCGTGGCATGATCTTTTTTTGCAGAAAAAGTCGATATTCATGTTTGTTAATTTTCCTACACACTAGACCACATTAACTACATACATGTGAAAGGATTTTATTTTTTTGAATTGTTTATCATTTCCTTTTATTTTTTTCAAGGCTAAAAAGGCGATCCACAGGGGGGTGGGGTTGGTGCAGGAAACTTACCTGTGGCGCACTAGACTAGGGTGCCCTACGGGTAAGTTTGCCCAGCTACACAGCAGGCCGCAACCCACATACCCGTAGCGCACTATGTTAGAGTGTGCTATCACTAAGTTTCACACCCGTAGCGCACCGCGCATAGGTGCGCTACGGCTAGGTTGTCTGCGGCCACCTGTGCCCTGGCCCACAAGTAGCCGTGACGCACCACCCCCATGTGGGCCACGCTTACGGCAGTTAGCCGTAGGGCACCTGTGGGCAGTGCGCATTGCCTATTTTACCCGTGGGGCACCACAAGCACGTGCGCCATGGATGCATGGATTACCTATAGCCGTTTTCCTAGTAGTGCTTCCTGCTATGCTTTCCTGCCTTTTTCCTCTAACCGAGTATTTTAGTCCCAGTTGGAGCCACTAACCGGAACTAAAGATATTTCCCGCCATTTCCCACTGCTTCCCGCTATGCTTTCCCGCCCTTTTCCTCTAACCGGATCTTTTAGTCCCAGTTGGAGCCACTAACCGGTACTAAAGAAATTTCCCGCCATTTCCCACCGCTTCCCACTATGCTTTCCCTCCCTTTTCCTCTATATCTAGGCCAACCGAGGCTATCCACACATCCACACCTTCCTCTCTCAACAATGGACACCGCATACTGGGACATTCTCACACTCGAAGAGACCGAGGCGTTGTGCGCCTCCAGCTACCCATGCCCGCCGGGCTACCGGGTGCCCGCTGACCGGATGCTGAGCGTTGGACGAGTTCCTGTCCCTCCTATGCCTGAAGGTTCCGCTTGCCAGGCGGCCATCACGAACCACTTCCACCTGGAGCTCACGCCGGAGCGGCGGGTGGATCCCCATTGGGATCTCGACAACTACGACACCTAGAATGCCTTCTTCGCTAACCGGTGGGAAACGGAGCTCGCTTGGTATGAGGGTGACGGCTCGCCCCTGGTGAAACACAATGAAACCGGTTGTTTCCTGTGGTGGGCGAACTGGACTATCGCCGGTGTGATGCGCTACATCGCCGAGGGAGATCATCCTCGCCTGCGGTACCCACACTTGAACCTGCCGCAAAGCCACAGTAAGGGTGGCTGTGCTGAAGGCCCCGGGCGTAGCGGCATCGTCATCCGGGAGCCCCTTCCCCCCGCGTTGTGCATCCGAGGCCGGAGTGGTAGGTTCCCATGGAATATGTCATGGTTAACGGTCCCCGGTTCCCTCCTACACAAGTCGGGGAAGGGCTAAGGATCCCCGGAATATGCCATAGCGACGACAATGAAGATGATTCGGAAGATGACCCTAAAGCTGTGTACTATATGGCTAGACATAATTATGACTAAATCCATTGGCTAGGACGAATGGTTCGTTTGTGTACCCAAGATTGTCGAGAGATCCACAGTTTTCATTCTGTAATGCATTTTTATTTGAAAATGGTAAAATGGAAAATAGTTTGAACAATTATTTTAGGAAACAGAAAATGGTTTTACATTAGTTATTCAACTTCAAACACTTTTCATGTTGAAAGTGTTTTCAAATTCAAATTTAAACCATTTCAAATTTAAGCTATTTTAAATTTAATAGTTTGAATAATTATTTTATAAGACATAAAGTTTTTTCAAATTCAAATCATTTCAAATGTGAACACCTAAATAAGAAATAAGACAAGAACATCTGAAAAGTTTGATTTTTTTTTGAAAAAAGGACTTTTAGTCCCAGTTGGTGCAACCAACCAGGACTGAATGTCCTCTGCGCGCCGCTTTGGTGGCCATCATACGTCCCGGTCGGTGGCTCCAACCGGGACGTATGCTCTGGCCTTTCGTCCTGGTTGGTGCCACCAACCGGGACGTATGGTCTTTTCATCACGGTTGGTGGCTCTAACCGGGACGTATGGCCCTCCCCTTTATAACGCGCGCGCCCCTTTCCTCCTTCCCCATCGTTTCATCTCTCTACAGCTCAGGAGCACGCGCGATTTGGAAGGAGCTCAGGAGCACTACCACGATTCCACACCGGTAGGCTGCCCGAGCTCGCCGTTCGGACCGCCCCGCCGCCACCACCGGATCGCCCTCGGACCGCCCCGCGTGCCACCACCGCTCGACCGTGCCACCACGCCCGAGAGGACCGCCCCACCATCGTCCACAGCAACCATGTCGCCGGAGGACCGCGCCACCACGCCGGAGGACTGCCATCGCTGCCGTCGCCCCGGCAAGCCGCGCCACCACCCGCAGGTGTGCCCGCGCTTGTCCTCTCTTCACCTTCTCTGTTTCTCTCTGTTTAGTTAGTTTAGTTTAAATATTTTAGTTTAATTAGTTATTAGCTAGGGTAATTAGTTAGAGTATTAGGGTTTGCTAGGATAATTAGTTAGAGAATTAGGGTAATTAGTTAGAGAATTAGGGTTAGTTAGCAGTAGTAGTAGTAGTAGTAGTAGTAGTAGAGTATTATTAGTAGTATTAGTTGTGATGACACTTCTTCCTAGCATCGGTTGGCTCCAGGACGGGATTATGTTGTATTATTATTAGTCCTGAAATGTTTTCTATGTTTAAACGATTTTGTACATGGTCGTTGTTGCTTATGAGCATTGGAGTTACATGATCCCGCCAGCGTTTGAGGTTAGGGACCGGTGCGGCAACATGCACCATATAGGGACGATGGACGGGCGTAGCGACGCACACCATATAGGGACGATGGATGGGCGCGGCGGCGCGCGCCATATAGGGACGATGGACGGGCACGGCAACGCGCGCCATATATTAGGGTTTCTTCGAATTATGGTTTATATCCCTAGCCCATCAAACCACGCCTACCTCACCTCCTCGCTTAGCCGCTTTGACTCATCCGCTTTTCCCCTTTTGTAGACACTATGGAACCCAAAGACGAAGAAAAGGAAATGGCGCTTGAGGATATGATCAACGAGGGAGGATATATCGATAACGATGTCACCTTGCTATATCTGAACAACTTCGGTGAGGGAGATCCTGGTTTCGACCGAATAGACGGCTCTAGTGAGGGAGAAGCCGACGAGGGAGAAGCAGGCGAGGTGCATATATATATTAATTAATTAAGCCTCTATTGTCTATATACATATATATTAACACTCTTTCTTCTTTTAGCCCCCCGGATCAAGCAAATCTTCTGCAAAGAATAAACGAGGCCTAGCCAGAAAGTTGGGAGATCATGAAAGGTACAGGATTGAAGAAGTCGCTCTAGACGGAGAACCGAAGGCTCCCATTGATGCTACAAATAAATTTATAAGGCAATGCGGAGTTATTATTAGGGACTACATCCTGATCACCGTCAGAGAATGGAATAGGTCGTTAAAGGATCCTGAGTCTCTATATGTTAGTGACTTAGCCAAAGATACTCTTTGGAAAAAGCTCATGGTTAATTTCACCCTACCAACGTTAGAGGTGGATCCAGATGACTACGATCCAGATGAGGAAATTCCAACTCAGGAGGAACTACATAAACACATGGAGAAAAAATTCAAGGAGTACGCTCTTAAGAAGATGGCCTAGCAATTCAACAACTAGAAGAAAATATTGCACCTTGATTTTGTCGTGAAAGAGAAGACTCCGGATTTCATTGGAGCGTATGAGAAGATAAAAGACTAATGGGCTGATTTTGTGGCATACAAGACATCAGCGCCAGCTAAGAAAATGTCTGAAACGAATAAGCAAAATGCTGCTAAAAAGCAGTATCACCATACTATGGGGCAAGGTGGCTACAAGGCTAGCAAGCCTAAGTGGGAGAAACGCGAGTCCGGCCTGATTGCTAAAGGGATCACCCTAGAGCCATACAATTGGATCGAATGGGTAATGAATTGGTTTTACGGGCATGGGGGCACGTTGGACTGGGAAGGGAAGTGCATATATAACATAAGACATAAAGAAATTCCCATACCCATCGAAGACATTAGAAATGCAGTAAAGGCTGTTGAAGATGGGGAGTTCATTCCCGATAGAGAGAATGACGAGCTCGCACTCGCCCTTGGGAACAAGGAACACAAGGGACAAACACGAGGCACAGAAGGCTCCAAACCATGGAACCTTGGGTTTCCCGACATCTAGAAAAAAATATCCCGATAGAAGCTGATGTCTACGCACGCTTCTATTCTTGTAGATAGTGTTGGGCCTCCAAGTGCAGTGGTTTGTAGAACAACAACAAGTTTCCCTTAAGTGGATCACCTAAGGTTTATCGAACTCAGGGAGGAAGTGGTCAAAGGTATCCCTCTCAAGTAACCCTGCAATCAAGATACAAGAAGTCTCTTGTGTCCCCAACACACCCAATACACTTATCAGGTGTATAGGTGCACTAGTTCGGCAAAGAGGTAGTGAAATACAAGTAATATGGATGATTATAAGTGGTAATTGCAATCTGAAATAAGAGTGGCAGCAAGCAAACATGTAACATGACTGATTGTAAATAGTGTTTCAATGCTTAGAAACAAGGCCTAGGGATCATACTTTCACTAGTCGACACTCTCATATAAATATATTCTCTTCATGATGCTACCCTGAACTACTCTCTGGTTGGACGATGTAGGGATATAATAGCACACCTTAAAGTTCGCACTCCCCATCTAGATAACCCCTCACTGTCACCCTGAGCGCTAGATGGTTCCAACAAACACCACAATCTCATAGAGACATCCAACTCAAATTATACTCATGATAAGTATTTATGTAACCTTAGCCAAAGTGCCACACGGTGTGCACACTATCAACTTCACACACGTGGGGATAAGCAGAGATTAATTAAAGCACTTGAGTAGCAGAATAGATCTAAAGATTACAAAGCTCGTGATCTCATAAGATCACGCATAGAGAGAGAGATGAACACATAGCTACCAGTAGAGCCCTTAGCCTCGAGAGAACTACTCCCTCCTCATCATGGGAGTCGGCAACGACGATGGAGATGCCGGTGGAGTCGATGGAGATGGCTTCGGGGGCACTTCCCCGTCCCGGTAGGGTGTCGGAACAGAGACTTCTATCCCCCGAATCTCCTGTTCGATGGCGGCGGTGCTGTGAACTTTTCATGGATTTCTGATCTTGTCCCTAGGGTTTTTTTCCTGGGAGGCTTTTATAGGCGAAAGGGCAAGGTCGGTGGAGGCCCGAGGGGACCACACCACCTGGTGGCGTGGCCAAGGGGTACCCGCACCACCATAGGGTGTGGGCAGCCCCTGACCCTCCTTGGACTGCCCTCCGGACTCCGCGTTCCTTCTGGTAAAATATTGACTTTGGCATTTGTCCCATCCAATTCCGAGAATATTCCCTTACTAGTTTTTCTAAAACCAAAAATAGCAGAAAACATGCAACTGGCACTATGGCATCTTGTTAATAGGTTAGTTCCAGAAAATGTATAAAAATACCCCAAAGTATGGACAAAACATAAGAAAGTAGATATAAAACAGGCATGGAACATCAACAATTATAGATATGTTTATGACGTATCAGAAGCCATCGAAGGAGAAAGGAAAGGGAGGAAATTGAAGTAATGAAGCAGATAGAGCGGATGCGCGACATAGAACAACAATTAAAGCAGCATCAGAATCAACTTGACAAACTTAGCTAGCAAGGTACCAGCCCATCTCAGCGGCACATGGTAGACGAAGATGCCTTCGATGCTACCGGTCCATCCACTAATCGAAAAAGCAGCATGGCTTCCACGGAGCTCCCCGATGATGATGCGGATGATGCACCGGCGATGGCTCCTCTTCGCTACCCAGTGGATGATATCATGGAGATGACACATTGTGAGCTGCATGTGAAAGTTGTCAACATAACCTTCAAGGTGGAGGTCGGCTATCCCTTACCATTAGTTGGACCGGTACCAACTTACCATTGTTGTCCGGTTCCACTGGGCCACAATATTGCTGGGGTGGATGAAGTTATGGACGGATTCACGCGCCTCAAGCTCGACTACCTGCTGGTGAAGGGGATGTGCTGAGCTGGGAGAAGCAAAAAACATGACCATTCTATGGCGAAAGGAACACATCGTGCTTTCAACTCGGACGCCAAGGCCATCCACTCCTCAGAGCACAACTCCATATTCATCGCAGCCTCACCCGTCTCTAGCGCATCAGCCATCTTTGTCTTCACCGTGACAGGCGCGGTCTCCGCCACCACGTCAGCCGTCTCCAGCACAGTCGTCTTTGCCGCCGCGTCAGCCTCCTCAGCACAACCTTCTTTGCCACCGCGTTAGCCATCTCCAGCACGGCCGTCTTCCCTGTCGCGTCAGCCGTCTCCAGCACGGCCGTCTTGGCCCCTCCCAAAAGTACAAAAGGGTCAGCGCCAAAAGCAAAAGAGTAACCGATCACCAAAGCATCTACCGGAGCCCCTCCCAAAAGTACCAAAGGTAGCTCCCAGCAGAGCTTACGACTATACTGAAGAGGAGAATATGGTGATCGCAAAGTCCCAAAAGAAACAGTGGTTTGATAGCCTCAAGCGGCCAAAAGAGCCACAGTTTCTCGAGCACTAAAGAAGAAAAAGCCAAAGTGCAAAAAATGGTGAAGACCCTTCATCAACCCAAGCCAAGGCTATCATCAGACTATGACCGCTCTATTTTCAAGTCACATCAGTCAACAGTGCGGTCGAAGAGCACTAGTGCAAGCGGTGATTCAGTTCCCCAGCTCGGTATACAGAAAAACAAGGAATGCCCCCCGCTCAAAGTGATTTCCGATACCATGGTGGAGTCGAGCAAAGCTGCGAACGAGCAGTATGATCCAGAAATTTTGCACTATATGGAGAAGAGGCCGCTGCTCAAGACATGACTATTGCTCAGTACTTAGACCAGTTAGATTTCCCCGTGGCTGAGGAAGCATACAAATACCGGTACGGAAAATCTCTCGTTAGACCTGAGGACGTCAAGTATCTACCAACAAAAATGTGAAGATTGCATAATTGGTACATTAAATCCCAAAGGAAGGGGCAAACTGGATAGTGATCGGAGTTCGAAAGGAGCATTACGAGTATTGAGATGCCCAAATACTGATTCAGTTTCCTGAACTACATCAGTTTTTCAATCAAGGCGCCCTCGACAAATCGATCGCCAGTGCCTATTGTCTGTAAGTGTTATTTCTCTAATAATTATGTCTCTAGTTAGCTCACCTCATTTATATTGCATGTATAATCATACTCACTAAATTATGCAGACTGTACATTCTCAAATGCAGAAGAGGACAGATCTATGATATTGGGTTCATTGACCCATATTAGGTTCATGAACTTACTGTGGAATTAAGTCCCAAGGACACAGAGGATAAAATCGTAATGGCATTAAGGTTTCAAGAACCAAAAGGGAAATATTATAACCTTACAACTTCAAGTGAGTGTTATTATTTTGTACACATTCTTTTTCGCTTACTCGATGTTAAATGTATAATTGATGAGTTATGCATGCGCAGATTCAATTATATTTTGTTAATCATTCAACCTAACAATGGAGTAGTACAAGTCATGAACTCTAAACGTAAACCCATTGAGGAGTGGGAACCCATGCATGATATGCTCCAGCGGTAATTTCAGATATTATGACACTATATCTGCAACTTTCGTTTATTTACATGCATCAAGTAATTAATAACTCATTTCATTTATTTTCTTTGTCGGGCAGCGCTTGAAAACGGTTCACCAACAAGGCTAAGGGTGGATTCTACTTTAAGGGAACAAATCCGCACCATGCCTCCATACGAATCCACTTTCGGTAACATCAACCTCGCATCATCTACTATGAGGATGAGCATTCGTCACAACATAGTGCTGGGGCAAGTGTCACAAAATAAATGCTGCCCCAAACACAAAAAGGAAATAGATAAAGGGGAAACAAAATAAATGAAAATATACAAAAAAAATGCTCTGCCGCAGCACAAAAAGTGTCCAAAATACTGCCGCAGCAGAGACCCTTAGATCCCGGTTCAAATTACGAACTGGGACAAATGCCCCCCCCCTCCCCCCCCCCCCTTGTGACAGCTAGCGGCCACGTGGACCTCCTTTTTGTCCCGGTTTGCAGCCCAACCGGGACTAAAGGGTTGGGGATTTAGTCCCGATTGCCCCGTCCCGGTTGGGCAACCGGAACAAAAGCCTTTTACAAACCGGGACAAAATGCCCGTTTTCCACTAGTGAAGTAAGCAATGTGTTTTTTTCATCATGACGAGACAATTAAACACCTCTTTTTCCAATATAAATTCGCTAGGTCTGTAAGGTCAATCATCCAAGTAGCTTCTAGATTGAGCCCTACTCGTAGCGTTGTAAATATATTTGGCAATTCCCTACATGGGAAGATTACAAGTACACAATTCATATTAGAGTGGAAGTTCTTGTTATTATCTGGTCGCTATGGTTGTGTAGAAATGACAAGTTTTTTAATGCTAAAATAACGTCTCTTATGCATGTTATCTACCGATGGACGGCTATGCTTCATTTGTGGTCGCCTCTACATTGTGTGGAGTATCACGTCCTATTTAGGAAGGTCTATACATGCTTGGAGAATACAATGGGGGATATTTTTTGCCGACATGGGTGGCATGGTTGTTCTTGAGCTACGTGTAATTCGCCTAGTATCACTTTTTGTTTTATGGACTTGTGTCGGCTGTGCGCATCCTGGTTATGCAGTGGTCGGGTGTAATGTTTAAATTATTTAGGTAATATATCATCCCGTTTAAAAAATTTGGTAAGAAAGCCATCTAAAGATTCTCCGTGTACCACGAGACTAGTTTTGTGAATAAATAATAATAGATGCTAGATGGGCTGGTGAATTATAACCGGGACCATCCAAAGGCAAAGATCTCAAGCAGATCCATGCAGATAAGATAAGGCAGTGGTATCAATTGTAGATCTATAACACAATCATGGAAATTTAGCTGTCTCGGGAAATACATAACATACTAAGCACATGCATGTAGTACAGATCAATCAAACGGTGGTAGCAAATACATGGCCCATTGATATAGATCGGATCTTTAGTACTACTCCCCCGTACCCGTTTGTTAGGCTAACATGAAGATAAATCTTTGGCTATAAATTTAATCAACAAAATATGTATTATATGTGAAAAATTATACCATTGAAAAGATCATATAAATATGAATGTAATGGTATAATTTTTATGAAATATAATTTATATTTTATTGACCAATTTTACTGTTAATTTTTTGTTAAACTGTGTTTGTCTAATAAACCGATATGGATGGAGTGACCAATTAAGTAGTGTCAATTGTGCGATCAGAGAATCAACGGAAATAGGTAAATCGGTGTTTTATGGTGCGTGTCTAGGTGCAGCACGTAGCTAGAGCATGTTTGAACCATATGATTCGCTTTATGACCGTTTGTTAGGCATACAGGGGACGGTGGTCACTGGTCAGTACATTAAAATAGGCTTGCATTAAAATGTTGAAACGAGCAACAGCAGAGCAGCCTACTTGTTTTTTTTTGGTATTTTTTTTTTTTGCGAATGAGAGAAGCCTACTTGTTTGACATAGTAAGACTGCGCGCACCGTACACAGCGTGCACATCGTTTCCATTGTAATATCTAGTAAAAATAAATGTGAAAAGGAATATAACCTACATTGTATGCTGCGGCTGTAAAAAATTAAAGAGGATAAACGAATGGATGAGCTACATTGTTTCTGAGTTTAATAGGAGGAAGAATGCAAAGTTCGGTTGCTACTGCTTTTTCAATGAAAATGGTTCAGGCTGGCCTCGTGCCCGCCGTAGATTCTTAAAAAAAAGTCTACGTGTAAGATATCCAACACCTCCTGTTCGTACAACAGTAAAAATTTAAAGCAGACAACTCAGAATTCATTGAACTTCAAAAAGTTTTACAGAGATCTTCGTGAAAATCCTAAACTAATTGCACCTAGCTTTCGGCTCCGGGAAGACGAACCGAGAATCATCATGAGCTTCCGAAGGAAATGTTTTTGCCTTCCCGTGCCTCCAGCTTTAGGAGAACTAAGGCAACGATTCTATCTTTCCGTCACTCCGGCTTTGAGGTTGGCGATGGCTCGAAAGAGGAACGGCGTTGATGCCTCCGAGTGCGAAGGCAATCGCTAGATGGCACACATGTGGCAGCGACAGTGATGCGGAGAGGAAGAGGGAGGATACCCAATCGCAGTGATCACATGGTTCGCTATCAATCTTGGATACTCAATCTTCTCGATCTGCCATGCGTTACACAAATATTTGACATGCCTTTTGTTGAAATCGTTCTGATTGGTTGTGAACCTCCCAACATTTTTCCATATGAGCCTTGCTCTTGGGTCTATGTTGAGCCGATGCTCAGCAAGGTCCCTTGGTATGTCCGACACGTCGAAGTGTTTCCGTTCAAACACATCAACGTTATCTCATAGCAAGGTAATAAGGGCCTTCACCGCTGTGGTCACTGTTGGTGTTTTGCCGGTACCTTTACTTTCCATCTAAAGATTCTCTTTGTACCACGAGGCTAGTTTTTTGAAATAAGTAATAGATGCTTGATGGGACGGTGAATTATAACCGGGATCATCCACCAGTATAGATTTAAAGCAGATCCTTGGAGATAAGATAAGACATTGGTAGAAATTATAGGGCCACCCATAGCTATAGATCTATAACACATCCATGGAGATTTTTACGATCCCATGAATACACAACATACTAAGCATATATGTGTTGTACAGATCAATCAAACGGTGGTAGAAAATACACGAGACGGCCTATTGATATGGATCAGTTCTTTAATAACCAATTAACATTGACAATGAATACATGACCACCCAGTAGTACAAGAGTTCAAAGAATTTGGTGTAAATGGACAAAATGGGTTAACCATCAGGTTTATAACGGTTAGAAATGGTGAACAATTGGTTACTAAGGTTCGAACCACTTTTTGTATTACGCAAAGATGGCAAATACTCAGAAATCTTGTCAAACATGCTGGAATGCTAGGTGCAAAAATAAAATCACAATAAATTTACTAAAGCTAACAATTCACAAGTATATTCAAAATTTCTTAATGATATGATACACTACACACTGATAGACACTAAAATATTTTAGCAAGTCAACACTCATACTGTAGTCACATCGAGTGCCAATCTAGATACAAAACTGGGTGGAACTACTCCCTCCGTTCCAAAATAAAAGATGTTTACCTTTTATGAAGCGAATGTGTCTAGACATCCTCTAGTGTGTAGGTTCACTAATCTACATATTAAAAGGTGTCTAGATATATTTGTTTCACAAAAGCTAAAACATCTTATATTATGAAACGGAGGGAGTGTAAACTAACTATATGACTTAGCCTCTTGGTGAATATCTTTCTCCCTCCAATCCATATTAGACATGGCTGATTCATTATCAATAAATCTTGAAGTTAAAGTAAATTATCCTCAAAAACATTCTTGGAATTGAGGTTAATATGCAACTTATCTAGTACTCCCTATGATCCATATTGTTGATTCATATTACAATACGGAAGTACACAACGACCAGAGACCGTGTGCTTGCTATTATCTAACAAAAGATCTAATGAGTCTTAACCGTACGTTAACTTGTGCAAAAGAACTACTCCCTCCTTATCATGGGAATCAACAACGGTGATGGAGATGGTGGTGGAGATCGATGGAGATGGCTCCGGGGGTACTTTCCCGTCCCGGCAGGGTTTCGGAACAGAGACTTTCTGTCCCCCGAATCTCCCCTTCGGTGGCGGTAGCGCTGCGGAACTTTTCATGGCTTTCTGATTGACGATTTAGGATTTATGCATCGGGAGGCTTTTTATAGGCGAAGAGGCAAGGTCGGTGGCCGTCCAGGGGGCCCACACCATGCCCTGGCGCGGCCAGGGGGACCCGTGCCAAGGGGTGGTGTGGCCACCATGTGGCCCCCATTCGTCTCTCCTTCTGGCTCCGTGAGTCTTACGGGAAAATAACGACTTTGGCTTTTGTCCGGTCCAATTCCGAGAATATTCATTTCCTGACTTTCTTAGAACCAAAAACAGTAGAAAACAGGCAATTAGCACTGTCATATTTTGTTAATAGGTTAGTCCAAGAAAGTGTATAAAGATACTTCAAAGTTGGAACAAAACATAAGAAAGTAGATAAAAACCAAGCATGGAACATCAAAAATTATAGATACAATTGCAATGTATCAGTATCTAGACATCCTCTAGTGTGTTGGTTCACTAATCTACATATTAAAAGGTGTCTAGATATATTTGTTTCACAAAAGCTGAAACATCTTATATTATGAAACGGAGGGAGTATAAACTAACTATATGACTTAGCCTCTTGGTGAATTTCTTTGTCCCTCCAATCCATATTAGACATTGCTGATTCATTATGAATAAATCTTGAAGTTAAAGTAAATTATCCTCAAAAACATTCTTGGAATTGAGGTTAATATGCAACTTATCTAGTACTCCCTCTGATCCATATTGTTGATTCATATTACAATACGGATGTTGAGTCCATGTGCTTGCTATTATCTAACAAAATATCTAATGAGTCTTAACCGTACGTTTAACTTGTGAAAAATCCTAGCCGTACAATGTTTGTTGTATTAATAATATAACAGATGTTTAGCCAAACAGGGAAATTGATCAAGCATGTGGTACAGATTCGGACATGCACCAATGCATGCACATGCACATGTCGCTACTATGGGTAAAATGGTACCCATTGTGGTCTTGTAACTTGCCCATAAAACATGCACATATCCTGTCGGGAATAGATACTACGTAGGTTGGTGAAATTCATCAATTGGGACTTTGGGAGCATATACTCGTACAGATTTGGAGCAGACCCACGTAGATCAATGGAGATAAGGTAGTGGCAACATATATAGGGCCACCTACTTGTACAGGTCTGATGCACATCCATGCTGATCTAGCGGTGCCAGCAAGTACAGATCAATCAAATACTGACAGCAAATATAGGACCACCTAAGTACATATCGGGTCTTTACAGACCAATAAAAAAACGCCAAATACAGTACCACACATCAGTACAGTTTGGATGCTCAAAGACCAACCATGTGCAACTTTTCACCCTAAATTATTTCTCATATTCACATACTCTTAGTGATTGTAACAATTAAACTGGACTACATTTTATAATGGCCAAGCCCCCAATGTAATGTCCTATTCTTTTGGGGGATGCCTATTTGTACTTTTGCATCAAGTCTTATGTATAGTATCATTTTTCATTGACTATTGGGGAGGTTGAGTCTACTATCATGTTTGGGAGATTGTAAATGCTACATGTTTCTACGATATCTAAAACGGATATTCGCCGTATTCTTATATCGCCTTAGTTATGAACCATGCTATCTATTTTGCAAACTCCTTGTAACGAAGACACATTTTGTACCGAGGGTTCTTTATTTTTCTGCTAGATATTTCCATATCTAGCATGGTCGATCCGCTGCATACATGCTGGCTTGGAGACAAATATATAATACTAGTTGAATGCCCGTGCGTTGCTATGGGAATAAAAGCGTGAATTTCTATTAGGACACACCAGAAAGTCCGAAAGCCCGACTACAACTCCTCGTGCATTGGTGGCAGATACCAGAAGGGTTGTATATAAAATTTGTTAAAGCATAAAAAATTATATATGTTTCAACAAGTTTGAAAGATGCAACATGCCTAATTCATTTCAGTTTCATGACATGAAATGCACCCAATATATATATTCCCATCATGTGCCACATAGGCTACAACTCTAAATTTTACCAAGATATAGCCCACCACTACTTCCAGTTGCACTCATAAATGAGTAAGCCTCAAGTATTGGTAACTTAATCGGATTTAGATTATCACAAGGTTAATTTCTTTTTACTCAAGCGAACCAACAATTGTCCGGGTAATAATCTATCTTTCCTGCCTCAAACTGACAGTAATAGCCAATGAAGACTACACGTCCATATAGAAAACGGGAGTTGCGGCTTAAAACGCATTTATCTATTATAACAACATTTTATTGGTTCCCCTTCGCTCCATATAACCCATTGGTCAAAGCTGAGCTAGAGAACATTTACAAAACTGATTTTTCCTTGATGAGATGTGACAGATTAAGAGGACTTACCGAGGTTTCTATGAAGAATTCAATTCCACACATGCAACTTCTAACATGAAGAAAATAATAAAGAACTATATTTCTCATGTATTGGCAATCTTGTATATTATCCAACCAAATTGACAGCCAAAATGGTGATGTTAAATTCTGATAAGACTTTACATATAGTATTTTGGTTTATACCAATTACCAACTATGTGCATTTAAAATGCCAGCACTATGCTTCTCTTTCCAAATGCCTATGGTCCCTTCAATATCAATGGATGTATTTGCCGCAGCCTACTGGCACTGGTGGAAAACGGGCCTCCAGTCCCGGCCCGTAAGGGGCTTTAGTCCCGGTCCTGGTAACCGGAAATGGAGGGGCGGGACTAAAGGCCCACCCATTAGTCCCGGCCCTCTTACCAGCCGAGCCAAATGGGCATCTACGTGGCTGTCTCTGCGGGCGCTGGGTCCCCCCCCATTAGTCCCGGTTCGTATTACGAACCGGGACAATTGGTTCTCTGCCGCGGCAGAATTTTAGGCACTTTCTCTGCCGCGGCAGAGAATTCAATTTGTATTCTTTTTTTTCATTTCAAAATAGTTTTCTACGCTACCACATACCGTACATGTTCGTGCATACATAAGATAACTTCTCTTAAGATCGAGCATACAAATATATACATGATAGTTACACATGGAGATCACAATTATCGGGACTAGAGCCCGTCTATTCAATTACACGGTCGGGGATCATCGGCGCCTATTCACACTAAATTCTCCGGCGTCATCTATCATCTCGTTCATCAAGAATCCTGCCAGTTCTTCAGCAATTGCTACTACGCGTTGCTGTGGTAGGAGCTGATCCCGCATTTTCTCGAACTATATAAGAAAAGGAGATCAATATGAATATCAATCATGATAACAAAAAGTGACGGTAATAAAAATAATGTTATGAATGTATTGCTTACATCGACTCTATAATCATTCAGCTCACTGGTAAACGTGCGAATGAACTCGCAAACGTAGAATCCACATAGATTCGTCTTCGGTGGCTGCCTCGCGCATTTTACGAGAATAGAATTCAATCAAAATAATAATCCAGCATCATAATTATATTGAAACTAGAACTAAAGAGATGCGCGTACTACTTACCGAGACTGGCTTAAACGTCGGCTTCTCAGTAAAGTCACCCGTAACCGCACTCTTGAACTGGTTCCAAACCCTACCCGATAAAGAAAATGAATGAGTTATTTATTACGTGATATCTCAGGAAATCAACGAAAGAGACCGCTGTAGCGCGAAAATTACCTCTGGAGCATATCCTGCATGTCACTAAACTGTTCCAAGGGTCTCTTTAATGGGTCCATGACTTCCACTCTTCCCTTATCAAGTTGAATGTCCATGAGAATCCAGTGGAAACTGTACACGTTTATATATACATCAGTAACTCATCAATTACACTTAACATCGAGTAAGCAAAAGAGAATGTGTACAATAGAGTAAGACACTCACGCGAAATTGTAAGGAAACAGTATGTGGTCACAGAAATTTTGCTCCGTTAGAAACCTTAGAAGGTTTTTCCTGTGTGTCCTCGGGTTTATCCTTTAGCGTCCGACAATGTATATTATCTGGGTCAATGAACCCAACACTGAAGATTGACCTTCTTTTACATTCCATGATCTTCATTCTGCATAATAATAGAGTACAAAAGGATATATTAGGATAATTACATGCAATGAACTAACAACTGAAAAAAAATGAATAGCTTATATATAGACAATGAATTCAACAACTTACAGACAATAGCAACTCATGATACTTTTGTCGAGGGCATCGAAAATGTATAACTGGAAGAGTTCTGGAAACTCAACATGGACCTCTTCTTCTCGGAAGTAGTAGTCATGTGAAACTTTCGCCACGATCATTATTCTCTCCTCCTTTACGGCTTTCAAGTACCATTTATGTAAACTATGCATTTGTGTTGGCAGTTGTTGGAACTGCTCAAAGCTGACCAGAGGCTTCCCTGGGACATATGTAGGGACTACCTGAGCCTTGGGTAACTTGTCGTCCTGGGAACCTAGCAATTCCTCAACAGTCACATTCATAGAGGCCGCAAGCTTCGCAGCTTCTTCCATATTCTGCCGGGGAATGTCATGGGATACCACCTTGAGGGGTGGGATCGATTTTTTGGCCTGTTCCCCCTAGCTGGGGGACGTCCTTTCTTTTGCCGATTGCACTTTGACTTGATGATTTGCTCCCGCTTGCACTTCTACTTGATTTTCTCTTCTTCACTTCCTTCTGAAGTGTGCGTCGATAGTCATCTGGCTTATGGTGCAAGTCATATTGCGATTTTGTGTTCAGAAAAGAAAGTGCATACGCTTTTTGCTTCTCGGTGTATACCGGGGCGGGCTCAGGTTTCTTCTTTTGAAGTTGTGCAACACATTCGGCCTTTACGATCATGTCGGTTTCCTCGGCAGTATGATCGTAAGGTCTGATAGGAAGATTCTTATGAGGTACTCTTGGGAGGGGCGACATTTGTCGTTTTGGGCTCCTGCGTCGTTTAGTACTAATCGGAGGTTGCGGCGGAGATCGAGATGGACTCGGGCTGTTGTGGTCGTAGTCATGGGGTGGGCTTCTTGGAGGTGATGGAGGTGAAGGTGACATGCGACCACTTGGAGGCGGTGTTGGCTTTGGCGTCCAGCCTGGAAGCTTGATGTTGTTCTTGTCCCATAGAATGATACCACCCAGTACTTCTCCGAGTGTCCTCTCACCTTCAGGTCCAGGGATGTCAAGCTCCATTGAGTCCCACCATATTGCGATTTCATCCACACCAACTTTAGCATAGCTAGCTGGAATCTCACGACCATGCCAGCGTGCGCCAGGTGGACAAGTTAAAGCACATCCGACCGCCACCTTGATGGATAGGTTCTTCACCTTCTAATGGAGCTCACAAGATGCCTGCTCCTTGATTCCATCCACGGGGTAGCCGAGACCGCCATCTACCATACGTGCATCGTCAGAAGGGACCTCTGATTCAGCCACGCTGCTTTTCCGCTGAGATGGCACGACGGTAATATCGAGTACCGGATCTTGCAGGCGCGCTGCTCCTCGAAGTTCGTCAATCTAGTGCCGATGCATTCGAAGTGTTCCTAGCAACTCGGTGAACCTGTCTCCCTCCTCCTCCTGCCGTCGCCTCTTTTCTCTCTCTTGGCTCCTATAAGTATCTCTTTCTTTGGGAAACCCCATCTCCCACGTATAACTAGGGCCAAGGCCTCGTACACGTCCTCCGCGTTCTTCATTCCCGAGGACCTTTGTCAGCAAGTCTTTCTCTCTATCGGGACGGAACTTTGTTGTACCCGCTTTAATCTCCTTCACCACTTTCTGCCATGTATCCCGGGGTATCCTAATCCCGTCACTGCAAATAAGGTCCCCTGTACTTTCGTCATACTCACTCCCATGCCCAAGGAACCAATTCCTTGCCCTCAAATCCCATTCTTCGCGTATTGGTTCTGGTGTGATCCCTTTAGCAAGCAGCTCATTCTCTTTAGCATCCCACTTTGGCATGGCAGCCGCGTAGCCCCCTGGCCCCAGGTGATGGTGATATTTCTTCATCGCGGCATTTTTCTTGTTTTTTTCCGACATTTCCATAGCAGGTTGTGACTCCTTGTACTTCACAAATGCATCCCAGTTAGCATGCTACTTCATTAGATAGCATTCAAATTTAGGAGTCTTCTTCGTCTTCTGATACTTTTGCCATAATGCTTTCTTCCAGTTCTTGAATAGTTCAGCCATCTTCGTAAAAGTCCACTGCTTGACTTTCTTCCTCAATGCAGTTGTGTCGGCAGCATCCTCACATTCTGGCAGGGTGAAATGTGTCATGAGGTCATTCCAAAGACCCTCTTTGCACCTGTCGGTGACATACTCACCCTCTTTCGCTCCTTTGGTCTTATTCCACTCTCGAACGGTGATCGGGATGCGATCCCTAACCATAACTCCGCATTATTGTTTAAATACAGTTTTAGCCTTTTCGGGTTCCACCGGTTCACCCCGTGGTGATACCCGCGTAATTGTATAACGCGTAGATGCGTCCAACTTTTTGGCCGGGCCTCGTTTGGAATATTTTTTGCTCGATGTGGAGGCCTAAGAGAAGAAACATTCGTCAATTTATATATATATATACAACTCAGTTAATGCATCTACTGATCACCAGACTTCATATATATACCTCGCCGTCGGCTTCTCCACCACTGGAGCCGTCGGCTTCTCCTTGATCATTTCGGTCGACCTCCTCTCCCTCACCGGAGGGGTTCAGATAAATCTACGGAGATTCGGGTGGATCAACATGGGGGGTGTCGTTGATCATATCCTCGAGAATTTCTTCCTGTGCTAGGTCTCTCTAGATTGGATCCATAGTTTTCTACAAAATGCACACAATAACATTTTTCATTCAATATTGCTGCATAAAATAATACTAAACAATAATATGAACACGCAATTTGCTACAATAATACTAAACAATAGCAAAATTCTAGTGATGCCCTAACCCTAACCCTAAGTCCGGGGGCCCGCGAGCACTACCACATTAACCTTAAGTCTGGGGGCCCGCGAGCACTACCAACCTAACACTAAGTCTAGGGGCCCGCGAGCACTACCACATTAACCCTAAGTCCGGGGGCCCGCGAGCACTACCACATTAACCCTAAGTCCGGTGGCCCGTGAGCACCACCACCCTAACCCTAAGTCCGGCTGCCCGCGAGCACTACCACCCTAACCCTAAGTCCGGTGGCCCGCGAGCACCACCACCCTAACCCTAAGTCCGGTTTCCCGCGAGCACTACCATCCTAACCATAAGTCCAGGGGCCCGTGACCACCACCACTCTAACCCTAAGTCCGGAGGCCCACGACCACTACGGGGGACAGGCTTCGTCCGGGTTTCTGCCTTGCCATTGAAATGCTTGCCTTTCTTCTTTAAGGGATGACTGGGCGGAAGAAAACGACGATTGTACGGGTACACATTCTTTCTACATTTATCCAGATATATACTTTCAGTCTCATCTAAATAGTGCATGCATGCATTGTATCCTTTGTTCGTCTGTCCTGAAATGTTACTAAGAGCAGGCCAATCATTGATGGTTATGAACAGCAACGCTTATAGGTCAAATTCCTGCTGTTTGTGCTCATCCCACACACGTACACCTGGTTTGTCCCACAACTGTAGAAGTTCATCAACTAATGGCCTTAGGTACACATCAATGTCGTTGCCGGGTTGCTTCGGGCCTTGGATGAGCACTGGCATCATAATGAACTTCTGCTTCATGCACAACCAAGGAGGAAGGTTGTAGATACATAGAGTCACGGGCCAGGTGCTGTGACTGCAGTTCTGCTCCCCAAAAGGATTCATGCCATCGGTACTTAGACCAAACCATAAGTTTCTTGCGTCGCCAGCAAAGTCCGGGAAGTCTCTCTTGATTTTTCTCCACTGCCGACCATCAGCAGGGTGCCTCAACATCCCGTCTTTCTTACGGTCTTCCATGTGCCATCGCAACAACTTGGCATGCTCTTTATTTCTGAACAAACGTTTCAACCGTGGTATTATAGGAGCATACCACATCACCTTGGCAGGAACCCTCTTCCTGGGTTGCTCGCCCTCAACATCACCAGGGTCATCTTTTCTGATCTTATACCGCAATGCAGTGCATACCGGGCATTTACCCATATTCTCGTACTTCTCACCGCGGTAAAGGATGCAGTCATTAGGGCATGCATGTATCTTCTGCACGTCTAATCCTAGAGGGCAGACAAGTTTCTTTGCTTCGTACGTACTGGAGGGCAATTGGTTATTTCTTGGAAGCAGCTTCTTCATTATTACCAGCAACTTTTAAAAACCCGAGTCAGTCATACCGGTCTCTGCCTTCCACTTCAACAATTCCAGTGTGCTACCCAGCTTCTTCTGGCCATCTTCACAAGTTGGATACACCAATGTGTTGTGGTCCTGTAACATCTGCTCGAACTGCAACCTCTCCTTTTCTGTGTCGCAGTCTCGCCTTGCATCACTAATGACCCGACCAAAATCATCAACGGGCTCATCTGGTTCCTGTTCTTCACCCCCTTCTTCTTCATTATCTTCAACTGCGGTATCATCGTATTCAGGGAACATAGATCGGTAGTTGTCATCATCGTTCTCTTCTTCATCGCCATCTTCCATCATAACCCCTCTTTCTCTGTGCTTGGTCCAAACATTATAGCCGGACATGAAATCGGACCGAAGCAGGTGGCTCTGAATGACTCTTGAGGAAGTGTGAGCCTGCTCATTCCGACATTCAACACATGGACAACACATAAAACCATCTCGCCGCTTGTTTGCCTTGGCCACAAGGCAAAAAGAACGCACGCCTTCTCGGTAAGCGTCAGAGCGTCGGTCACCGTACATCCATGGGTGGCTCATCTGCATCATACAACCATGCATATATATCAAACGCAATCACGATGCTTAAATTACTACCGCGCGGTCAAAACAAGAAAATAGTTGCTAACCTTTTAGGACAGTTCAAAACAAAGAGGAGAAACATTAAGTGTCGCTCTGGCACCTCATATCATATTATGTCTTGTGTGAACTCAAGTGGCATCGCTCTAACAGGCATTTCACCGAACACCTCTAGTGCATATGAAGAAAAAAAGTTAGCACAAAGTTATACCCACCTCTCACATAGAAAAAAACAGGAGAGAGTGGAGGGCTGGGTGCATATATATAGGGCCAGGCCATTAGTCCCGGTTTGAGATACAAATCGGGACTAAAGGTTCTGCCAGGAGCACGCGCGCCGGCCTAGACCCATTTGTCCCGGTTTGTATCTCAAACCGGGACTAATGGTTCCTTACGGACCGGGACAAAGTGCCTTGGCCTCCTCGGACCGTCTGGTTCGGACCAGGCCCGAACCAAAGGCCCATTTTCTACTAGTGTGGACTGAGCACATTACGCACATAAGCAGTGATCACAAATTAATCCATTGCAGGACTAGTCCTCGCAGGTGATGGTGACGACATCCTCGCAGTCGCAAGATCATGCCCTATTCTCGAGCGCAACTTGGGGGTTTACTTTTCTCGTTCTAGAATTCAAGTCTTCCTTGCTACAGTTTTGGTTACCAATATATCATATCCAGGTCCAAATCAATCATCCCATCGATCTTGCAATCTTCCTAGCTGATCTATTTTTTTAGACACCTTGACCAATCACACTTGTACTAAGACCACATATACGTTTAAGATCTTATTAAGATGTCAGTTCTAATAATGTATAACGTATATGTTGTCAAAGCTTTAACATATTTGTTTACACCAAGGAATAACACTAAAGCATATGTCAGAATTACATTAAACAAATTCAGAAGAAAAGTAGATACTCCCTCTGATCCAAATTAGTTGACTTGGTTTTGTCTAGATTCGGATGTATCTTATACTAAAACAAGTCTGTATACATTTGAATCTAGACAAATCTGAGTCAACTAATTTGGATCAGAGAGGGTAATAGTTTTGCTTACTCGATAGAATTTCTTCATGTACTGAAGTACGATACGACATTCTTGTGCAAGTGCAAGTGTGTCCCAGCATGAAACTTCAGTTTTGTTCAAGAGTAGATGATGTGTGTTCTTCAGGCACTAGTGCACCCCCCCCCCCCTCTAACACCGGTTTGGAGGGCCCTCTAACAGTGGTTGTAGAACCGCTGTTGAGGGTTCGGTGTTAGAGGCCCCCCTCTTTAACACCGGTTCTTATACGAACCGGTGTTAAAGGGTGGCGCACGTGGGGCTGCCGCAGGGCTCAGCCCCCCCCCCCTTTAACACCGGTTGGTTCGTAGCACGAACCGGTGTTAAAGGTTCTGTGCCGCGGCAGGAAAAAGAGATAAATCTCTGCCGTGGCAGAGTTCTGCCGCGGCAGGAAAACGGCCTAAATCTCTGTCGCGGCAGAGTTCTGCCCCTGCCCTGTTTTGGGCGTATTTCTGCGGCGCGGCGGGGTCGGGGAGGGGGGGAGGGGGAATCGATCGGGAGCAGTATACACATACATCGTCATCGGTACATATGAGTACATGAATAATTAAGCAACTATTATTATACACAACATCGTCATTGTGTGGTATTCTCCGTAAACGTTGAAGCATCAAGTACAAGACAAACACGTTCAAGCATATATACAACGTTCATTTTGGTGGATATCTAAAGAGTTCTCCGCCAGGCGTGACGACCTCATCAAGTATGAACCCCGCCAATTCCTCTTGAATGGCTCGTATGCGGTCAAATGGTAGGAGTTGGTCCCGCATCCGTTCGATCTGAATATATATGAAGAATGGGGTCAATATATATATAAGAATAAAACTCAACACAATTGATGGTAATAAAATAATTTTGTGTACTTTGTTTACGTACTCTAAGTTATTCTAGTGCGGCTTGGCCCGTCGCACATATCGTGTTGCGAATGAACTCGCAAACATAGTACCGACATAAGTTATTGCCGTGTCCCTGATGCGCGCACTTTACGAGAATAGAGAGTTCAATCAAAATAATAATCAATAAAGCATGATATAATGGAATTGGAAACAGAATCAAAGAGATACGCAGACCTAGCTAGCTAGTATTACTTACATTTTGGTCTACAAATTTTAGTTCTTCTGACCATTCACCCACGGCCCTGCCCGTGAACCTTTTCCAAACCCTGTCCGGCAAAGAAAATGGATAAAGGAGTAATTAATTACTTGTTGTCACGAAATTTGCTGATCTAGTGCGATAATATGATTGAAATTACCTTTGGAGCATCTCTCTAAAGTCTGCCCATAGCTCTTTTTCTTTTCGTAACGAGTCCATGACAAGGACTTTTCCTGAGTCAGGTTGAATGACTAGCAGAATAAAGTGGAACCTACGCACGCATAACTCATCATCAGTTACACTTAACATCGAGTAAGCCGAAACAGAATGTGTACAAGAGAGGGTAACAGTACTCACGAGAAGTTGTAAGGCAATAGTATTTCCCTTTTGGTTTGTTGTCTCAGTAAAGACCTTAGCAATAAATCTTCTATTTGCCTGGGTTTGGTTCTTACCACTTCTTCATGAACTCTATTTGGGTCAACGAACCCAATGTCAAAAGGTCCTCCTTTCATGCATTCCATAACCTTTTTCCTGCATAATAGTATATACATATATGGTGAGCATATATATATACATGCAATTAATGAAGTGAATGAGATGAGATAGAAAATACAGAAATAGTACTTACACACAATAAAGGCTGATGGAAGCTTTGTCGAGTTCCTTCTGATTGAATAGAAAATGCAAGTCTTGAATGTTGAAGTCGATCTCGTTGTCTCCGCACAAGAAAATCTCATCTCTTATATGCGCCGTGATCCATTCTTCCTTTCTCGTCTTGCAGAAATCAAGGTACCACTTGTGCAATCTCCGCATATTTGTTGGTAGATTCTTGAGCTCCTCTTTCTTGACGAGATTCTTCCCATACTTCCATGGCTGTATGGGGTTGGCATCGCATTTGGGCAAGTTGTCTCCCATGATGTTCAAGTATGCAATGTAAGTCATCCCCATCTCATTGGCCTTTCTTTGTAGCTCTGCCTCGTAATCATTTACGGGAGGAGCGTCCCATGTGTCGAACACTTGGAGCGGGGCGCATGATTGGTTTTCCTGCTCTCCGAGCATGGGAACTGTTTTCTGGGGTGCCGCACGCTGCTACTTTCAGTCTCCCTACGGCGCCTTGCATCCGCCTTCAAAATCTGGCGCTCGTAGTCCGGCACAAGTGGGGTTTCAGGTTTCAAAAGATTTTTGTAAAACTTCTCCACCACCGCCGGATCTAATTTCTCCTTTGGCTCGGCCCGTCTAGGTGCAAAGAATTTCTTGACCTCTTCTTCTGAGATCCTATTGGTCTCCTCGTCGCTGTGATTCCACGGTAAAACCGGCAATGGCTTGACGGAAGGCTGCGGGACGTAGTTTTTTGAACTCTTTTGCGTACGGTTTCCTGCGGATTTCTTTGTGGCAGTGCTAGTGATGCTCTTCGTGGCAGTGCTCTCCCGCTTACGCTGAGGAGATGGCTGAAGCGCCGGAGATGGCTGACGGGCAGGAGATGGCTGGCGCGCTGGAGATGGCTGGCGCGCCGGAGATGGCTGCCGCGCAGGAGATGGCTGAAGCGCCGGAGATGGCTGCCGCGCAGGAGATGGCTGAAGCGGCTCAGACTGCTGACGCTGCGGAGATGGCGGGGTGCCAGTGGCGTCCAATTTGGAAGCACGATGTGTTCCTTCTTCCAAAGAATGGTTGTTTTCATTGCAAATTTGAGTTGAGTTTCCCCTTCACCTGTAGCATGGTCAAGCTGTGCTTCCTCATATTCCTTCACAACCTCATCCACCCCGACAATAGCATAGCCATCTAGAATCGGTCGGCAGTGGTAAGTTCCACCAGCTACAGGAGGTAAGGCATAGACGACAGCCACCTTAATGGATAAGCCCATTAATCTCACATGCAGCTCAGCGTGTTCGCTCTCCGTGATCTCATCCACGGGGTATCGAGGACCCGCCATTTCAAGCGTGGGCTGCACGTTCTCCGTGGAAGCCACGCTGCTTTTCTGCGCAGAGTCTGGGCCGCCGGCAGATTCCAATGCAGGCTCTTCGTGCCGCTGAGATGGGCCGGTAGCTTGATGGCTCTGTTGTGCATTCACTTGCGCATGCAGCGCCACAAGTGCATGTTCTATCTGTGTCATCCGCTCTGTACGCTCTTTTTCTTTTCTGCCGCGCCATTTGTAAGAGTCGCTCCACTCGGCAAACCCATCCTTCCACGTCATACCCCCTGTGCCTCGTGCATGTCCAGGGTGTTCTTTTTTACCGATGGCTCGTGTGAGCTGGTCATTCTCTCTGCCGGGATGGAAGGTCCTGGCGGCTGTTTCCTCGTATGCCGTGATGAGTTCAGTGACGGGTTTGGCAAGGAGGGTTGGGAAGATACACAATCCTGTTTCTGGGTCCAACCTTGCCCCGATTCCGTAGAACCAAGTCTTTGCACGTAGGTCCCACCCATGTGTCTGGGGTGTGATCCCTCTATCGCGCAGGGCCTTCTCAGCTTCCTCCCACTTAGGCCTCTGAGATATGTAGCCACCTGACCCTGTCCTCTGGTGATATTCCTTCTTCTGGACATTTAGCGTATTGGTTTCTGACCTCTTTGTAGCTATAGCACCTTTCTTGTATGCCACAAATTCGCGCAAGTGAGGTCTTATCTTCGCATAATATGCGTCTTCGAAATCTGGACTCTCGCGAGCTTTGACAAATTTGTTCAATTTTGTCTTCCAGTTGCGGAAAGCGTCAGCCATCTTCTTTAGAGTCCACTCTTTGACCTTTTCCTTTATAACCGGTTTGTTTTCATCCTCCTCTGGCGGAAGGGTGAAATTTACCAACAGCGAATTCCAAAGCGTTTCTTTGGATCTTTCATCGACAAAGGTACTGTCGCCCTTCTTTGGCTTATTCCAATATTCAATTATGATTGGGATTTGGTCCCTAACAAGAACTCCAGCCTGACGTACAAATTTGTCTGTGGCCTTCTTGGGCTCCATCGGCCTGCCATCAACACGGACTGCTTCGATCGTGAACTTTGCACGATCTTTCAACTGATGGCTTGCGCCTCGCTTGCTCTTTTTCGTAGAAGAAGATGGTTGCTGGCTGGTCGATCCAGAGGGCTAAAAGAAGAAAGAAGCGTTAATTAATACATGTAGAAGAAGATTGTTGGTGGAAGTCAGCAGAGGCTTAATCAATGCATATACCTCGCCGGACTTTGTAATCACTAAACTGCGTTCACCGGAGTCTTCATCTTCTCCATGACTACTTGAGCTGTCATCATGTCCCTCCAAGTTCAGATATTGTGAGGTGTCCTCATCGATAATGTTCTCCATTATTTCTTCTTCTTCAAGGTTTCTACTAAGTGGATCCATAGTTTCTAAAACAATAATATTATCTAGAGTAAGAGAGTAAACATTCAAGTGGACTTGGATTCATACACAAATATACATATTATTCATACAAAAATACACAAATAAATGCGGGGGTGCGCGAGCACCACCACCCTAACCCTATCTCTAGGGGGGCCGCGATCACCACCACCCTAACCCTAAATGCGGGGGCCCACGAGGACCACCACCCTAACCCTAAGTCCGGGGGCCTGCGAGCACCACCACCCTAACCATAAGTCCGGTCCCCCGCGAGCACCACCACCCTAACCCTATCTCTAGGGGGGCCGCGAGCACCACCACCCTAACCCTAAATGCGGGGGGGCCATGAGGACCACCACCCTAACCCTAAGTCCGGGGGCCTGCGAGCACCACCACCCTAACCATAAGTCCGGTCCCCCGCGAGCACCACCACCCTAACCCTAAGTCCGATCGCCCGCGAGCACCAACTCCCTAACCCTATCTCCGGGGGGCCCGCGAACACCACCACCCTAAGTCCGGTCGCCCGCGATCACCACCACCCTAACCCAAAGTCTGGTCTCCCGCGAGCACCTATATAATACAAATATTTCCTACATATACACAAAAATATATTTCCTATATATATACAAATATATATTCCCTATACAATACAAATATTTCCTATATAATACAAATATTTCGTACATATACACAAAAATATATTTCCTATATATATACAAATATATATTCCCTATATAATACAAATGTATACAAATATATATTCCCTATACATATACAAATATATATTCCCTACACATATATTCCCTATATACAAATATACAAATATATATTCCCTATACATATATTACCTATATACAAATATAGGGAATATACAAATATATATTCCCTATACATATACAAATATATACAAATACATAAAAAAATATTTACTATACATATATATACAAATATATAAAAAAATATTTACAGCCACGAACCGGTGGTGGCAGGCAGGGGCGGTGGCGGTGGTGGAGCGGTGGTGTTGGCGCTGCCGGGGCGGTGGCGCTGGCTGGGGCGGTGGCAGAGCCCGTGGCGGGGGTGGTGGCGCGGCCGGGCCGGGGTGGTGTTGGCGCGGCGGGGGGCGCGACGAGGGCGTCGACGGCGAAGGCTTTTCTCTGCGCGTGCGATCTGGCTGGGGGAAAGAAGGAAGGGGAACGTGCGCGCGTTATAACCCCCCCCCCCCTTTAACACCGGTTCGTGGCTGGAACCGGTGTTAAAGGGGGGAATTCGTTTAGCGCCCGCACCCCCCCTTTAACACCGGTTCCAGCCACGAACCGATGTTAAAGGGGGGGTGTGCGCGCGCGAAATGAAATAAATGCGCCCCCCCTTTAACACCGGTTCGTGGCTGGAACCGGTGTTAAAGGGGGCATTTATTTCATGCATTAAAGAGGTGGGGGCATTTATAATTCAAAAAATAGGATATGAATTTAGAAAATTCATATCTTATTCATTTCAACTCAGAAAAATATGAATAATATATCATAATTTTCAGAAAAATAATATCTATCCATTCATGTAAAAACATTTTATATTTACTTTAGATGAAAATTTTCAAAATGATTAAAACACTTACATATAAATTTTGATTATTCAATTCAAACAAAAATAAATTGTCAAATCCTAAAACTTTGAACATAAGAAATATTAAGCATCTAAAAAGGAATCTAACCCTATTTTATTAGAGCAAATCATATTTTATTTTGTATTAACATTTTGAATTGATTGGATATTTAAATGCCGCATCTTTTGTATACACTTGAATCTGACAAAGCCTTGCTCAACTTGCATTGGATTTTTGATAAAATAGCATATTGTGAACCTAAAAATGATTTTTGTAAAAAATCATGAGCATCGTATCATGTACCTGTAGTTCATATCTGACCCACTTCCTCCCGATTCGGCAGGAATTTGTCTTTTTCACCAGAGGTGGACGGAAAGATTTTAGATCCCCCTGTTGGTACATTGTCCATATAAGGTGGTCTAGTATTTTTGTAAAATGTGGTGGTGGTTTTTTGAATTAGCCATTTTGTGGTTGCTTCACAAAACCGTCCGTTTTTATGCTCGGAAAATGGAAAATGCCTTTTTGGTGCGATAAAAAGGAAAACTTCCTCTTGCAACATTGTTTGCCATGCCATGATGCACATGTATGCACAATATGGCCATATTATCACAAACTATGCCTTGATTCTAGCCATAACATTGGTCATTTGACCCGAAAGCCAAGAAACCTCGAATGAGATAGGTCATTTTGTGAAGGAGATAGAACTGGAATTAAAATACAGAATGCAACTAATAGTAAGTTACATAAAGCATGACTAAAAATTAAGATACATAAAAGAACTGAAAATTAAGATACATGGCCAGATTAAGTAACAATCGGCCGAACTTGTTTTAGAATGTTGGAGTGATTCAGTCATGCTCCTGCCTACACCTGTAATACTCGCCACTGTAGTCGTCGTACTCGCCGCCGCCGTCATCGCTGTCGTCGTCGGGGTCGCCGTAATTGAACCTTGAAGGCTGAGTACGCGTGGGCTGGACTTGAGGGTAGCGCAGACAGGGGTTAGAGTCGGCGGCAGTGTCATAGGTCATGACGCTCTGGAGAGTCCGACCGCACCACCATAGCCGACGGCCGGCCTCGTTGAAGTTCGGAGGAGGTGGGCCGTCCTCCTCGTGCCTGGCGAGCGCCCTCTCACGCCGATCCACGAAGAAGGCTTCCCAAGTAGGGAAATAGTCGGGATGCCATCTGGGATTCCTCCGCTGGTCCGGCGTGAGCTCGAAGTAGTAGTGGTTCGTGATGGCCATCCGGCGCGCCACACCTAGAGGGACAGGAGGAACCGGCACGCCTCCGGTGCTCAGCATCCAGCCGACGGGGACACAGTAGCCCGGCGGGCAGGGGTAGTTCGAGGCGCAAAGCGCCTCCGCCTCCCTGGGGGTTAGTGCTACGGTGGAAGCCATGGGAAAGAGTAATGAGGTTGCAGATATGAGTCTAGAGATGTGCAATGACAATGGAGGCCAACCGTACATATATATATAGTGAAGAACTGGCGGGAAGAACTAGAGGGAAGAACTGGCGGGAAGAACTGGCGGGAAAAAATGGCGGGAAGAAAAATGGCGGGAAAAAATGGCGGGAAGAAAAATGGCGGGAAGAAAAATGGAGGGAAGAAATAGAAGGAAGAAAAATGGCTCATTTAATACATATACTGTTAACAGAAGAAATATGACATTGATTTCCATGTTGAGATACATATGTGTGCCAAAAATGGCTCAATTAATACATATAGTCAATCTTATGATCGCGTCGGCCGTAACCATGGAGTATCAACACCATTTAACAGGATGGTTGGGTCAGTCTTCACTCTGAAGGGCGGAATTTCATCAAACTTATTATAATCTTCTGACATGTTTGTCTTGTACTCCACTCCCACGATGTTTCTTTTCCATGAAAGAACTATGTGACGCTTTTGCTCATCGTGTGATGTATCTGTTTGCTTATTTTTTCTTTTTTTCGGTTTGGTAGACATGTCCTTCACATAGAAAACCTGAGCCACATCATTGGCTAAGACGAATGGTTCGTCTAAGTTCTTGTCTACCTTCATAAGATTGTTGAGATCCACCGTTGTCATTCCGTACTTCTTGTCTACCTCAACCCCCCCCCCCCCCTCCTGTTAGCTTGACCCATTTGCATCGAAACAAGGGGACCTTAAAATTAGGTCCATAGTCAAGTTCCCATATCTCCTCTATGAACCCATAATACGTGGTCTTTTGCCCATTGTCTTCTGCTGCATCGAAGCGGACACCACTATTTTGGTTGGTGCTCTTTTTATCTTAGCATATCGTGTAAAATGTATTCCCATTTATCTCATACCCTTGGAAAGTACATACAGTCGAAGATGGTGTCCTGGCCAACAAGTACAGCTGATCCCCAACAGTGGTGTTATTCGTGAGAAGTCTTTGCAGCCAGCCGCCAAAACTCGCCATGTGTTCACTTATAATCCATTCATCAGACTGCCCCGGGTGTTTGAGGCGTATTAAATTCTTGTGTTCATTGATATACGGGGCAACCAAGATAGATCTTTGTAAAACCGTGTAGTGTGCTTGATTGAGAGAATGCTTCTCCCTACATATCATTGCTTTACATCCTAGGGTGCCTTTTCCACGCAGTCTCCCCTCATGTCGTGATTATGGAACACCAATCGCCTTAAGGTCAGGAATAAAATCAACACAGAACTCAATGACCTCCTCTGTTACATAGCCCTTGGAGATGCTTCCTTCTGGCCTAGCACGGTTATGAACATATTTCTTTAAGACTGCCATGTACCTCTCAAAGGGGAACATATTGTGTAGAAATACAGGACCGAGAATGGCAATCTCTTCTACTAGGTGAACCAGGAGATGCGTCATAATATTGAAGAAGGATGGTGGGAACACCAACTCAAAGCTGACAAGACATTGGGCCACATCTGTCTGTAACCCTGGTAGGCTTTCTGGATCGATTACCTTCTGAGATATTGCATTGAGGAATGCACATAGCTTCACAATGGGTACTCGAACATTTTCAGGTAGAAGCCCCCTCAATGCAATCGGAAGCAATTGTGTCATAATCACGTGGCAGTCATGAGACTTCATGTTTTGGAATTTTTTCTCTGCCATATTTATTATTCCCTTTATATTCGACGAGAAGCCAGACGGGACCTTGCTACTGCTCAGGCATTCAAAAAAGATTTCCTTCTCTACTTTGGTAAGAGCGTAGCTGGCAGGAGTTAAGTGGCATCGTTTACCCTTCTCGTTCTCAGGATGCATAGGCTCTTCAGGGTCTTTCAGACGTTGCTGGTCCTGCCGTGCTTCCGGTGTATCTTTTGTCTTCCCATACACTCCTAGGAAGCCTAGCAGGTTCACGCAAACATTCTTCGTCACGTGCATCACGTCGATTGAAGAACGGACCTCTAAGACTTTCCAATAGGGTAGGTCCCAAAATATAGATTGCTTCTTCCACATGGGCGCGTGTCCGGCATCGTCATTCGGAACAGATAGACTGCCAGGACCTTTTCCAAAGATTACTTCTAGGTCCTTGACCATACCAAATATCTCCTCACCGGTACGGAGGACAGGCTTCCTCCGGGGTTCTGCCAGACGTTTGAAATGCTTGCCTTTCTTTCTTACTGGATGCAGGTTCGGAAGAAATCGACGATACCCTAGGTACACAACCTTCTTACATTTATCCAAATATACACTTTCAGTCTCATCTAAACAGTGTGTGCATGCATTGTATCCCTTGTTTGTCTGCCCTGAAATGTTACTAAGAGCAGGCCAATCATTGATGGTTACGAAAAGCAATGCTCGTAGGTCAAATGGCTCCCCTTTGTGCTCATCCCACATACGTACACCTGGTTTGGCCCACAGCTGTAAAAGTTCTTCAACTAATGGCCTTAGGTACACATCAATGTCGTTGCCGGGTTGCCTCGGGCCTTGGATGAGCACTGGCATCATAATGAACTTCCTCTTCATACACAACCAAGGAGGAAGGTTATAGATACATAGAGTCACGGGCCAGGTGTTGTGACTGCAGCTCTGCTCACCAAAAGGATTCATGCCATCTGTACTTAGACCAAACCTTAAGTTCCTTGCGTCACGTGCGAAGTCCGGGTACTCTCGCTCGACTTTTCTCCACTGTGACCCATCAGCGGGGTGTCTCAACATCGCGTCTTTCTTACGGTCTTCCATGTGCCATCGCAACAACTTGACATGCTCTTTATTTCTAAAGAGACGTTTTAACCGTGGTATTATAGGAGCATACCACATAACCTTGGCAAGAACCTTCTTCCTAGGGGCCTCGCCCTCAACATCGCCAGGATCGTCTCGTCTGATCTTATACTGCAGTGCAGTGCATACCGGGCATGCATCCAAATTCTCGTACTTCTCACCGCGGTAGAGGATGTAGTCATTAATGCAGGCATGTATCTTCTTCACGTCTAATCCTAGAGAGCAGACAACCTACTTTGCTTGGTATGTACTATCGGGCAACTCATTATTTCTTGGAAGAAGATTCTTCATTTTTACCAACAACTTTGAAAATGCGCTGTCAGTCACACCGTTCTCTGCCTTCTATTGCAGCAAATCCAGTGTGGTACCTAGCTTTTTGTGGCCATCTTCGCAAGTTGGGTAAAACAATGTTTTGTGATCCTTTAACATCTGCTCCAGCTTCTCCTTCTCCTTTTCAGTTTCACATTCTTCCTTTGCATCAGTAATGGCCCGACCAAGATCGTCATGAGCGGGCCCATCTGCTGCCTCTTGATCTTCATTATCTACCCCCGTTGCAGTATCATCATATTCATGATACATATTATGATAGTTTTCATCATCCTCTTCTTCTTCGTTGTCTTCCATCACAACCCCTTTTTCTCCGTGCTTGGTCCAACAATTATAGCTGGGCATGAAACCGGATCGAAGCAGGTGGGCGTGAATGGTTCTGGTATTTGAGTAGTCTTTCTTGTTCTGATAGTGAACACACGGACAGCACATAAAATCATTGTGACCACGGTTTGCATTAGCCACAACGATGAAATTTTGGAGGCCCGTAATGTACTCGGAAGTGCGGCGGTCACCGTACATCCATTGCCGGTTCATCTGCATTAATATATAGTATATATCAAAAAATAATAGGGAGATGACCATTTATATATATATACTACATCAATGACACATGAAAGGATAGTTGCCGACCTCGACCGAGAAGGAAAGAGCAACGAGAAAACTTATTTTGAGCTCTCGGGCATTTCACCGAACACCTCGTGTGCATACGAAAAAACACAAACTAGCACACTTCACACCCTCTTGCTAGGCTCCAAAATGAGATAGTGAAAAAATGGAAGAGTGGGGTGTGGGCTGCGGTGTCTTAAATAGCCCCCCCCTTTAACACCGGTTCAAGCCACGAACCGGTGTTAAAGGGGGGGATGCGCGGACCACTGGTGCAGGGGCCTTTAACACCGGTTCGTGCCACGAACCGGTGTTAAAGGGGGGCTCCTTTTTGCTGCACGGGCCACGCTGGTACAGGCCCCCCCTTTAACACCGGTTCGTAGAAGAACCGGTGTTAAAGCCCATTTCCAGACTCAACCAAAGGCCTCGTTTCCACTAGTGAGGTAACCTATATGTGCACCGAAGATGAATGAAATAGATGATACTACTTGTAGGCAACTTTTCTAGTGGATGATTTTGTGGATGTATATGATTGCTAAGATCAAACTAAGATTATCAGATGCAAGCAGCAGGTCAAAATAAAAAGGCATGGTTGGAAAGTTGTAGTGCATCAAACACATGTTCAGAGGTGATCGTTGCTTGTTGCTTGCTGGGAAATTCATAGCCATTAACAACTTTCAAGCTTACGAGGCGTATTTTTCAAATATCATTTCGTCGATACTAATCAAGGAAAAGACACAAACCTTCCGGAGCATTTCACCGAGTAGCTTATGGGCATTTACTGGACATGGAAGTATGAAAGTGTTGAATTTGGAGATTCAGATCTTGGAGCTTGTAGGACATGTGGATGCACACGCACGATTCCTGCCTTCCAGGAGCAGCTACCAAACCGTTCAAAGGTGAGGTCACCTGATGCGCGCGGGCGTGCTGGACCTCGACCTTTGGTTACTCACTCCATTCAATGCTACCAGGGTGTATTAGATCGGCACTGCAAGAACTAGGTGGCCAAGGAGTCGCGGCTCGATAACGCCTGGGTCATGCATGTTAGGACGGGAGGAGGAACAGAAGGGTTGCACTTAACGGTGGCACTGCAGGTAAATTCTTCAAACGGCAGGGGTAAAATCATCTAAAAACTCAGACGTAAATTTGTGAGGACAAACCTACCGTAAGAAAAATTATAGTATAGATAGATAGATGTTGCCAGCGGACACTTGATGACCAGGTTGTCCTACACCACCATGATCATGTTTCATTTTATTGACGGTGTCCCATGTGTAGATCACAACATGGCTCGAACAAGATCGCACCATGTGAAGATGTTAGCTGGTCCTGTGCGCAACATGAGGTTCCAGTTTGGTAGTGTGGGCGGAAGTAAGTGAGATAATGCCTGTTCCCTTATTCATCTAGAAGAAAGGGCATGTACGAATACAAAATGCTGCAAAAAATGAAAATTTTCTCAACACACTAATATACTTAATATGATACTAAGCATACTCACTTAACACAATGATAATAGCAAAATACTTAAATAGAAACAAAACCTATAAATGTACCAACAACGAAGCTTTAATACCGTGTAAAAGACCCATGCAATGGAAACATATAACCTTTTTATTTTTCTTTTAAATCATAAATATTAAAGATTTTTGAATATCCCTCACCCGATGTAGCACACCATCAAATCATTGAGCCAACCACCAGGCATCTTGTTCAGTAATTCAGTCTTAATGATCTTCATAGCTAACCTAGGGTGCTTTCAACAGTTGATGTCTCCGCCGGTAGAAGCATCCCCTACTCAATAAGGTTGTAAACTATAGGAAAAATGATGTGTCTCTCTACCAACTTCTTATTTTTCATCTTGATCATCTCTTTTTACATGATTTTATTTGTGATCATGAGTATTTTCTCAGGCTTTCCACCTAAAGGCCCCCTGACACACATTAAAAATCTACTTTATGGCATTGACCTTTGTACTTACGAGCTTATGTTTCTGTATTATTGTATGTGCATGGTTTTCAAATTAGTGATTCTTGGCACTTAAAGTCGACGCTTGTTTCTGATTTTAAGTTGTTTCGCAACTACGTGTTGCTACCCAACATGTGTTATCAATATTACAAGTTTGTTGATTTGCAAAATATGAAGAATAAGCCAGATAAGGTTAAGTTTTAACAAACACCAAATATACAAGAACTGCATAGGTTTATACTGCTTAAGTTACTTGTTTCAACTCGTACCTGTTTTTACTACTCATGCATGCCATATAAACCGACCCGGAGGGAGAGTACTCCCTATTATTAGGTCCTGGGAGATAGATGGTCAAATTGATCAACATAGTAAAACTTAGAATCTTATATTCGCAGTTAACAATACCTAGTACTATATATATGTTTAGGTCTAGACGTTAAATTCTTGCCCCACGAGGATTTAGGTTTAGTTACTAAGAAATACATCATATTAATGATGGAGCTATTTCGTTGGGTTTAAAACTGGCTCTTAGATTTTGTCTTATATAAGTCATAAAAACACATAGATTAGCTTTTGAATATTTACTGGATATAGTTGTATGATGATTTACGGAAACAACCAAAATAAAAAGCACATGTTTAGGTGCTTTTGCAACATATAAGCCAAAAACTAAAAGTAACAAATAATCTAGTGAAACAACATTTGTTACTCATAAAGTTCAAGAAACCAATAGCTAGGCTTACAAAGAGCTTTCGTTTCTGGTGGCTTCAGCCATAGAACACCAGATCCATTGCACTTACAGGTGAAACTCTTGCTCTACAGGCTGCTATCCACATGTACTCACACTTTCTTGGTCAATATTAGGCTTCTTGTGATATTTTGTAATGTTTCTATGATTAGAGGGCGGTCGATACGAAATTATATTTAATATTAAACATAATTGTTTAAGGATTATTAGTAAGTACTAGACCCTTATCTGCGTCGCTAGAGCGTGTGGCTGTTAGGAAAAATGTGTGATGATAGCACCGAGGCATTTCATATTGAAATTGTGCAATCGAAGAATCAAAGGAAATATGTAAACGGTGTGTTATGGTGCATTTTTAGGTGCATCACATAGCTAAAACGTTAAAGAGGATAGAAGAATGAATGAGCATAGCAAGGACGTTTAGCTCAACACAAACAAAGCATAACACACATGCTAAACATAAAAATTTAAACTGACGATACATACTTCATTGAACTTCAATAAGGTTTACGCAAGTGTTCGAGAAAATCCTAAACTAATCGCACCCAGCTTTTGGCTCCAGGATCATGAGCTTTCACCTTGAAGCATCTGAAGGCAACATTGTCGTATTCCGGTGTCTCCTGCTTCGATAGAACCAATGCAACGACTCTATCTTGCCATTGCTCTAGGTTCAATGGCGGTGATGGCTCGAAAGAGGAATGGCGTTGGTGCCTCTGAGGGTGAAGGAAATGGCTAGATGGCATGCATATGGCAGCTGCAGTGACGCGGAGAGGAAGAGCGAGGATACTCAATTGCGGTGGTTCGCTACCCATCTCGGATACTCAATCTTCTTGATCTGCCACGCGTTACACAACTCTTTGGCCTGCCTTTTGATGAACTCGTTCTGCTTGGTTATGAAACTTTTCACCTTTTGCCATATGAGCCTTTCTCTATGTTAAGCCAATGCTTGGCAAGATCCCTCGGTATGTCCGGCACGTCGAAGTGTTTCCATTCAAACATATCAATGTTATCTCATAGGAAGGTAATAAGGGTCGTCACCTCTGTGGTCACGGTTTGTGATTTGCCATTACCTTTAGTTTCCAAAGAATGCTAGATTCTTCCTCTTTGACAATTGAGGTAGCTAAAATACCATCTAGCCCTGCCATTCTTCTCGGGAGCAAATTTTCGGTTCGCATGTACTGCTGAACCCAATTCAGCAACCAATAAGAAGCTGCGCACGTGCTTGGTGGGGCCCGCAGGAGGATAAGTATAGCCAATAACTTACTTGTTCATGCATGTAACGTACTCGTACATACATGAAACTTACTTCTGCATGCCTGCAACTTATTCCATGTAGGCGTCCTTCTCCTCGACATGCGCGAGGCCTGCCAATACATGCGCGTCTTCCCATTGGCCATTATGTTGGGAACATCAGTTCCCGGGTTCGATCTATAATTTCCAGTTCTTCTCCCTTTAGTCCGAATTAGCATGCCGTAAGCTGAGCTTAAAGTAAATGTCCCTTTCCATTCGTAATTCCATACCACAAAACACTTTTGCCTCTTGTGCTCAACGTGATGCTTTTAATAATTTCAGCATCCATTGGTAAGAAGCAATATGTTTTTGTTCATCATTACCACAATTAAACCTCTCTTTTTTCAATATAAATTCGCTAGGTCTATATGGTTAATCATCCAAGTAGCTTCTAGATTGAGCCCTCCTCGTAGCGTTGCAAATATATTTGGTAATTCCCTACATGGGTAGATTACAAGTACAAAATTCTTATTAGGGTGGAAGAACTTGCCATTTTCTGGTTGCTATGGTTGTGTAGAAATGACAAGTTTTTTACTGATAAAATAACTTCTCTCGTGCATGTTATCTACCGGTGCACGGCTACACTCCATTTGTGGTTACCTCTACATTGTCTGGAGTTTCATGTCCTGTTTACGGAGGTTTGTACACGCTTGGAGGATACAACGATTGATTTTTTTTGCCGACACGGGTGGCGGTGTGATCTCCGTACTGGGCCACCATAGTCATCGGCGTTTGGTTGTTCTTGAGCTCCATGTAATTTGCCTAGTGTTACTTTTTGTTTTCTGGACTTGTGACGGTTGTGTGCAACCTAGTAATACAGAGGTCGGGTGTAATGTTTAAAAAATTTAGGTAATATATCATCCATTTTTTAAAAAAATTGCTAAGAAAGCCATCTGAAGATTCTCCGTGTACCACGAGGCTAGTTTGGTGAAATAAATAATTGGAGCTAGATGGGGCGGTGAATTATAACCGGGAGCATCCAAAGGCAAAGATCTCAAGAGATCTATGCAGATAAGATAAGTCAGCGGTATCAATTGTAGATCTATAACACAATCATGGAGATTTAACGATCTCAAGAAATACATAACATACTAAGCACATGAATGTAGTAGAGATCAATCAAATAGTGGTTGCAAATACATAACCCATCGATATAGAAAGGATCTTTAATATTACTCCCTCCATACTAGTTTGTTAGGCTAACACGGAGTTGAAGAAAAATCTTTGGCTGTAAATTTGATCAACAAAATATGTATCATATGTCAAAAAGTTATACCATTGAAAAGATCCTTTAAATATGAATCTAATGGTATAATTTCTATGACATATAATTCATATTTTATTGTCCAATTTTGCAGTTAATTTTTTAAAAACTCCGTATTAGTCTAATAAACTGGTATGGATGGAGTAACCAATTAGGTAGTGACAATGGTGCCATCAAAGAATCAACAGAAATAGGTAAATGGTGTATTATGGTGCGTGTCTAGGTGCAGCACGTAGCTAGAACATTTTTGCAGCATATGATTCGCTTTATGTCAGTTGGTTAGGCAGGTCGTTCATACAGCGGACGGTGGTCAGTACATATATAGGCAAGTGAATGGCATATGCACAAATAGGTTTGCATTAAAATGTTGAAATGACCAACAATGGACGGTGATCAGTACTAAGGACTAGCTATGTGTCTTAGCCTCTCGGTGAATTAACCCTTTGATCCAGATATTAGACATTGCTTATTCATTATCAATAAATCTTCAAGTTAAAGTAAATTATCCTCAAAAACATTTTTGGAATAGAGGTTAATATGCCACTTATCCAGTACTCCCTCATATCCATATTGTTGATTCCTATTACAATACAAAAGTACACATTGACCAGACAAAGTACATACCGTGTGCTTGCTATGATCTAATAAGAGATCTAATGAGTCTTAACCGGATGTTAACTTGTGCAAAATCCTAGCCGTACAATGTTTGTTGTATTAATAATATAACAGATGTTTAGCCAAACAAGGAAATTGTTCAAGCACGTGGTACCAATTCGGACATGCACCATGCACATGCCCATGTTGCTGATATGGGTAAAATGGTACCCATTTTGGTCTTGTAACTTGGCCATGAAACATGCGCATATCCTGTCGGGAATAGATACTACATAAGTTGGTGAAATTCATCAATTGGGAGCATATACTGGTAGAGATCTGGAGCATGCCCATGCAGATCGATGAAGATAAGGTAGTGGCAACATATATAGGGCCACCCACTTGTAAATAAAGATCTGATTCACATCCATGCTGTTCCGATGCCAGCAAGTACACATGACCTCTGACATAAAACAATTCGGCAGTTACCTATTAGTACAGATCAATCAAATACTGAGAACAAATATAGGACCACCTATAAGTACATATCGGGTCTTTATAGACCAATCAAACAACACGAAATACAGTACCACACATCAGTACAGATCGGATGCTCAAAGACCAACCACGTGCAACTTTACACCCTAAATTATTTCTCATACTCACGTACTCTCAGTGATTGTAACAATTAAACCGGAGAACATTTAATAATGGCCAAGGTCCAAATGTAATGTCCTATTCTTTTGGGGGTGTATATTGTACTTTTGCATCAAGTCTTATGTATATCATTTTCCATATGAAGATTCCCCGTGTACCACGAGGCTAGTTTTGTAAAATTAATAATAGATGCAGATGGGAAGGTGAATTATAACCGGGACCATCCAAAGGTAAAGATCTCTAGCAGATCCGTGTAGATAAGATAAGGCAGTGGTAGCAATTATAGGATCACCCATAGGTATAGATCTATAACACAATCATGGAGATTTAGCGGTCTCAGGAAATACATAACATACTAAGCACATGCATGTACTAAAAGACTTCAAAGACTTATAACGAGATTTGGTTAGCATTTTTTATTCTAAACCATCACTATTGAAGCATTTCGTGTAAATGGATATAATGGGTTAACCATTAGATTATTAGAGTTAGAAATGGTTAATTGTTGGTTACTAAGGTCGTACCACTTTTTGTATTATGCAACGATGGCAAATACTCAGAAAGCTTGGAAAACATGCTCGGACACTAGGTACAAAAATAAAATCGCAATAAATTTACCAAAGCTAACAATCCACAGGCATATTTCAAATTTCATAAACATATGATAAATTACACGCTAATCGACCCTAAAATATTTTTAGCAAGTCAACACTCATACTGTATTCACATCGAGTGCCAATCTTGATACCGAACAGAGTCGTACTAAGAGATGTGTCTTAGCCTCTTGCTGAATTTCTTTGTCCCTCCAATCCATATTAGACATTGCTAATGGATTATCAATAAATCTGCTTCCAGTTAAAGTAAATTATTCTCAAAAACATTCTTGGAATTGAGGTTAATATGCCACTTATCTAGTAATCCCTCCGAACCATATTGTTGATTCCTATTACAATACGGAAGTACACATTGACCAAACAAAATAGATATTGTGTGCTTGCTATGATCTAATAAAAGATCTAATGAGTCTTAACCGTACGTTAACTTCTGCAAAATCCTAGCCGTACAATGTTTGTTGTATTAATAATATAACAGATGTTTAACCAGACAAGGAAATTGTTCAAGCATGTGGTGCCAATTCGGACATGCATCAGTGCATGCACATATTGCTGCTATGGGTAAAAATGGTACCCATTTTGGTTTTGTAACTTGCCCATAAAACATGCGCATATCCTGTCGGGAATAGAAGCTGCATAAGTTGGTGAAATTCATCAATTGGGAGCATATACTGGTCTAGATCTGGAGCAGACCCATGCAGATCGATGAAGATAAGATAGTGGCAACATATACAGGGCCACCCACTTGTAAATAAAGATCTGATTCACATCCATGATGATCTGGCCGTGCCAGCAAGTACACATGACCGCTGACATAAAACATTTCGGCAGTTACCTATTAGTACAGATCAATCAAGTACATATCGATCGGGTCTTTATATACCAATCAAACAACACCAAATACAGTACCACACATCGGTATAGATCGGATGCTCAAAGACCAACCATGTGCAACTTTTCACCCTAAATTATTTCTCATATTCACATACTCTTCGTGATTGTAACAATTAAACCGGATTACATTTTATAATGGCCAAGGCCCCAATGGGGGGGGGGATGCCTATATTGTACTTTTCCATCAAGTCTTTTTCATTATGTATTGGGGAGGTTGAGTCTACTATAATGTTTAGGAGATTGTAAATGCTACATGTTTATACGATATCTAAAACGGATATTCGCCGTATTCTTATACCGCCTTCATTCTGATAAAACCATGTTATCTATTTTGCAATTAAGGAAGGGGATATATATATATATATATATATTCATACTATACCCGGGTGTAGTTACACCCACACGTGTTTCACACTATCTAGGCAGTATCTATCATACCGGAAGGTATGTACGCGTAGTATGAAGTATATATAAGAATATTTGGACAGTATATATATTATTTTTGGTAGTATGTAATTTTTATTCACGTACTCCTTTTGTACATACAAATATGACGGTATTTTACATATATAGTGCAAACTATGTGGGCACTTGCAATTTTTCCACCTAACTTGCGTGTAAGTATCTTAGATATAGTATATGAACATACTCAAATAGATAAAGTATTATAAATACTTTTGTAAGGTAGTATATGATTTGTGGGTGTAGTTACACCCGGGAGTAAGAGTATTTTTCATATATATATATATATATATATATATATATATATATATATGATAAACATGCAAACTGATTGTAACGAAGGAACATTTTGTACCGGGTTCTTTATTTTCCTGCTAGATATTTCCATTTCTAGCGTGGTCGATCCGCTGCATACATGCTGGCTTGGAGACAAACATATAATATGTTGCCAGCGGACAAACATATAATCATGTTTCATTTTATTGACGGTGTCCCATGCGTAGATCACAACATGGCTCGAACAAGATCGCACCATGTGAAGATGTTAGCTGGTCCCTGCGTGCAACATGAGGTTCAGTTCCGGTTTGGTAGTACGGGCGGAAGTAAGTGCGCTAATGCATGCTCCCTTATTTCATCTACCAGAAAGGGCATCTACGCAGGAGTGGCCAAGGATGGAAAAAAATTCAGGACGAGCGAACTCTAACATGGATAAAAAAAAGCTGCAAAAAATCATTTTTTTCTCAACACGCTAATACACTACAGGAATGGCGCGGTGCGCCGACGGCCAATTGTCGGGGCCGTCGGCGTAGCACCGGGCCAGGCCAGCCCCGCTTCCGAGCCCTCGGCATAGCCTCGCCGTCGGCGTAGCCACCGATACGCCGACGGTGGCCCTCGGCGTACGCAGGCCTTCGGCGTACGGGGTGTCCGCGTGGCACTTGCCGGACTGGCTGGGACGGATCCCTAACGGCGCCATCAATACGTCGAGGGTGACCGTCGGCGTACCGCCGTACGTTTTTTTTATTCATACGCCGAGGGTCACCGTCGGTGTACCGCCGTACATTTTATTTATTTTTTCCACCCAATTATAAATTTATTTTATATTTGTATTTATTTATTAGTATCAATTATTTAGGTTCTATTTTATCAAATCGACGGATTCGTAGCCTCCAAATAATAGTCTCCACGCCCACATGAAATGTTGAATCTTCTCACACCTTGAGAAATTTGCATGTTTGTAAGTGTTATTATCACATGTGTGTGAAATTTATATATCACACTTTTAGTGAAGTTGTTCAGAGATTCAACCCTTATCACTAGGGGGTAGACGATCCGAGGCCCACAGATCAGGGTTCCGCGGCAAACCGCGCTCCGGGTCGTAGGAAACCCTCAAGAACTTGCATGTGGCCCTTGCACATGCATGGAGGTGTGGTGTTGTGTTGAAACATGCAAAACCTAGTCCCCGGGTTGCATGAATGTGTCCCCCTTCGCATGCATGCGCTGTAACCTAAAAGGGAAGGTTCTGGACTTATATAAGGGGGAAACTCCCCGTTCCGGTGAAACCGGGTAGGATACTGCCGCACCTTGTGAACCAACATGATTTTACATCATCATATGACCTAAACAAACACAAAACAAGAGAGAGCTACGCCGGGCTACACCTGTCAGAGGAACGTCTATGGGGGGTAGACGATCCGAGGCCCACAGATCAGGGTTCCACGGCAAACCGCGGCAAACATGCAAAGTATATAGTAATAATATATAGTAATAATATAGTAATAATATAATATAGTATAGTAATAATATAAAAAAGTATAAAGTATATACTAATACTAGAAAATAAAATAAAAACCTAGCTACGCCGACGGCAGCCCTCGGCGTATCCTGGCCGTCGGCGTAGCGTTATCCCTTTTTTTTGCCCGCGGCCCACCTGGGCCACTCACCCCCGACCCTATCCCCAACCCGCCCCCGACCCCGCCGCCACCAGCCGCTGCTCCCCGATCTCGGGGCCGCCGCCGCCCCTCCTCCCGACCCCGCTGCCATCCCTCCTCCTCCCGACCCTGCCGCCGCCCCTCCTCAACCGAAGCTCGCCGTCCCTCCTCCTCCCGACCCTGCCGCCACCAGCCGCTGCTCCTCGAGCTCGGGGCCGCCCCTCCTCCTCCCCGAGCCCCGCCGCCTCCTCCTCCCAGAGCCCCACCCCAACCTGCGCGCGACCCCGACCTGGCCACTGACTCCTCCGGTGCCTCCTCCTCGTTCTAGAGCTGGGCCGCGCCGCCCCCCGCGTAGCCGCCACCGCCAAGAGCTCGCGCGTCCGCCTACCTCCCTCGTCCCCGGTGCCGCCTCCCTCGTCCCTGAGCTCGAGCGCCTCGGACCGCCTCCCTTGTCCCCGAGCTCGCCCGTCGTCGCCTCCCTCGTCCCCGACCCGCTGCGCTGCCCTCTAGTCCCCTCGTTCCTGAGCTCCCTGACCCGCTGTACCGCCCCCGGCACTGCAACCCGAGCCCCAACCCACGACCGTCGCCAGGGCCCTGCACTGCATCAACCTCGTCGCGGCCGAGCTCCGGTAAGCAGGCCCCCGATTTTAGAACTTTAGGCCCCGACTCTAGTCAGTTTAAGAGTAGAATTTAGGCCCTTGGCGTAGGAGTATAATTTAGGCCTGGTTAATTCTGCATTAGCCATGTTAGTCAGTTTAGGAGTAGAATTTAGTAAAACAGAAGTGGAAATAGGTGTTTGCTAGTATGTGAGTAGAAATGCTAGAATAGGAGTTTAGTAGTAGTTTGTATAAATAGTAATTTGTGGTATGTTAGTAGAAATAGGAGTAGAATTAGAAATACTAGAAATAGGAGTAGAATTAGATATGCTAGAAATTGGAGTAGAATTAGAAATGCTAGAAATAGGAGTAGAATTAGATATGCTAGAAATAGGAGTAGAATTTAGTATATTTAACCATTTGTTCATGTTTTTGCAGCTACCGGAGGGTGAGCGGGGGGGTGTTTCGATGGCAGGGTCCCGGATCGTCTTTGACGATTTGATCGCGCTTCGAGGGTGAGAATTTGCTCACCTCTCTTGTACCTAGGTTTATTTTCGTGTCTAGATCACAAAGTCTGTCGCATCACCTAGGCGTCATCCCGACCGTAAGCGTTACGCGACTTAATATGCATTAGTGGTCTCGCATATTTTGAACCGTAAGGCTTACGGCTTTTATCGGGCAGTCGGCGGATTCGTAGTTGGGTATGGTTCTCCCTGGCTCTACCTCGATTCGAGACAGGATTTCGGTGACGCCTCCTCGTTGTTCTCCGGATGCACATCCTCTTGGCTTTTTGTCGAGACATGTATCGGGAGAGCAGTAGGGAGGTGCTGCCGAAATTCTGCTCGGATCAGGGTAGAGCCAGGGAGAACTTACCCAATCTACGGATCCGGCGGCTGGTTAGGACCCTCTTTTCCTATTAGACATGTAGGTTGATGAATGCGTAAAAATATGAAGCATTTAATCTCTTGTTTGATATAAAATGTTATATTTGTTGTTTGGCTCCCAACAAAGCAGAAGAGGATGGCTGATAATGGGTGGATGTACAGTGGCCGTATTAGTGCGACTAATAAAACAGACGATTGGGTACAGAACACTCATTTGTTAGTGAATGAGTTAGCGTGTGGTTCGAAGGCAATGGTTTGGGCACTTTGTCCCTGCGCTCATTGCACTAAGCGTCATCGTCAGGGAAAGGATGACATGTATAAACACCTTCTGCAATATGGGTACATGTCTAACTATGTCACGCAAGTCGACTTTTCTCGGTACAAACGTGACAGGGGTGAGGTGATGCGTTAGCGGCTAAATGGCAATGAGCACGATGGGATCAGAAACTTTCTAGATGATCTCATCGATGCTGACCAGCCGGATTCGCCACCTCGACGGGAGGAACCACCAGAACCAGAGGAACCACCAGAACTAGAGGAACCGCTAGAACCAGAGGAACCGGAGCCAACCGCGAAGGCCTTCCTTGATATGATGGCCGCGGCTAAGAGGCCTCTGTACGAGGGTGCAAAGATTTCTCAGCTCGATGCCATCTCTCAGTGTCTAGCCGACAAGTGCCAGTACTCCGCCACCCGTTCTCACTTTGAAGCTAATCTGAGAACATGTGGTAACATGTTGCTCGAAGGGCATTGTCTGCCTAAAACCTTTTACGAAACAAAGAAACTCATGAAGGAGCTGAACATGGATTATGAAAATATAGATTGTTGTCCAAAAGGTTGCCTTTTGTTTTGGAAATAGTTTGCGGATGACAAGTACTACTCCATTTGTGGGGCCTCTAGGTATGATGAGGTAAAGGGAAAGGATGGTCAGATGAGGCAGTCGAATGTCGCTCTAAAGATTCTTCGGTATCTCCCATTCATAAAAAGAATCCAGCGGCTTTACTTGAGCGAGGAGACTGCCAAACAGATGACGTGGCACAAGAAGGGGAAGAGATATGAGGACGAGCACGGACATAAGAAGATGGGACATCCGTCTGATAGTAAGGCATGGAAGAACTTCGATGACAAATACCCCCGATGGGCAGAAGAGGCTCGAAATGTTAGAATTGCGATAGCAACAGATGGCTTCAACCCATATGGTTTGTCGACGGCCGCGTATAGCTACTGGCCGGTGTTTGTTATTCCGCTTAATCTCTCCCCCCCCCGGAGTATTAATGCAACGGAAGACCATGTTTCTGTCGTTGATCATTCCAGGGCCCGAGTACCCGGGGAAAAATTTGAGTGTCTACATGCAACCGATTGTGGATGATTTGAACCACTCCTGGATACACGGGACATTGACATACGACCGAGCATCGAAGAGAAACTTCTTGATGAAAGTTTGGTTGCAGTATACCATGCATGACATGCCCGGGTACGCCCTAACGTGCGGATGGTGTATAGCTGGTAAGTGGCCATGCCAAGTGTGCAGGCACCGACTTGAGTTTCTTTGGCTAAAGTCGGGTCACAAGTATGTTGCGTTTGACACGAATCGACAGTACCTCAAAAGAAAGCATCCGTTCAGAGAAGACAAGAACTTCAAGAAGGGCAAAGTTGTGCATGAAGTAAAAGAGGTACCAAAGTTCGATGGTTCAGTTGTTGATGCCGAGCTACGTGCTCTCGTGCCTGCGGTGCCGGGAACTGGCCATCTATTTGCGGGATATGGTGTAACGCACAACTGGACTCATCTGGCAGCCTTAACGAATCTTGTGTATTACAAGGACCTTGAACTTCCCCATAACATCGATGTGATGCACACCGAAAAGAATGTCGGGGAGTCCCTTTTTCACACAGTACTAAACATTCCTGGAAAGTCAAAGGATAATGTCAAGGCTAGAGTCGATGTTGAGAAGCTTTGTGATAGGAAGAGATTACACATGCAGCCTCCTACTGTCCGTCGAAAGAATTGGTTCAAGCCGCATGCCTACTACTGCCTTGATAATGTCCAAAAGAAGGAGTCATTCAGGTGGCTCAAATATGTCGTGATGTTCCCTGATGGTTATTGTTCGAATATAAGTAAGGGAGTCAATCTTTCGACGGGACAAGTCACCGGGCTCAAGAGTCACAACTATCATATATGGATTGAGCGGCTGATGCCGGTGATGGTTCGAGGGTATCTCCCCGAGAAAGTCTGGCGAGTGCTTGTGGAGTTGAGCCATTTCTTCCGCATGCTCTGTGCTAAGCAGATATGTCCTCTGGTTATTGAGAAGCTGCAAGTTCAGGTGCCGGAGTTGCTATGCAATTTGGAGATGATCTTTCCGCCAGGCTTCTTTACTCCGATGGCACATCTCATTGTGCACCTCGCAAACGAGGCACTCTTGGGGGCCCGGTGCAATTTCGTTGGCAGTTTTGTATTGAGAGAGAGTTTAAGTATATTCGAAAGATAACTGGAAACAAAGCCAAGATTGAAGCATGCATAGCTAAAGCAACATGCCTTCGGGAGATGGCAGACGCCGCGACAACCTACTGGCCCGATGATGTTCCCACTATGCATAACCCGGTCTCTCGTTACAATGTCGACCTGCCCAAGAATGACCCCAATCTCGAACTATTCCAATTTCCCAGTGGCAAGGCCGGTAAAGGACTAAAATATAGCTTGCCGAAGGAAGAGAAGGATTGCATAATGCTCTACGTGCTTATGAACATGAAGGAAGTGGTCGATTTCATTAGGTAAAATGGTAAACAACTTCTTATTTTCTCGGTCTAATGCTCTATGCAGCTAGTAACTCGGTCTAATGCTTATTTTCTCCTTAGCGACTTCACGGATGAACAGTGGTCGGGACCGACGGATCCCTCTCCCATGGAGTTGGACACTCTACTGAAAGAGGGTGCTCCTGGAAATAAAAAAAACTTTGTGTCCTGGTTCATGGAAAAAGTAATTTATAACATGTCCCTCTTACCTTGCAATATGTGACTTGTCCCTCTTATTCCACGTAACTAATGAACGGAACAAACCAATAGGGAGCTGATCCCAACGTTGAGATGTCAGATGAGCTGAAATGTGTTTCCCAAGTTTGTAACCGTGACGTCATGAAGTATGAGAAGTATGATGTGAATGGGTTTCGCTTACATACAGAGACGCACCAGAAGGGGCGATCGAATGCAAAAACGGTAAATACTGGGGTCTTCACCAGAGGAGCCGATTCCCTTGATTACTACGGAAGGTTAGAGAATGTATACGAGCTGACCTTCAATCGTACGAACGTACAACTCAATCTTGTTGTGTTCAAGTGCCACTGGTTCGACCCAAGGGGTGGACTGAGAAGTACCCTTTCCATTGGGTTAGTTGAAGTTAGGCCTTCAACCACCTATAGAGGAGCCGACGTCTTTGTTGTTGCTCACCAAGCCTACCAAGTTTATTATTTGCCTACCCAAGCCAGAAAGCGGAACTCTAGGGCTAGGAAGTCGTGTTCCAGGTATCGCCACATGGTAACCTACCGATTCCCTCCGAGGACGATTACAACAACATTAACCCTGTAACGTACAAGGGAATTTTTTATCAAGAGCAAGAGGACGTCGGGCACTTTGATTTAGAACCGGTTGATCTTGAGGACCTTGGGAACGATGCAGAAACTCAGGGTGAGTCAGTGGTGAATCTACATGATATAGATATGCTCGAGAAGTTTCATACAGAGAATGACAACGATGATGAGCCTCCACCCTTCGATGAGAAACCAGCTTTCTACTCAAAAGATAGTGATAGTGATAGTGAGAATGAGAATGGGAATGAGAATCAGAATGATAGTGAGTATTTATTATGTCTTTGTGCTTAATTGTTTTCTTAATTGCATTATCCCTTTATGCTTTGTGTATACATTTTATTATGTCTTTGTGCTTAACTGTTTTCTCTTATTCAATGCAGGTGATTGAAAAATATGAGCAGCGGCAAGGCAAGCTCTTCGTCCTTGCTTAATGCGCTGAAACAGCACAAGAAAAAAGCTACACGGAGTGGGAGACAGCCAGATCCCAATCCGCGTTACCCCGATCTTGCTGGTGCGGGAGGAGGACGAGGTCGAGGTCGAGGTCGAGGAGGAGGAGGAGGACGAGGACGAGGTGGCAGGGGAGGAGGCGTGGACTTTGACCCACCACCCTCCGCTTCTGGCGACGTGGCTCCTGAGTTCTTCCTGACAGAGCAGCCTTTTGGGGACGAGGCGGAGCCAGAGGCCGAGAGGGAGGCGGAGACCGAGACGGAGTCTAGAGATAAGGCGGAGGCGGAGGCTGACCCTAGCTACGAGTTGGTGCCGCCGAAGAAATTGCGAAATCGTGGAGAATCGGGAGTCCCTAAGGAGAGGTTAGAGCCTAGGACCCAGGAGGCGAAAGCCCTTATTATTCGAGATGGCCTTGAGTAAGTGTACTAATTTTGCAATTTAAAACATGTAATTTCATATTGGTCATAAATAATTTGGCATGTGTACTAATGTTTATTATTGTGCAGCAATTGGATATTTCCTCCGGGGACCAAGCCTCGCCTTCCTAACAGCCTGGTTGGAGCTCTGATTAGGAAGTTCTGGCCGGGCTATCACATTTCCCCCGATGGTGTCAGGAGGCTAGCTACTACTTGGACGGACTACCAGACTACTCGTGTCCCGGGATTTCGCACAGCTGCTGATGCTGTCATCACCAAGTTTTGGGTAAGGCATATTTCTCGAGTTAATACTTGATGACCCCACCGTGCTAACTCATGACTCTGACAATTGTTTTTTATGCATGATTGAAGTGCTTTTATCGTGTGGCTGAGGAGGACCAGGAGAAGGCGGACAGGACTTTGCTTGGGGCTTGTGTGAAGTTGACACCCCAGGTGTGGTACAACCAGAAGGTCACGGCCGCTAGTCACTTCTGGGCCGACAGGGGCGTGAGGATCAGGAAGGAAGACATTGTCGGTAAGAAGTCTAATCCTGAGTACTCGATGACGCCAGAAGAGTATATGTCGGTGAGTAAAATGTCAATGAGATTCTACATTGCTGCTAAGTTGCCATTGCATTGTCTGGAGTTGAGTATTGCATTTTCAGGTTGTCCCCGATTGGGCTGAGCCGCATCGACTCGCATGGGAGGAGCTGGTTAGGACGAGGTGGCTCAGTGAAGACGAAGAGTTTGCAGCCTTGTCGAGGCGGAACGCGGAGAACCGAGGCGATGGTGGAACACACTGCGCGGGAATACGCAACTTTGACCGCTTCAAGGGGAAGGTGGTATGTATATACATGGAACGACCTACATTTATTTCTCGTCATGTTTGTACTTCATATGCATAATATTTCTTTCCGCGATGCAGGTGGCCGAGGCACAACCCGGGGAGGTGATTCATGACGTCGCCGTCTATGAGATGATGCGGCGAAAGAAGCCCAATTCCTCGCAGCCTCAACCCTCGTTACCCGAGTACTACGGCACTGCTCAGAACAACTTGGCGGACTACAGCACGATGGTGAAGGCTCATCACCCCCATGTGGATGACCCCATTCACGCGGAGATCGACGAGGAGTCGTTGGTCCTCTCGGGGCACGGATTGCAGCATGGACGTCTCAAGATTCTGAATAAGAAGGTCAAGCCTACCCTCACCACGAGCTTCACACGTCTCAAGGCTACCCATCCCGCCGACGGCCCCCCTATCCCGCCTCGTAGCCAGCCTCGTCGATCCACCTCCAGAGATGATGTAAGTTTTACTCCTTTTCATCATCTTTATGACTTTTGTTTCTGCATGGCTAACTGCTGACGACATTCCTTGTATTTGAAATTGTAGCCTGAGTTCGAGGCGGCCTACGATGCCGCTCATGATGAATATCAGGTGGCCTTCAGCAGTATCAGGAGGCGAATGCGATCTACATGCAATACGTAAATGTAAGTTTGAACCTATTTTTGCAAAAGATACAAGTCCCACTTCCCCTAGTTTGTTGTATTACGGCCTGACATCTAAACTATCTTGCAGGCGATGTTGATGAATATTCAAACCGGACAGAATACGGATTTAGGGCCTGTGCCTCCCATGCCGGGGCAGCCGCCATGCATGCCATCGAGGGACAGTTTCGCTAGGACATACTACGCATCGACACCGGTAAGTTCTTTGCTAGCCCACTGGTTATCGCTTTACTTTGCCTCGCAAGTTGCTAACATGTAGGCAACATGTAGGGAACGGGAGCTTCTGGGAACCAGCACTTTAGCCATGCCTCGCCGGATGGGCGTCAGATCACACCGCTTCATGACAATGGTCCTTCTCTGGCCATTCTGCTGGTGGTTCTCCCAATCCTCACCCCGACACTTCTCCTACTACATCGCGAGATGGTTCTTCTGCTGCTTCTACTGGACGCCACCCTCGCCAGAGGTCGCCTCTTTTCACCAGGGGAGATCTCGGGTACACCCCGTCTCCTCCAGAGTTGTAGGGTTTTATTGTCTATGCATGTGTGACGATGTTGATACATGTATGAATGATGTGATCATGTTGATACATGTATGAATGATGTGATCCTGTTGATACATGTTTGAATGATGTGATCTTGTCTGATACATGTATGAATGATGTGATTTTGTTTGAATTTTTGTGAAATACATGTTCAATATTGCTGTGAATAATATTGCAAGAAATAAAACTGCAGCGAAACAAGGAAAAAAAATTCTAGGCGGGGCCTACGCCGAGGGCCATGCCGTCGGCGTAGTACCTCCTCTGTGCCAAATGGTACACGATACGCCGAGGGCCTAACCGTCGGCGTAGCTGTCTGCCTAGCACAGCCAGCGCCTGCCACGTGCTACAGCTATGCCGAGGGCCTAACCGTCGGCGTATGCCTAGGCCTACGCCGAGGGCCGCGGCCGTCGGCCCAGCTGCCTTCCTGGGGCGCCCACAGTCTGCCACGTGCTGACGCTACGCCGAGGGCCATGCCGTCGGCGTACCCACTGCGCCGTTAGCAGCCGGTGTAACGGCGGGCTCGCCTTTCGCCGATGACTACTACGCCGAGGGGCCTGCGACGGCCGTCGGCAAAGCCTACGCCGAGGGCTAGACCATACGCCGACGGTTTTTTGGCTCCGCCGAGGGAGAGGTCCGCCAAGGAGGCTACGCCGACGACAGCCCTCGGCGTAGCGTAGGCCGACGGTCTAGCTGCCTACGCCGAGGGCTTTCAGCCGTTGGCCTAGCCGGCGCATCCTGTAGTGATACTTAATATGATACTAAGAATGCCTTCAATAGTTGCTGTCCCCACCGGTAGAAGCATCCTCTACTCAAATAGGCGGTAAACTGTAGGAAACATGATGTGTCTTTCTACCACCTTTTTTTCATCTTGATCATATTTTTTACCTGATTTTCTTTGTGATCGTGAATATTTGCTCGGGCTTGTCACCTAAAGGCCCCCAGCACACATTAAAAATCTGCTTTATGGCATTGACCTTTGTTTTTACCAGCTTATATTTCCGTATTATTGTTTGTCTATGGTTTTAAAATTTGTATTCCTGGCACTTAAAGTCGTCGCTTGTTTCTGAGTTTAATAGGAGGAAGAATGCTAAGAAGAGCAAGGCCATCATGAGCCATTTGCAAATGGAGGTTTCCTCGCATCATAGTAGTGAAACAATGCCCATGGACCAGTGGATCTCCAAGAATTGCAAGTGGAAGGATGATTAAGGCACCGGGTCTGCGTCCAACTCCAATCCTCCCGGCTAGGATGGTGCTTCTTTCGAGCACCCCGATCCATCTTCCTGGCACTACGGCACTTGGGGCACGTTGTTATGCTCCGTTTTTCCCTTTTTGGTTTCTTTCTGCCAAAGGGGTAGACATGACCTATACCTATTTGTGTTTGTGAACCGCATAATATATATCATACTATATGTAAGTTTAAGACTATGCGTTTGGATACATCTAAGCCTAGATACCTTATCGCAGTTGTCTTTCCCATCCTAGAATTCTGATTTGTTTGAGATTTTTCTATATACAACAGTAGTACCGACAGCACAAATGTTGGCTCCGGTACTACCTGGAGAAGTACCGGCAAAGCTCCGCCGAGCTCATGCACACTTGTAGTGAACCTTCTGGCTCATTTTTTGATCTGGCGGAACTAGACAGGTAGTGAGGCGGTAGTACCTCTGGTGTTTTTTTTAGATGAGTACCTCTAGTGCTGGGATATGTATAATGGGTATCACCATATCATAGCTCTATTCCGGCTAACCCAGGTGGCCTATAGTTGGTAGCAAGGCCTATGGCCTGCTGGGCGGCCCAGTCAGGTGGATCTAGAAGAGAGGCCCATGCCGGATATATGGAGGCTATGTCACTGACATAGATGAAGACAGAGCCTTGGAGTGCAAGACACGAATACTAGTTAGTATTAGTGTAGGATTTTGTAACCCGTCTAGTATGGGATATACCCTGTAATCCTAGGATCTGGCGCTTTTATAAGCCATATATGTTGGAGCCTTTAGGGCACATATAACAGATAACTCAACTCTTTAAAAGATAACCATATGATCTCTGTAACTTGGCGTACTGCTATTATAGTGATTTATAGCAGGAGTTGGATTTGCCACCGTTGTGGATTTGAACGTGGTAAGCTGTGTAACCTCGTACCCACCAACTCACCGCTTTACCCCATGTATCTAAATACACTCTGTGAGGAACCCTCCATAGCATACTCGTCGACAATACCATGATAGTTGGCACCCACCGTGGGGCAAGCGACGCTTCGATCTCTACACCGGGCGAGGCCCGAGCACTTCGTGGGAACCGGCGACACCGTAGCCATCAGACGAGTTCTCTTCTCTGGCAACGTTCTGATCGTCCCTCTAGATGAGTTCTGGATCCCGGTGAAGCTGAACCCCACCCATTGCTCCATTGTCCCTATCGGGGACATCCATATCTTCATCGGCGATATCGACTCGAGATCAATCTCCCAAGATGTCGCACACACGTCAAGACCTGCACGGGCCGCCTCCGGGCTGGACACGATCGTGGAAGAACCATCTGAGACAGATCTCTCTTCAGAAATTTTGCCGGCTTATATCTCATCGATTCAAGTCCAATCAAAACTGCCCCTGTGTAGTGTATAATGATGGAAGACCAACACGGATCCGCTTGGCTCACCCAAGTGTTAGAGACACAGAGGTCACACTTCATGGCTACCGTAAGCATCTTCGATCAATCATTTTGCATCCACAGGAAAGGAGAAACCCCACGGGAGTACCTGGCTAGGTGGGTTAGGTTGAAAAGCTCCGTCGAGGGAATATCCGACCGGTAAGCCATGTTTTACTTCGTCGAAGGGCTCAACCAGGGCACACTTCTCCGGCATTCGCTAAGGCAGAAGGAAGTTGTCGGACAACTGAGTTTCGGCCAAGTGATCGCGTATGTTGACAGTTACGCCGCGGCTGACACAGTTACTCCAGGATCCTGCTCTGCCACTGTCGGCAAAAACAAGTTCGTTGGCTACGTAGCTTCAGAATCATGATCTACCTCCGAGACATCCGGCAATAACTCTGACTCAGTCCTAGATTAGTCCAAACTTTTTACACATGCTAGCATCTAGGTAGTATTAAAGAATATAAAAACGAAATTCGAAGTTTGAAAACATAAAAAAATATTCAAAAATAAATAGAAAACTAAAAGATAAATAGTGATAAATCATGGGTGTGCTGGTCCGCGATGGCCATGTAAAGCGGTTAGAGGAGCCTGTATGGCCCGGTTAGAATTAGATGGCCTTAGGTGGCCAGCCTGTCATTTTTATTTTGTGGGGCTGAGTACTGAGAAAGGGTTTGGTTGCGGCCAGGTCTGATGGATTCGTACTCCATAGTTCCATGGTATTGATGGATGCCGTTGCATTGGAGCGAGGGGTTTAGATTTGGGTCCAAATTCGACGTCATGAGCTTCGTCAACTCTGTTTGTTAGAGATTTAGTGTTGACGTGATGGTCTGATTTCCCCGTTATTCCTTATTCTGTGAACCAATTAGTTTAATGAACTGCTAGATAATTTTTTCTAGGATAGATAGACTACTTATTTTCCTGTAGATTATTAACTTATTCCACATTGGTTTAAATGCTACTTTTTGTAGTTTCACTTTTATAAACTAGTAGAATCATGTATACTCTAAATACCCATTACTGTAATTTACTACCACCAGGACATAAATCGTTTATACTATATACTGTTTTGTGCGTGTTCATTGCTTTCTATAACTTATTGTTGAGTCTTGTGTTGCCCTGCATAAACATGAAATATTACTTGTACCTGGGGCTGCAAAAAATTAAGAGCCTCACACCGCCTTACTATCAAGCCGACATCACCCTCGGGGGCTATAGTACTTTGATCTAAAAGCATTACTTTGGAGCATCAAGCCATAAAATTTCAGCATTCCAACTTTATGCTCTGGAGCTACAATATATTTTTTAAAATTTTAATCTGAGAGCTTCAAGACAAAGCTCAGGGGCTATATGGTGTCATAACTACCAAACTTTTTCTCCTTCATGAGGGCATCGATACCCTGATTTATAATCCTGCACGTATTATGGAGGGCTTCAATCTTCTGGGTGGAAGCGTTGCTAATAGATACTTTTTCCTTCATAGCCGCCAAGGCCTCGACCAATTTAACATCTTCATCGTCAGAAAGTGTTTCTTGGCTGCAAAATGAAGCATGCTTGCATATGCCACTACATGTATAGTTGCTGCCAAAACAGAAACGACCATTGGATTATTTGATAGTACCAAATTAGAGAACATGTAACTATATGAAGGTCTAAATCCTCCTATAAGTGTGTGGACAATGCTTGCATTAGTAAGTATAATATTGGATGATGTTTTTACTATATTTTATCAACAATATAGTAGGATCAAATCTACTGATGCACAATTTATGGAGAATTCATTCGTTAGTGACATACAGAAACTTGCACCTATAACCAAATACCATAATAAGTGTTTTACTTATGCACGCAGAGCTGCACTATGTGGTCTCATTGGAAGAACAACACACCTACCTCGTCTTGCACACACACAAAAACCCACGATGCCTAGCGAGCGAGATTAAGTTGCACCGACTGCATTAGAGGAGCATTATTATGAAACCAAAGAGAAAGCCACCCAGAAACACTTGCTGAAAACTTGTCTAATCAGAAACAAGCTTCTTGACAGACGACACATAATTTCTGGAGAAGTACATGGTAAAAATAAAATAAAATATGTTTGTAATGAAACGATGTAAACACCACAATATTAAAATTTAAATATTAATTTAATGGGATTGCTTGCATATTACATTACACTATAGCAACATCGGTGCTTTATTTTTTACACCACATCACATCAATCGTTCACGTACCGATACACTAAAACAATCATGTATTACATAGATTCAGTTTACTCATAGAGATGCGCCGCCAGTCGTGGTTTAGCTCGCAAAACAAGTGGTTCAGCTAGAGCAAGGCCAATCTTGGTCTCCTGGAGATCAATACTGTCTATGCCAGGAAGCTTCATCCAGGTGAATCCCTGCAGCATCCTTGCAAACATCATCATGGTGGCGGAGGTACCGAGTGAGATCCCTGGACAACCCCTCCTCCCACTGCTAAAGGAGATGAAGCGTAGGCCAGGCTCGCTGAGAAGTACATTAGCGGTGTTCAAATGCCTCTCTGGCCTGAACTCCATTGGATTGTCCCAGATCTTGGGATTGCGACCAAGTCCAAGCCGGCTTAGTATGACATGGCTGCCCTGAGGGATGGTGTAGCCAGCCAGGGTGGTGTCCGCCATGGCGACGTGTGGTGGGTTAAACGGATGGTATGGGTGTATGCGGAAGGCCTCCCGGATGCATGACTTGAGATAGTTTAGCCGAGGAATGTCGGACTCCTGGACTAGTCTGTCTTTACCGACAACCATGTCGAGTTCGTCGATTGCTTTCTGCATGACCTCGGGCCTGTTCATCATCTCGGCGAATGCCCACTCAACAGCGTTGGATGGGTTATCAACTAGGGCATACATCATTTCCTACAAGAAGCCATCAAAAAGGGTTTATCACACGCTTGTATGAGCGTTAGAAACATTTATGGTGGCCATTTGAATTTTAAGGTGACTATATATATATATAATGTATGACCGAATTTTCTAACTAACCGCAGTTTGTGCTCTTATGTCTTGTAGAGAGAGCAATGGCTGTCCTTGTGCATCTTCAAGATAAACCAGGACATCCAAAAAGTCTCTGGGCTCCTTCTTCTCAAGTGCATTGGACCTTTGACGGATCCTTTCCTCTATGATGGGATCATGCAAGCCATTGAGCACACCCATGACATTCCTGGCAACCGCCTCATGGCCCTCCAGGTCGAGGCCTTGCAGGGCCGGGAGATAGTCGGAGACGCAGAAGCAATATAGATGGTTGAGGAGAGTGAAAAGCGCGGCAACATGTGCCAACTCATCATGGCCAGGACCGGCGGACGACGAAACCGGTATGTCGTCGCTGAAGTAGCGCTTGCCCAACACAAGCCTTCTGATGATGTTACCGCAGAAGTGTTGCGCCACGTGGCGCACGTCGATGGTGCTGTTATTTGGTGCGAGTGAGGTGTTGATGTACCTTACAAGGTGGTGGTACTCCTCCTCCCGGACGTGCTGGAACTTTTGCTCCATGGACGGGGAGAGGATCTCGCTCGTGAGCACCCGCCTCATCTTCTTCCACTGCTCTCCGTGCGGTGTCAAGATGGAGCCCTTGTACCCAAAGCTGAACGAGCCGGACGCGAAGGTGGTGGGGCGGGACGCCAGAACATCGTCGTTCTTCCGAAGTACCTCGCAGGCGATCTCTGGGCACGTCACGGCGATCACATGGGTGCGCCCCAGACGAAGGCACAGGATGTCCGTGTTCATCTCCTTGAGCTGAAGATGGATCCACCGGAATACCGCCGGCTTGCTCAACATCATCTGGTGCAAGTTGCCGATGAATGGCAGCGTGGCTGGCCCCGGGGGGAGCTGCTGGGACGACGACGACATGCTGGATCTTTTATTTTTCATCGCGAAAAACAGCAGTAAGGCTGCTGCCACCATAACCAGCGTCGTAGTAGCAAGAGTAAGACTAGCAAAACTAGACGCCATGCTGCCGCTACCCGACATTGTTAGCAAGCTCATGTTGCATGCAAGGAATAATAGATGGGATGCACTTCTATCGCTTGTGTTCCTAGTAGGGTATTAATAGGCTCAGATTGAGCTGTACGATGGATGGCTCAGATTCAGCAAAAGAAATAAGCGGTCCAGATTAGCACGTTACAATTATTTGGAAACAGAAAAATCAAGACCAGCGTATATATGCCATCTCTCATGTCTCATTTTTTCGTGGGAAGGCAGCCCATTCGTTGCTAGCAGTTGTTCACGGTCCCCATCCATCATTTATTCCCGTACAGGTTTTTTTGATATCTTTATTATTGGGAGTTTTTTTGGGGGAATTTTATTATTGGGAGTTGGTGGTTCACTTTGGACATCAAGTATTGAGAGGATCTTGAACGTTAAACATAGTAGTCAAACATTGGGAGAATCCATGAATTGGAGCTATTTATTAAGGGAGACGACCTTTTTTTTGACAATCAATACCATATTATATTAATAGAAGAAAATAGTACATGGTAGAGATACATGAGCTGACTTCAAGACTAAAATAAACTAGCAAATCTTCGAGGTCTTCGTACTTTTTCTTCTTCCATGGCACAATCTTACACTTTTCTGAAGGCAGCCGAACTAAACTGACATAGAAACCAAACCAGAGACCTGTAAATACCAACGTTGGTTCTCCCATAATTTTAATTTGCGCCGCAATACCAAGGCTGCGTGCACGCGCACAGCCATTGACGTAATCAACCAACATCGGCAAGAATACCAACACCAATATCTTAGGGAATAATAATCGAACAGCCTGGTAGACGTCGTTGATGAGCCGATAGTAGGAATCATCATTGTCGAGGACGTAGCCGCCGAGACAAATATTGCGCGGACAAACCTCGCTGCAACCATGAGAAAAAATCCAAAATAGATCTGACGAAGCAAGATCTGAAGACGCATACCTAAAGAACTTTAATATTCCAACACCACCATTGACATCGGGAAATAGATCTCATTATCGAACGAATGGCCGAAGATCTCTTATTGTAGATAATGCCATCTCCATTAGGGCGAAGATGACTAGCAAAACCCTAAACCTAATCTGACAAAATTGGTACTATTACTAGAAATTCCACTCATAGATCTGGTTCAGGACCCCTCCCGACGACGGAGAGGCCGGCCAGAGGAGGTGGAACCGATCTACAAAGGAGGCGGAGGAGAGAGGCCGTGACTGTTTCTTCTAACGCGGCAACTATTTCCGTATTGTATGGGCTTCAGGTTTCAACTTTGATCATTTTTTATGGTTTGTATTAGGGGAGACAACCTTGATTTAATATGTTTCCTAACGGAAACTGCCAAATAAATCGTGAGCTAAAATTATACGGTTATTCTATTAGGAGAACGTGCATTATTGACGCTCTCCATCCGGCGCATGACGATATTTTGCACTTGCTCCCATCGCACGGTGCACGTTGCTTCCCCATGTTACGACATGTTATGTCGAGAAAGTTTCTGGATTTTTGTAATGTAATATATGTAATCTAAAGACATGTTTTGGACCCGCGTTTTTTCTGTTGTATCATTCTAAGGGATGTAATACTAGTGAATGGTATTTTGTCAACGACTATATTATACTACATCATGTAGTGATATGTTGGATCACCGCATGGGAAGCCCCAAGGTCTATGGCGTGGAAGCCATGGTGGTTCCCCACCTCTCCTCAATTTACGAGGGTGGACACTCCACTCATATGCATTTAACTCCACTCATCTCTCATTAAATTTCCACTCAAATCAAAGGTCTTGCCATTAAAGCACTTTAATTCACTTGGTTTAATGCCATTCAATTTAATAAATACTTCATTTAATGAGTAATTCATTTAAAGAATACGTCATTTAATGAACACATAATATTTTATCCCCTTGCAATATTTCGATACACCGAAATTATTCTGAAAGTTTTTATCTGAATAGTTTCTGCGTTGTCTAGTATTTTGTCTTGCGTTGCCTATCCACTCAAATGCATCGACTACCCTTAAGTGTGTCTCCCTACGGGCTCGTGAACTATGAGGACATGATAGATATTTTCTCCGACCAATAATCATTAGCGGGATCTAGAGATCCATAATGACTCCCACTAATTCAACGATGAACTAGTGATCGCATGAACCTTTTTCGAAGTAACCTATTCTTTTTGTCTCGTGATATTTTACTTGTCCGAGATCCGATCATTTGGTATCATCTATACCTAGTTCGATCTTGTTACCGATAAGTACCCTTTTCTCGTTCCCGTGTTATAATATTTTTAGTGATCTTATCACTTACTTGTATGATATGTTAATGTGATATCACCGAGAGGGCCCATAGTATATCTCTCCGTCATCAGGATGGACAAATCCCACACCTGATACACGAGCCTCAATTAAGACTTTCCAAGTACTCAACGTTATCTTTATAATCATCCTGTTATGGTTTGACGTTTGATGGAATCAAAGTACTCTTTCATAGTTAGTGATTGACATGATCTCATGGTCTAAGGATAAGAGAAACTTCGAATGACGTTATAGCAATGTAAACATAATGGCATGATCATGTTACTATACTTTGGGAAGTTAGTCATCGCATCATCCTATCAATGTTGTAACCTTGTTATTAAAAACATCTAATATCATGATAAGGAAACCTTGATCATCTGTTAATCATCAAGCTATTGCAATGAGAGGCATTACTAGGAACATTTTCTTTGTTTATTAAAGATACATGGATTAACATTTCCGGTTAACACACTTATAGCATGAGAGATAAAAAATTATTATAAACATGGAATATAATATAATAGCCACTTTATTATTGCCTCTCGGGTATATTCCCTTCAGTCTCACACTTGCACTAGAGTGAATAATCTAGTTGAAACTTGCATATAAACACCTATGGCTGGTGTTGTACGTAGGCATTTCTTGTGGTAAACCTAATCTCTAGATCTGATACTTTCAGGTCCGTGTGTATTTGCATGTCTTTGCGTCTCTACACATCATTCATTCTTAAATGAGATGGCGTTGTATAAATTTGGTCTTTTGGTGAGATCTTAGTTCCTTGGGGTTTAAAATATGTTGATACTACAGTTGTATAATAGATCTTCCTAATATTATTCCTCTTGGAACTACACCTAGTTTGATTAACAAACTTCTTGACACAAATGCCTTCATATGCTTCTACTAGAACAGTCTTATACTTAACCTTTCGTTGCAGTATCCGTCACAATAATTAACCTTTTGGAACTCATCCAAATCTATCATGGAACTTTCTTTCATCAAATTGTGCCATCTTAACCCATAGCCTAAACTGAGATAAAATTAGTTTGTACCTTGTGACAAAATTAGTATCAATGTAACATTTTACAAAAAACTATCTATTTAGTGCCAATGTATCACTTTAGAGTGAACTATTTTTCCTTCTACATACATAATATATTCTTATTTCTTCCAAAAATCATAAGAATATCCTTACTATCGTCTAATGATCATCTTATGAGTCAACCTGGTATATGCTCATAACATTTAGAGGATAGGACATATATGGATATGTACAAATCACAGTATGATTGATTAAGATATTCATGTGATTTTACTCACCAAGTGTTAAAACATTTGAATCTAGTTTATAAATATATTCATTTGATTTTCCTCACTAAGTGTCAAAAACTTGAATCTCGTTTATCAAGATATTTATGTGATTTTACTCACCAAATGTCAAAACACTTGAATCTTGATCCACTCACCAAGTGTCAATACACTTGAATGTTGATTCAACCTTTTCCATGTGGCAAGAACCTTTCTCGTGGTTTCTATATTGAACTCATCCAATATTTCATCTATGAACATATGGCATAACAATATTAGTGTCTCAATCTATCCAAATAGATTTTGATACCAAATATTCTAGTTTTACTCATGTTTGTTTGCTCTTGAAATTATCGAGGGAGTCGAAAGTTGCAGGTATGCTCAGATGAAATCTAACGAGGTTGTAGAAACTAGGGTTGCGATTCTCCTCCTCGCCGCCCCCTCCTAGCCTTTATATAGATAGGCTAGGTCTCAGGTAGCAAGTCAAGTCGGTTACAAGTTAGGATTCGCCCGTTTAAACTTTCTAACTTAGGCTTTGCCTTGTGCCGCAAGCAGTCGGAGTCTCCGTAGGTCACCCGAATCCTGGATTGGGCCCTGGTAACACCGTGGGCTTCTGCTAGATCAGGCGGTATATTGAAGGAAATATGCCCTGAGAGATAATAATAAAGTTGTTATTATGTATTCCTTATATATGATAGATGTTTATTTTGCATGCTAGAATTGTATTGATCGGAAACATCAATACATGTGTGTTTAATAAACAAAAAGGGTTCATAGTTATGCATCTCTTATAGACTAGCTTGTTGATTAACAAGATGATCAAGGTTTCCTAATCATGGACATTGGATGTTGTTAATAACAAGGTCACAACATTGGTGGAATGATGTGATGAACATTCATTCGAAGTATAGCATTACGATCAAGTCATTATGTTTATATTGCTATAACATCATACGAAATAATCTTTATCTTTAGACCATGAGATCATGTTAATTGCTAACACCGAAATAGTATCTTGATAACATCAAACGTCACACCGTAACAGGGTGACTATAAAGATAGGTTCAGTGCTACGAAGGTGTTATGTTGAGGCTCATGGATCAAGAGTGGAATTTGTCAATCCCGATGACGGATAGATATACTCTGGGCCCTCTCGGTGATATCACATTGAGATAGCTTGCAAGCAAGTGATGTGATCACGAGAATGTTATATCACGGGAATGAGAAAAGAGTGCATGTCGGTAACGAGATCAAACTAGGTATTGGATACTGATGATCGAATCTCGGACATGTATTATATCATGAGACAAAGGGATTAAATTACAAGTGTTAAAGGTTCTCACGATCACAGATGTCATCGTTGAATATGTAGGAGTCAGTATGGATCTCCAGGTCCCGCTTCTGACTATTGATCTGAGAGGAGTCTCAATCATGTCTGCATTATTCGCGAACCGTTGGGTGACACACTTAAGAGTTACCGGACACCATTTAGGAGCACATATGTTTCAGACAAAAGAATTGCAAAGCGCGGGAATTGTTTCAATAGAAACCGGAAATTGTTTCGGGTGAAGTTGCAGAAAATGGTTCTGCATGTGATATTGAAATATTGCAAGGGGTTATATGTGAATGTTTGTTAATTAAAGTAATTAACAAAATTCTGAATAAATTTAATAAAAGAGTTTTATTAAATGAGAGAGCATTAAACTTGGAGAATTTTAATGCATTTAAAGTGGGGACTTTAAAAGGGAATGTGAAGAGGCATTTTAATGTGGAGGGGTTACCACCACATGAATGGGGGAGGTGAGGGGTCACCCCCCATGCGCCGGCCATGGAGAGGAGGGGCACCCCACCCTCCTCCTATAAAAGGCCACCCTCTCCCTCCTTCTTCCTCACACCTCCTTGTGAAGGATCTCTCTCCCCCTCTAGAATTATTTCCCCATGGTCTTGGATTAGCGAGATACATGTTCCCGGGGGCATTTAGTCTGGAAGGAGTTGCTGCTTCTGTTGGATCGCTGGAGCGAGGAGGTGGAGGTTGTCCGGTGGCTTGAACGTGTGTGCGAGTACGGATGCGCTGCTGAGTTGCGGCGCTCGGACTTCATCACGATCTTGAGATCGGCAAGTGTACAACTACATCAACCACGAGTTCCTACTCGTTAACAAAAATCGTTGTCTTCGCGGGTAAGTTCTCGTTGGATGTATGTCCACCTGTTGCTTTGTACCTAGTAGATAGATCTTGACGTGTAGTTCTCATCGTAGGAATTTTTTTGTTTTCTATGCTGCGGACCCAACATATATACCAAATTCGAGTACCTGTAAGGTATGCCCATGTCAGGACCACTCCTCACATTGTTACTCAAATAATATTTTTATTTGACGTGCCCTGATTTTTTGCCCGACTCTCCTATTATTGGAGTTGCATTTTATTTTAAGCTAACTTAAATTATTTGATTAGAACCAGCTTTTTCTTCGGAGGTGGTTCATATGGTAAAAACGGCTAACCGGCCAACATTGGGAGTCGTTGGTTCATTTTTTTCTGGAAATAACCGACTTTGATTTTTACAAGTAACATTGGAGGTTCATTAAACACTCGATCTGTATTTGGTGCGATTTGATAAAACCTGATCTGCACAAATGGGTGGTCCTGTATTTGATATCCCGGTACTTGTAGCTGGTCATTGATTTGTTGTTCCCTTATGATTTGTCTTTACACATCCGACCTGACCTGCACTTATAGGTGGTCTTGTAGTAATTGTTGACACCGTTTGATTGATCTAATAACTTTAGAGGTCTTAAAATTGATGCCACTGCATGGATGTGCTTCAGATCTGTACCAGTGGGTAGCATGTATTTGCCTTATCTGCACTATTGACTGGTCCTGATTGATGAGTTCACCATCTCTATCCTCGTTAACTATAACATAATTTACTTGTCACGGTTATGAACCGAGCTAGGTTAATCTTATTTTTCATAGAACAGAACAGTCTGACGATCACAACAATTGTAACAACTAAATGACCCACCCACGAGGTATTGCTGGAATTTCTAGGAGTGAAGTTGATATACCCTAGAAGACTACAGGGGTAGCAAACTGAACAAGAGCCAGATCCAGATCCAGATCCGGTCCAGGGATTTGGATAGAAAAGGATCACCATGGCTTTGTCGGAGAAACCAAGAGCCGTTGAGCCTTTCTGTTGAGATTTGCCTGCTTGCACTGGCAAGCACATGTTGGACCCTTCTATTCTATCCAAGTGCGATGGGGCCTATGCTATGCTTTTGGTGGAGAAAATTCGTGTCTCCATACATTGCTGCAGCGGATCGACCACGGGGTGCGCCCTCCTCCGTTGCATGTTTCAAGCAAGTAGAAAAACATTTACCATGTCCATGAAACAGAATATACTTGGTCCAAATATGCATTACGATGTGTACAAAAGCTCAATGGACTCCATGTGGAAAATGTTATTCTAACCCCAGGTACATTGAGTTGACTCTGGTCTGAATTTTGTGGTCTCCCGCAAATTGGCATCAATGATCTCCTCGTTGACAATGTACAGGTGATGGAGCAGTACATCAGGTTGGTCATTCAGCAGGTTAGAAACAAGCAAGTGGTCAGCGTGGAGCTAGTGGAGGCGCAGAATACAATATAATGGTGGACTTGATATTTATACTTGTCTTTTGTTGATGTTTACCAAAAAAAATGTTTGCATTTTGTTCAGTCTATGTATTCTTAGAATACCGCTGGTTATTTGACAGTAATAATTAAATTTAGGTACTATCACACAAAACCTGTTTAAATAAATCCCGATGCAACAATAAGAAACTGTGAGGAATAGGACTTGAAGTCGGGCAACGGTGGGAGTTGGTTCATTTTCTCTGACAAGAACCATCTTGATGATCTCTAAATCTTGGATTTTTACTAGTAACCCTGGAGGTTCACATGAACACTCGATCTATACTAGATTGGTCAGTAAAGATCCGATCTGTACATATAACATAATTTACTTATCACTGTGAAAGAGAAACATTAAAACCCAGAAAGGAAAAGCTACTCGATATAACTAGTTTGCTATAGCAAAATTTAAAGGTTTTATTGTTTAGGGTTTAGGGTTAATAATCACAAGCTCAGAGCCAGAAACTAGAGAGTAACAACGGGCAATAGCAAATGTTTTGGTTGATTGCACAAAAGTTGTTGCGCCAAAAACTGTCCCATAAATTCGGCCTATTTGGTTGCCGAGAACTGGTGACTGAATTGATGAAACTAAATTATTCGTTCTAAAAAAATCGGTGGTCCGTTGCACCCAAAACAAACAAACAAACAAACAAAAAAGCAAAGGCACGCCACTCTCGTTCAGGACTAAACTATGAGTTCCTGCATGCAAGACGACAGCCAAGCATGATCGACCATGTCAAGTGGCCAGGAATTGATGCTGCAATTGTCTCTAAATCATACATATATTATAGGTAGTGACAAGATTGGATATAGCTGGCTTCGAATGTGTACAAGTAGTCTCCATCACCCATCACCAGCAGGCAGGGATATATGGTGCTTGGGAAGCAGCAGGGAGCCCATGGCGATATATCCAATCTTGTCACCATCTATATTGGTCTCCATCACCCTCTCAATTATTTCCTTCAATCCATGTCTTTCGGCAAGATAAGATAGGGACCTCCTTCTTCTTTAGCAGCCACGGAAAGTTTTTTGTGTCCACCAAATTAGTGTTATCAAATTCCTAGTTTACCTAGAAGAGACATAATTTCCTGGATTTGACAACACGGAATTTCCCATAATTAGTATTCTCTTTCCACTTAAATTTCCCAGAATTAGTTCACTTAATATTTGTTCAAAACTTTACTAGCACTCGCATCCTGAATTTCTGAAATTTATAATAAGGGAAATAATTACGTATGAAGCATCACTATTCTTCAAGAAATTAGTATACTCACTACCAGATTTTCACTCTTCTCCTAGTGTCAAGAATACTCGGCAAAGGAAAAAAGCTACCTGTGAAAGGAGCACAAGCATGAGTTCAGACTTTATTTTTGACTAATATGGAGCAATGTAGAGCACTTTTGCAATAATAAAGAGTGTCACTACCCTGTCAATCCAGCCATGCTAATCCTCGACATCACAGATCCCCTGTTAATCGAGCTCGCTCTATGTCACTGCAAAATACTATCCGCTGATCTTACTATCGGCCAGATGCCATCGGCACAACACGGTCACGTACACATCCATGATCTCCAGATCAACGCCATGGACGGAATAAATCTAAGGCAATGCAAGCTAAACTTTGAAGGCCTTTTTATAGAAGCCATGGATACGGAGGCGCCAAACCAGATCCTCCGTAGCTTTCGGCGGACGGTTGCTAGAGATGTTTGCCCAGGAGAATCAATCCTTCTAGGTGAAGGCTTGGCTTGAGAACTCGAGCACCCTCCTAAAGAAATATGAACTTGAGATCGTTCGCGACTTACCTGGATCTTTGATCGCCTTCAAGCATCAGGTCACCTTGCTTGTCGCCGACGGACTCAGTAGACCACCATGCCTGTTTAGAGGACCAGACCACAGGCTATCAGCTCGTACCAAAAAGAGTCATACAAAATACATAAATCAGTTCCTACCGCCACACCATGGGAGCACAAGCTGGAGGGGGTAGATTCTGAAGATGGACAAACATAGAAGCATGAGAGACCATGCAAATTATGGTCTAATGATTGTATTTTATCTATAATCGTTTAATAAATGGATAAATTTAAGATTTGTTGATTAGTTCATGTCTAATTCATTCAAAAAACTCATAACATGCAGTACCGACATTGGATCCAAACTAGGCTCAAACTCATTTCTATTCATTGACGTTATGTTTCTACAAAAATAGAAACATGGTCTCGACTGGGTGGGTTCAACTGTATCATGGTGTTGAAATAAGCATGGCGCGATCAGGGTGGCCCACTTATGGCTAGAGCCTATAGCTCCACGGGCGGCCCTGTCAACGAGACAGGCGGAGGCCATCGTACTATGAGAAGGACCAGGATTTACCGACTTTGGCTTGAAGCCAAAAGACTTAGAGTACAAGATGTAGTAGTTACCGACTATGTTGTAATTTGTACCCCGTAGCCGGATAGTTTTCTCCCTGTAAACCCTATGCTAAATGTCTATATAAGCTGACATAGGGGTAGCCCTTAGGGCAAAAGAAATCTCCCCTTGCACTAGCGAACCAACCACAAACCCTCAGTAACCTCCGGGTTTGCTGATTATATTGGATTGATAGCTAGACTAGGATTCGGCCACCGCAGTCGGATCTGAACCTGAGTAAAGTTGGGTGCTCCTAGTCTCTGACATCCTCACGTCTCAGACCCACTCTTTTTCAAGGCTCGAGGACCCCCTCGTTGCTTGCTTATCTTCACGATGATGATATAGGGAGGCCTCAGGGATAGTCTTTATTGACTGTTATTTATTCGTCGCTGACCGAACGAGGTGATGGGTCCCTCATGTTAGAAAGAATACAAACCTATTTGTTTTAGGATGGAAAATAGGCAAACATGTTGTGTGTTGGGTCTGACATATTAGTAGGCAACATCTCTATTTATTTTCATAACTGCTGACGAGACAAAGGGGACGATATTCATGTAAAAAAAACCGAGTCAGTTGGCCCAATATAACCGCAACTGGCCTCAGGTGTATAGACGTTTGCCCATCGCCGCCGCGCAACTATTTTACAAGATGGTGGTGTGCTTCTTCACGTACGTGGGCGAAAAAAAATTGGGAAGATAGAGTTGGAGGTAGGTGGACTCTTCTCTACTTATTAAAATATATATATATAAGGGGTATATATATTATATATATATATAAGGGGGCAAATAAACCCCACGATGGACTCTTTACTTATAAAAATAGAGTATATATAAGCCACGATGGACTTGATCTTCACAACTCCCAACTGAGGATGGCAGCAGCAGCAGCAGCGTCCTCACTGCTTCTTCTCCTGACCGAGAAGCAGCAATGGCCGCAGCTTCTGGCCATCCTTGTGCTGCCTCTCGCCTTCCTCCTGCTCCGCCGCAGCAGCAGCAGCAGCACCTCGGGTAAAGTGCCCCCAGGCCCATGGAGTCTGCCCATCAGCGGCAACCTGCACCAGCTAGGCCGGCTTCCCCACAGGAGCCTGTGGGCGCTTGCCCAGCGGCACGGGCCAGTGATGCTGCTGCGTCTGGGCATGGTCCCCGTGGTGGTGCTGACATCGCCGGAGGCGGCGCGCGTGGCCCTGAAGACGCACGACGCGGAGTGCAGCAGCCGGCCGCTGCTGGCAGGGCCTCGGCTGCTGTCGTACGGGTTCAAGGACGTGGTGTTCGCGCCGTGGAGCGACTACGTGCGGGAGATGCGGAAGCTGTTCGTGATCGAGCTTCTGAGCGCCCGCCGCGTGCAGGCCGCCTACCAGGCCAGGGATGCACAGATCGACAAGCTTGTCGCGAAGCTCACCGCGGCGGCGGTACCGGTACGTGTGGAGGAGCACGTGTTCGGGACCATGGACAGGATCGTGGGGTCGTTCGTGTTCGGGGAGAGCTACGCCGGGGAGCAGTTCAAGGGCGAGTTTGTGCCACTGCTGAACGAGACCATGGACATGCTCAGCAGCTTCTCCGCCGAGGACTTTTTCCCAAACGCCGCTGGCCGCCTCATCGACCGCCTCACTGGCATCAAGGCCCGCCGCGAAGCCGTCTTCCACAAGCTCGACCGCTTCTACGAGCATATCATCCAGCAGAACGAGAACCGGCGGAAAAAGGAGGCGGGCGGGGGGTCGGACCTGGTGCAGGAGCTTGTGGATCTCATGAAAACCTCCCCCACCAGCTTCACCAGGGACAACGTCAAGTCCATTCTCATGGTAGTAATCACTTCACCATGCATGCACCTCACTAGTCACTAGTCAGTACTACTACTCAGCACTAATGCTTACTTTTGTTTGTTTTCATCAGAACACCTTCATTGGTAGCATCGACACCACCTCATTGACCATTATCTGGGCAATGTCTGAGCTCATCCGGAACCCAACCGTACTAAGAAAGGCACAACACGAGATCAGGGCTACTGCTACTGCTGCTGCTGCTGCAGGAGGAGGAGGCAAGAAGAAGGACCGAGTGCACCAGGCTGACATGCCCAAGATGAGGTACCTGAGGATGGTGGTGTCGGAGACCCTACGGCTACATCCCCCGGCAACCCTGCTGGTCCCGAGGGAGACGATGCGGCCGTTCCAGGTGGACGGCTACGACATCCCTGCCAAGACCAGGGTCATGGTCAACGCGTGGGCCATCAGCAGGGACCCAAGCGTGTGGAAGGACCACCCGGAGGAGTTCAAACCGGAGCGGTTCCAGGACGCGGGCGTGGACTTCAATGGCAGCCACTTCGAGTTCATCCCCTTCGGCGGCGGCCGCCGGATCTGCCCCGGCCTGGCCATGGGGGTGGCCAACGTCGAGTACATCCTCGCTAACTTGCTCTACTGCTTCGACTGGGAGCTTCCCAAAGGCCATGAGGTCGTGAGCGTGGAGGAGGTAGGGGCCTTCACTTTCAGGAAGAAGACCCCACTCATGCTAGTGCCAAAACGGTGGTACCACGCCGCCGAGCACGAGTAGGAGGACCTGCTAGCTAGCTCCTTTTTACTTCTAGCGCCTTGGAAAATTTATTTAGACCTTTAAATAAAAATCTGCTGGTTCAATTCCACCCACTCTTCTCTAAATTTTTATTTATTAGGATGAAACTATCTTGGACGGCCCAGTTGCAATCTCGATTAATGCACTAGTAGAAATATCATGTGTAATCCATCAGGTCGTAAGTCAACAAGTTATATCGCCATTCTGATGACCGAATCAATCGAGGTGGTAAGAATCATATATTAATTCCCATGTGAACCAAATTTTCTTTGACAAAACAGTAGGGAAGTCCCCTAATGTGTCATTTTATAAATTTTATAATGTACAGAAGATTGAGCCAGGCTCAATCAATAAAGCTATTACAGATGTTTACATTCATAGTGTGTCAAGCCACTCTTGCATACCTTCCTTGAGACTAGGTTTAGCTCTATGCATAGTCAAGGTAAAAGTTGCTTTAAAAGAAGAAATACATCTAGTGATTGAGGGATTTAGGTCCTTAAAAATATAACCATTTCTTTGCTCCCATATACTCCAACATCCAGTGATGATAATTTCCATAAGAAAATTAGGACTGAATCTACTTCTAGCATCATTGATCATCTGATGAATCTCTATATCTGTGTTCCATTCAAGTCCCAAGGCCCACCAGAACCCTTGGCTGAAACTACATTCAAAAAACAGATGCAGCAGAGTTTCCTAAGGACAGTTGTCACATATAACACAATCATTGAATTCCACAAAGAAGTTTTTTCTTGTCATTAGATCCTTGGTGTTCAGCCTCTTATTCAGTAGTAGCCAAGCAAAAAATTTGTGTCTTGGAAGACAGCATGATTTCCAAATATCCAGAATGGGTTTTGGTGTTGGGTGTGCCCCAATGAGTGCTCTGTAGATATTTCTGGTTTTGAAAGACTCTCCCCAGGAAAAGTACCATGAATCATGATCGTCTATGTGGTTTATGCTTCTAATATTTTCCAACATAGCAGTAAACTCCTCATGAGCAATGATGGATAAGGGGAGTTGAAAAAGTTCATAGAAATCATTTTCAGCTGCAGTGATTTCCTTGGCCATGGTCAGTGTATCATTGTGGCAGAATGAGTGTAAGTGTGGGTATCTATCTTCAAAGCATTCACCTTTCCATAGATCCTTCCAAAGTAGCATAGATTTTCCATTACCAATTTTGAAGTGAGTCAAATCTCTGTAAATATTCAAATAATTCATACAGTCCCTCCATCAGAAAGAACCAATATGATTCATTGAATGTGGGGCAGATTCAACTTGATAGTAAGCTTTCCATATAAGATCAACCCATGGTATATCAGTCCTGTTGTAGAATTTATGAATATTCTTCAATAAGAGAGCTTGGTTCTGTACTCTGAGGTTTATGACTCCTAAACCTCCTTGATCTTTTGGTCTACATATCAAGTCCCATTTAGCAAGACATTTGCCATGTTTGTGGATATCTTTTCCTGCCCAGAGGAACTGTCTGCCACCCTTTTCAAAATGGGTAAAAATTGTTAATGGGACTTTGAAAGCGCACATGGCATGGATGGGCATAGAATTTAATACAGAATTCAGTAATGTGAGTCTTCCTGTATATGACATGAGAGAAGATAGTCCAGATATTCTTCTGTCAAATTTGGAAACAATGGGCATCAGGCTATCAATAGATGGTCTTGTGGTACCAAGAGGGAGACCCCGGTAGGTGAAAGGAAATTTCTCCAATTTACATCCAAAATCAGAAGCCAGTTGGGATGCAAATTCCACTGTTATATTGATAGGCACCAGAGTAGATTTGTCATAATTTACCTTAAGCCCTGTCATGTTGCTGAATTGTTGTAGTCTAATCTTGAGGTTATTAAGTTGTAGACTATCAGCAGGCATAATCAGCAGGGTGTCATCAGCATATTGAATAATTGGAAATTTCTGCCCATAGTCATTATCAAGAGGTACGCTGATTTCATTTCTGTGCTAGGCATCATTGACAATTTCCTGAAGTAATTCAGCAGTGCAAACAAATAGAAGGGGGGACAGGGGATCTCCTTGTCTGACCCCTCTTTTATAGCAAATTTTTTTCCCTAGGACACCATTCAGTAGTACTGAGGTGGATGCAGAGTACAGTATGGATCTTACCAGGGAGATCCATTTGGGGCCAAAACCTTTGGCATTCAGCATATTAATAATTGCATTATATTCAATCTTATCAAATGCTTTCTCATAATCGATCTTCAGAATAATAATTGGCTTCTTTGACACATGGCAGATGTGGAGATATTCAAAAACCCATTCCAGGCAATCATGGATATTTTTCCCTTTAATAAATCCATATTGATTATTATGTATAATGGGTTTGATAACCTTCTGGAGTCTATTAGCCATTATCTTGGTGATGAATTTAAGAGGAAGACTAACCAGAGATATGGGTATGTAGTCATTCATGGTCTCAGGATCATTTATCTTGGGGATGAGAGTAATAAAAGCAGTGTTGATGGCACTCAAATTTACAGATTCAGCATAGAACTCATGTACCAGTTTTACAAAATCATCTTTGATAATATGCCAGCATTTCTTGAGGAATTTACCATTGAATCCATTAGGACCAGGTGCTTTATCGGAGGGAAAGTCTTTGATCACAGATTCAATCTCATCGTTTGTGAATGGATCATCCAGGTGAAGAAGGTTACTTCTAGGTGCAATCAATTCATCAAGGTTGATGTCATTAGTAATATTTTCACTTGTGCCAAGTCTGAGTTTGTAAGATTGCCATATTGCTGCAGCTTTAAGTTCATGCTCAGTCAGAATCAAATTATCATCAGATTTGATATGGGTGATGAGATTTCTTCTGAAGCTCTGAGTAGCCATAGCATGGAAAAATTTGGTGTTTTCATCTCCCAATTTGGCCCATTTGATTTTGGCTCTGCTTTTCCAATATATTCTTTTAGCCTCTAGGAGCTTATTGGTATGATCCATTAAAATCCTTTTAAAATTCTTCTCATGTAGAGCAAGTGGTCTCTGATCCTCAATTCCTTCAAGTAATGCCAAGATAAATGTGCAGTTTTCAATAGTCTGATTTAAATTTGAAAACTTCTTGCACCATTTTTTAAATCCAGCTCTGAGATGTTTGAATTTGCAGTTGATATCAAGGGCAGAATCACTTAAATATGGAGCTGAGTTCCAGAGGGTATTCACCGTATCATAAAAACCATCAAATTCCAACCAGTGGTTCTCAAATCTGAATAATTGAGCTTTAGGTATGGAAGTGCCCACTTGGATATTGATGGGAGTATGATCAGATCCATTTCTGGAGAGTTGGTGAGCCATAGTGTTGGGGAAAGTTGTGGTCCATAAAGGACATGTAAAAATCCAATCCAGCTTTTCAAGAAGAGGGGGGTCTTGCATGTTGCTCCAGGTGAATGTTCTTCCTTTAAGTGGGACTTCCATAAGATCATGAGATTGAATCACATTATTGAAAAGCATCATATTATGGGCATCACCACCCTCTCTGTTTCTATCTTCGAGGCTTCTAATGAGGTTGAAATCACCCACGAGCATCCAGAAAGGATAATTGGAGGTATCAATATTATGCATCCAATTGAGAAATTCAGCTCTGTGTTCATTGTGTGCAGGCCCATAAATATTGGTCAAGATCCAGGTGATACCAGAGTGTTTACATGTAAAAGCCATAGTTAGGTGAAATTTCGATTGACTAAGAAGCTCCCCTGAAAAAAGGCTACCATTCCAAATAGTAATTAATCCTCCAGAATTGCCAAGTGAAGGAGAAAAAGCAAAGTGAGAAAATCTCCTGGGACAGAACTTCCTTAAATATGAGTGTTCAAATTCTTCCCTTTTAGTTTCTTGGAGGCAGATAATATCACAATTGCAAGAGTTAAATTTTTCTCTAAGTTGGTCATGCCTCAGATCAGAATTGATGCCTCTAACATTCCAGTCAAGAATCATCCAGTTCCTATTCATAGTTCAAAATAAGAGAGTACCACAGCTTCTGATCAACATAGTTAATCAGGTATAAAATGGGAACAGCTAGCTGATCAAATGGAAGTAAATAAATCATCTTGGCCCCAGATTGAAAATCCCACAAAGGTGTTGATGATGAAAATAACACAAAAGGTGATAAATAGACATCCAGGTACATAAGAAGATATAGGGATATGGTTCTGCTCATCATGAGCATTATGGAAGTGCTTATTACATGCCAGATAGTATCAAATAGATGTAGTTCCAAAAACATAAAACTGTGTTTCATTAAATATATATGACACACATTATTACATGCAGAGGGGTGTAATAACATTAGCCACTTTCTGAGAAGAGCTTGTCCTCTGAGATCTCACTAGGAGATATCAGGCATTGATTAATACCAATAGACTGGATGGTGTCAACAGGGAGTACAGGTGGAGGTGGGGCATCTTGATCCATGATCATCACTTCATGAGGATGAGCTTTGCTCTTGGCCACCTTCCTGGATTTTCCTGAGGTATTGACCAGTGATGAACATTCTTTCTCCTGGGCTTTATCTGCAACATCTTTGTTCTTGAACCCCTCTGATTGGCTGGCAATCCTTTTACTGCGTCTGACAGTGGTCACATCCTTTGGAGCCAGTAATTTGCGTTTGGTCACCAGAGAAGTGTAGTCTTCATTGGCATAAGAAGATCCACCAATAGATATATCCAGAGGGGTTTGCACAATATTGTCAGAGATTTCAGTGATGCAAACAGATGATGAAGCTGGTACATGAGGTGCAGTTGCATAAAGTTTCAGGAGACACTTCCTCTGTTTTCCATGTTCAGTATCAACATCAAGAATTTGGAATCCAGCACCATGGATACAAGTGATATCAGCATTGCCCAGAGTAGTGTGTGCATTCTTAACCATGTCAGTAAGCAGATCATGGATGGCATTGAAAGAATCCACAGCTTCCATCATAGGTTCAAGTTCAGCCATATGGTCAGCATGTGCAGGACTGAGCTGGGGAGGGGTAGCAATCATTGGTTCAATGTCAGCAGCAGGTGCAACATTTCCAAATGGTATTACAACATTGGGTATCACAGGTGCAGCATTAGCTGGTTCTTCAGGAGCATGGTCATGTACCATATCATCCCAATGTCCACCAAGTGGTTGGGGCATGGGGTGTGGGTTACCACCATCAGGTGGAAGAGGGTCCTCATCACCACCAAGTCCACCAATCACTCTAGCCTGCAGCACATAAATCACCACAGTCCAGGAATGACCATGTCCTTCATCACTGGTATTGTCTCCAAGGACCAGGCTAATAGGGATTTCAAGCATATCTGGCACTCTGACTTTAACCAATACTCTAGCTCTGTTTGAAAAATCTCTGTTCCAAACTAAGAATTTTCCAAATTCACTGACAGATTCTCTAACTTTATCAACTAGCCATGCATCTTGCGGGAAATTGACCATCATCAACCAGACATCATGTGTAAAAGTCATGTTTCTATGGTTCAGACCTCTATTATGGGGGATCACCCTAAGAATGTTGTCTCCAACAAAGAAAGGACTACGCTCAATAGCAGTATCCCTAGCACATGAATCAGTGAACTGTACCAGAGCAGCACCCATGGCAGACCTAGAGAAATTGCGAATGTTGAGGCCGCGGTCGTTGAAGTAGTTCCTGATGAGATGTGCATCCGCGGCGAACTGCTTAGGGTCAGATGGAGGCTCAAGGATGACAATGGCCATGTCGTCGCATCGAAGCAGAGAATCTCCACTAAAAATGTGAAAACCTCGTCGTCGTCGATGAATGCAGGGTCGGATGACTTCAGCACCAGGTGGGAGGTGGGGGATGGGGTCGCAAGGGTAGTTCGCCATTGTAGTGGAGGAGAGGGGGAGGTTGCAGGTGTGAGATTGCAGTGGCGACGATGGCGAGGAAGAAACGGGGTTTTCCAAGAGAGCGGAGGGGTCAAGGAGTACTGATCCTGAAGTTGTAACGACAAGCCCACTTTTTGAGGAGATGAAATGCTTAGCTTGTTTTTGTTTAATGCGATAAACCTGAGATTTTCTCAAATGGGTATAACAATATTTCCTAATATGTCCATATCCATAACAAAATTTGCACCGAACCTGGGATGGGAAATATGGGCTTGAGTGGCCCATAGCAAGGCATCTGGAGCAGATAACGTGGGCCGAGCGATGTGGGTGAATTGGGCTAGGAGAAGCCGTGGGCTGAATTTCCCCAGGGTTTGGGACTGGCTCCTGGCGGGAAGCTGGCGTCCGATCCGAGGAGATCGGATCACGTAGCGTGATACCCGGCGTTCTTGCCACGTAGGTTCTCCTCCGATGTGAAGCTATCGGCGATGAATTGGCTCCGGTGTGACGTGATCGCCGGTGAGATATCAAGGTCCATTCTAAATCTTGCTCATGATTCCAATCCGACGATTCTTTGATCCAATTCGGACCCCCATACCCCCACAGAGAGAAATAGCATTTAAATTCCGGGCATTCAAAAAATCTAAGTTTGTAGATCATGAAACCCACAGCTTTGGAGTATACTTCAAATTTAAAAGTCCGATCACGAATCAAGCTGACATGAAAACCAAGTTTACTTCCACCAAGGCAAGATTGAAGGGCAATGCAAACATTGACTAGATCGAGTCGAAAGATGGCTCGGCCAAAAGAGACCACAAGAATAAATCCAGATCCAGGAGATGGGGATTGCACACGGGTGGAAAAGGAAGATCGAACCTGTAATTCAAATCCCATGCCATGAGAGAAATCCGGAGTATCACCAAGAGCACGAGGATCCATTGCATGGGGGATTTAGAAGGATTTGCCATGGTTCGCTAGGGGGTGCGCCAGAGACAGGGTGGGTGGGGTGGTCGCCATTAAAATTTAAAAAAAGAGTTATATTAAATGAGAAAACATGTGAACCAAATTAAAGGACCAGACCACTGCTGCTTATAAGCGACATAATTATTATTTCTAACATAGAGAGAGCGGAACATCTAGAATTGCACGTGTGCCAAGTATATACACGACACACATAAAATTTAATTATTTTGAACATAAAAAACATAAGTTGATTGCACCAAATAGTGTAAGCTGTTGGTGATTGGTTGGGGGAGATAAAAGATGGTATGCATCAACTGATGAAGGCCCAGTTCTTTTGGCGGTTTCTGTTAGCTTTGCGACAATCAAATAACGAAGAACGATAAAGGAATCATAGCAAGGGGACACGGATTTAACGTGGAAAACTCTCTCAAACAAAGAGAAAGAAAAACCACGGGCGCCAACCAGCAAAACATCACTATACGGGAAGTGTTTACACAACGCCGGAGATTTCATAGATGCAACTTATCCCAGCCGACGGCTTACAAGAGGTTTATATAGCGGTGGTAACCTAGGTTTTCTATGATCCATACTTTGTAAGCATCGGCACAAGCCTCCGGCGACGGGCCTCGCTCCTCCGTTAGAAGTTGGCCTTTACTTTGTAAAATTTGGATCAACATATAACAGTTTCTCCGAGAAGCTGCCCTACCAACAATTTCCTGGGAAAGCCGGTTCAAAAATATTATGAGCCTTCCAAAATGGTTAAGGCTACACTAATTTGGAAGCCTCGCAATTTTTTTAACCGGCTTTCCAACAAGCTTAGGGTAGGGCAGCTTCTCGGAGAAGCCGGCACAAGAACTGGGCCAAGACGCTGAATACGAATAATTTTTAAGTCGTCCTTATCAACTCAGGTTGTAGGTAGGTTATACAATATGATATATATCGCTCCTTCTCATAGGCAGAGGTTGTGAGAATCATACCCTTGTGAATCCAAGGACCACGGCGCATAGCAGATAGTTAATAGTCTAAACCATAATGAAATTAATCGTCGCAAACATAAAATACACAAGTTGATAGTACCAAATCGTCTAAACCATATTATTCTAATCTTAGTGGACTCTAGTACAAAATATTGAATTTTTTCCCTAATCAATTATTCCAAAAGTCCGAACTAATGGAAAAACGATATGCAACATATTTATATTTTCTACAAATAATAAGCCTTTTAAAGTCATGTCACAAACAATATTATTCTAATGATAGTGTACACTAGTACAGAATAAGCATTTTAAGGTCCCATCACAAAAAATATTATTATAATGATAGTGGACACTAATACATAATTAGCCTTTTAAGATCCTGTCACACAAAATATTATTCTAGTGATAGTGGACACTAGTACAAAATAAGCCTATCAGTCCTGTCGCAAACAATATTATTCTAGCATTTGTAAAGTATCGGTGTTGTCGGAGGTGTGGTTAGTACGATGGAGGTGGAGATTCAGATGCCTCCACCATTGATGTTCCTGGCGAGGTACACACTATTGTGGTTATCAAGAAAATTACTTGAAATCAAATTCATAACCTTGGAAGATGGACTTAGTAAACCGTTGGGCATACAATAACTCCGTTCTCTCTGTCACAATTTTAACCTCAATGTTTGTTATTGAGGGGGTGTGCCAGACAAGTGCATTTGTTCTTAGTCGATGTTATATATGTAGGGGGAGTAGCCACCTGACGAAGGATAATTTTCATGATTCCTTCGCAGCCTCACTTCTAAGAGATGAAAGAGGGTTTATTTGTTCATCGAGTTTGGATATCCAAAGAAAAGACAAAGGTATACATGTAATGGGAGGATTCCCTCAAACTTTGTTCATAAGGTGATCAAGAAATCGTACAATCTGTCTACAAGATGATCTCAGTGGATTTATCCATAAGCGGGTCCCGAGAAAACAACATGCAGTAGGCCCGACAGGAGCGGAGAGCTGGGATTGAAGTAGTCGTCCTCCTGGGGCGCGTAGAGTGCCTCGAGATAGCGACGGTATGCAGGCCCGTACATTGCTTCGATGTTGATGTAGTAGTGCCGAGGTCCAAGATAGCACTCGAGGGGGCCTCCTTCCCGGCGAGGAACGCAAGCCGCCGATCAGCAAGACACTTCCGGGGATGAAACCACTTGGGGTGTAGCATCGCTGAGCTCCGACGGACGGATCCAGACAGGCCTCCGTCATGGAGGTTGCAGAACGCAACTGCATCGGCCAAGGATAGCATCAGCTTCATCGCTGTCGCTGAGAAGCATCAATATGAGCAGCACCAACTCCCAGGGCTCCTCCACGTCCACCATCTGAGCTCCGCTTCCACCTGTTGTCACGCCACCATGGCCTCCAGGTTGAAGAAGAGGCGGCACATACCTACAGATCCCGAGAGAACCCAACATGGGGCCCTTATTGAAAGAACCGGCCACCTTCCATGCCATCGCCGCCCACGACTCTCCCCATGAGAGCTCCGCAACGATGAAGAAGAAGACCAACTAGAACCAAGCGCGGCTCAACATGCCTAGATCTGAGCTCCTCTGGCCATCCTTATTTAGTGGGATGCAGGGCCCGACCTTCTCTGCGAGCACCATCACCTGCCAACGGCAAGTCACAACTGAGCAAGAAGAAGCCAAGGCGTGGAAGATCTGGAGACCACCTTTCTCCATCCTACCCTCAGTCGCCAACATGGGCAAACACCAAGAGGAAACCCTAAGACTGCTCCTACTATTTACAGGGGGTGCATGACCACCTAGTCCAACTTCCACACCGTCGGCGGAGCTAACGGGGGAGAAGAAGGAGAGGGGTTGCGGGGAGAGGAGGAAGTCGACTCTCAACGCCTGGAGCAGAGGGAGGGGTGAGATTTGGGTGTGAATCAAGTGATGAAGAGGTTGAATAAAAACAAGTCTCAAGTTGTCCTTGTCAAATTGTGGTCCTTTTGTTTAAGTTGAAAAATATTGTTCTTGCGATGCTTACTATTTGCAATCAGAAGTAAAGAATTAGTGCGTGCCTAGAATTTGTGACATATGAACAATTTTTGTCCTCGTGAACAAAAAAAAACTTTTTGTGAACAAAAAAGGTGTACCACATTAACAAAAAAAAAAGTTGCATTGTGCGAACAAAGATTTTGCGCGGTGTGAACATTTTTTTCTCAAATTACATTCGTGGGCTATTTTCCTTAGATATGCAACAGTACAGCGCTGGTTTCAGATTTATTTTCAGAATACGACGGTATTTGTGGCATGAATAAGAAAATCTGTATACGTACATATAGTGAGACAATACTAGCTACTCAATGATAAGAAAGGTGACCGTAGATTTGACATATTATTGCAGTCGGTGGGCTTCACATTTATTTTAAACAGTATAATATATATATAAAAAAAGAGGAATCTCTCTCAGACTCCGGCGAAAGTTGAGAATGCGACGGTGATGCCCAAGAGTTCCACTAGGTGAGCTATGAACTCGGCAAGGTCCGGCCAGCTCGCCGCCGTCACGAGCTTCCCGTCGGCGACTGCTCCTTCCGGCACCACGGCGGCCGCGCCGGCGAGGTTGGCGATGACTCTCATGGGGACTCCGCTGGCGCATCTCTTTCCCTTGAGCAGCCCCGCCGCGGCGAGGAGCAGGTGCCCCTGGTCGATACTGGCGACTAGCTTCCCTCTGGCGGCGAACTCGCCTACCAGCTCCACGACTTTGCTGTGGGTGACGAGGAGCTCCGGCGAGCGGCCGCCGGGCATGACGACGCACTCGTAGTCGTCGACGTGGACGTCGTCCCAGTCGAGGGTCACCATGAAGTTGTGGCCGCGCTTCTCGTCGCTGGCGGCGCCGACGTCGTAGATGGCGGTGACGCAGGCGTCGCCCTTGCGCTTGGTCGGGCACGCCGCCTCGACGCGGCAACCCAGGCCGGCCAGCGCACGGAACGGCACGTTCGCCTCGTAGTCGTCCACGTAGTCCTGACCAGAGAGATGTATGGGCGTGAGACGTCAGAGAGCGCGCGCGAGAGAGAGAGACGGTGAGAGAGTATATATGTGACGTACGCCGCAGAGGAAGAGGACGCCCTGGCCGCGTCCGCCGAGCACGCGCGCGCCCATGGCGCGCAGGAGCTCCCTGAGGATCTCGGCGTGCGCGGGCCAGCCGAGGGACGTGAGGATATGGTCGTGTGAGACGCAGATAGTCCAGGGCTCGGGCTCCACCCACGTCCCGCCGGCCAGCTCCACCACGGGCCGCATGCTGTTGAAGGCGGTGCAGCGGAAGCCGGCCATGGCGCCCGCGGCGGCGAGCATGAGCTGGCTGTGGCAGGTGAGCAAGAGGGGCCTGCGGAGCTCAGAGGCGAAGGCCTTGACGAGGGACACGGCCTCGGCATCGATGCTGAGCTGCTCCCCGGAGCGGCCGCCTGGGACGATAAGGGCGTCGTAGGAAGCCGGGTCGGCGGCGGGAAAATCCGCGTTGACCGTGAAACGGTGGCCCGGGAGCTCGCTGTAGAGGTCGTAGCCGAGGAACTCGTGGACAGCGGTGAGGCAGGGGTCGCCGCGGGACTTGCCCGGCGCGGCGCAGTGGACGACGATGCCGAGGGCGGACAGCGCGTAAAAGGGCACAGCCACCTCGTAGTCCTCCATGTAGTCACCGCACAGAATCAGGACCTTCTTCTTCGTCATCATCTTCTTCTCGGACGACGACGACGCCATTAATTCCGGATCGACCCAATACTGCAGGATCGACACCAACTACTACTTCTTCTTCTTCTTCTTAAGTAGTAGCACGAGCTACTGTCTTGGGAAAACACCCCATGTGGTAGCGCCATGTTCTACTGTCTTGGCCGGAGGGATCGTCGGTTGTTGGTATTGGCGTTGGTGTTGATCTGTCACGTTTAACTAGACAAGACAGAGTTAAATAAAGGGATAAAGATAAGATTAACGTTAAGTCAAAGAGGGGCCCACCAAAACCAACGAGATGGTGGCCTCATACGCTAACTTACGCGCCCTGATCGGGGGCACCTGGACCAACCGATGGCTCTAGGTCCCCTGTTGCCTGCGCCATATGAAGAAGGGGAGTCTGGCAGCGATCTGGTCCCCCAGTCCACGATCTGCTTTTCCTACTCCCCGATATCCCCAAAACCCTACCGATCTAGGAAGGCGCAGCAGTGACGGGAAGGCCAGCCTACACCCCGCCGGTGCCAGGACAGTGACGCTGGAGACCGGAGGGTATCCGTACCTTCCCTACTTCATCTTCTTCGACTTCTGCACAAGCCTGCATCAACCGGGCAGCAATGGCGTCTTCCTCGACTCCAGCACCCTGTAAAGTTCTAATCTATCATCTTTTATGTTCATTAGGTGTTCTAGATGTTGCTCTTGCAAGATCTTCTGTGGCTACTGTGGTTTATATAACCTAACAATGGTATCAGAGCCCTAACTGAGTAGCACTAGAATCCTAATGGAGATTTGCTAATCTCGATTTTGTTTTATGGATTATGTTTCTTAGACAACTAAGGTGATGTGGACTAATTATTTCTTGATCAAGATAAACTTATGCCTCTGATTAGTCCTTGCAATGTTTGATTAGATATAATCTGGTTGCAAACATGTGCTTACATATGTCAATAGATCAATATAAATTAACATATCAAGTTACAATGAAGTAATTATGTATCAGTTGATCTTTTACTGATCTGTTGTTAGCTATGTCTAAGTAATTAGGCACAGAGGGACACGCATCTGAAGTTAGAACATGTTATTCTTCAAGAACCCTAACCCTAGTTATGAATCCCCAATTTGGAAGATGAACAAAATTCTGCACACAATTCCTGCATATTTTTTTGGCACGAGCACGAGATTGGGGGTTACCTGATGACGCCGCCGGATCATTGCCTCTCCCTTCGGGGCCCGCCGGAGCACCCACTGCTCCGGTGAGGGCAAGGACCCCGCGCCACCGCTCTCTCCCGACGGAGGTGCGTGTGGATAGACGTGTTGCGAGGCATGGAATGGGCGTGCGTACGTCGGTGACCTCCGTACCGCTCGCCGCCGCCGTCGCCTGATGCCTGTCGCGCGCCGCCGCGCAAGAAAACGACGCCGGCAGCCACGGTTGATGGAGGAGCGCGTGGGACATCATCCAGTGCACGCTGCTCCGGCAACCGCAGCCACCGCGTGGGCATGGAGGGAGGCAGAGAAAGGGGAAGGGCGCCGTGGCACGCCGCCGTGACCAGTGCGGTTTCCTCGCGCGGCGTGGCGCGGCCGCTGCTGCTTCCTCACGCGACGAGGCGCGGCCGCTGCTGCTCCCTGCGCGCGCGGCGCGACTGCCGTTGCTCCCAGCGAGTGCGGCTGCCGCTGTTTTCTCTCAACCAGTGATGAGGGAGTGAGGATTGGAGTGGATAAGGCTAGGGTTTTTTTTCCAGCTCTAGCACTGATGAGATCGACTCGGCCAAATCCTGGCCGCTAGATGGATCCAATGGTCCACAACGGTCTGGAGGATATGGCATGCCGGGGTGGGTGGGGCCGAAATGAGGCTGGGCTGCAGCCCAAGTACAGTTTCGTCTGGGCTGTTGGTTGTTTGCTTGTTTTCTTTTTTTTCTGTATTATTTTTCAGTGCAACTTCCTTATGTTCATTATGTTTATGTTTTATGTAATTTGCACTGACTTTTATTATAGAAAATAATTGCCTAAAATATGATTATAAGACATGTTATTATTCTGGACTAAAATGAACCAACGAGATTTTTTGTCTAGAATATTTGATATGTTTTAAATGTTGTATGATCATTTTAGGCATCGAATAATGTTAAATTCTCTTATGTTTTATTTTGATGCTTATTATGAGAATGTCATGACTGTAAAATTAATTATGACCAACGTTGTGTTAATTTTGCAAGTCTTTCTCCTAATGTTGTTTTAATCTTGTGTCAATTCTGCCCAACGGTGTTTTGACATATAATTAAAACTTTTATGTTTATGGCATGTTTTCTATTCATGCAATTTACTAATGAATTTCCATGTGAAAATTTTAGCTTCCGCTACGATACACTATGACACTATCGAGCCACTAACGGGGAGTAACTTTCCTTGTTGGAAGAACTCCATCGAGTTAAGTTTGGCTTTCAGTGATTTTGATTATGCCTTAAGGGAGGATAAGCCCACGGCACCCGTTGTTGGTGCCGAGGGGTATGAAGACTTAAATAAAGTTATGACTCCAAGATGGAGCAGTGGGAAAGATCTAATCATGTGGCTATGCTACTGATGAAGTCTTCCATCTCACCAGAGATTATTGGAGCTCTCTCCAAGAAGGATACTCCTAAGGAATTTATGGCATCCTTGGAGGAGCAGTTTCAAGGCTCCGAAAAGGTTTATGCGCATGAGCTTCTTCACAAGCTACTTGGGAAGTATAAATGTAATGGAGAAGTTAGGAGCCACATTATGAAGATGGTATCTGCTTCACAAAATCTGAAGACATTGAAGTGTGAGCTTAGTGACAATCTCTTAGTGATAATGATATTGGAGTCCCTCCCTGATGAATTTGATCAATTCAAGATCAACTACAACTCCATGAAGGAAAAGTGGACTCTTCCTGAGCTAACCCCTAAAGTAGTCCAGGAAGAGGAAAGGTTCATGAGGCAGAACAGGGACCAAGCTTTTCATGTTGGCTCTCAAAAGAGAAAGCATGACGGGCCAACTTCCCCAAAGCCTCCCAAGAAGCCCTTCAGGAAAGAAGTGCCAAAGTCTAAGGGAAAGGAGGTTGCACAGTCCTCTAGAAGCGCAAATGATGAGAATGTGTGCTTCCATTGTAAGCAAGGAGGTCATTATAGGAAGGACTGTTCAGAATACCTCAAGTGGATGATGAAGAGAGGTACAGATGAAATTACTTTTGTTGATGAATTACATTATGCAAATTTCTCTTGTACTTCATGGTGGATTGACTCAGGAGCAACTGCTCATGTTGCTAACTCCATGCAGGGATTAAGTATCATCCAAACTACAACAAGAGGTTCAAGAAAGCTTAAAGTAGCGAATGGAGTTGAAGTCGACGTTGAAGCAATAGGGTCACTCACCCTGGAGCTTCACACCAGCTTTAGTCTTCATTTAAATAATGTTCTTTATGTACCTACTTTGAGTAGGAATTTAATTTCTGTCTCTTGTTTAGATGATGAGATGTTCGAATGCTTGTTTGGTCATAAACAATTTATTCTAAAATATTGTAATAAGGATGTTGGCCTTAGTGTTAGACGAGGCAACCTATATATGTTATCTCTCAATAATTATGTGATGCATGTGAGTAATGTTTCGAATAATGAAAAGAAATGGAAGGGTACTAGCACTTCTTCGAAATTGTGGCATCGTCATTTAGGCCACATTTCGAGGGGGAGAATGGAAAGACTTATTAAAAATGATGTACTCCTTCCATTAGACTTTTCGGATGCAGACAATTGTGTAGACTGCATTAAAGGAAAATATGTGAAAATGATTAAGAAAGGAGCCGTTAGAGCCATAGAGGTTCTCCAACTTGTTCATACTAACATATGTGGACCTTTGAATGTTAAGTCTATAGATGGTTTTGATTCGTTCATCACATTTACAGACGATTACTCCCGGTATGGGTATATCTATCCCATACGCGATCGATCGGAAGGTTTGGACAAATTCAAAATGTTCAAAGCCGAAGTTGAGAACCAACTAAATGCAAAAATTAAAGTTGTACGATCTGATCGTGGGGGAGAGTATTATGGAAGGCATGCTCCTTATGGGCAAATTCCAGGACCTTTTTCCAATTTCCTATCTGAAAATGGAATTGTTGCCCAGTATTCAATGCCTGGCGAACCTCAGCAGAATGGTGTAGCTGAACATAGAAATCGAACACTCATGGATATGGTGCGAAGCATGCTCAGCCACGCGGATTTGCCAGTAAGCCTATGGACGGAGGCTTTGAAGACAGCCGCACATGTACTAAATCTTGCTCCTACTAAAGCTGCACCATCCACACCTTACGAGATGTGGACGGGAAGGAAGCCGAGCCTGAACTACTTACGTGTGTGGGGCTGTCCTGCTGAAGCTAGAGTTTTCAATCCACAACTAAAGAAGCTAGATCCAAAAACAGTTAGCTGTTTCTTCATTGGATACCCTCATAGGGGAAAGGGATATCGTTTCTATTGTCCAGGTCACACCACTAAGTATGTGGAGACCCGACAAGCGGTATTTTTTGAAGATAATGATGTAACAAAAATAAGGAAGATTGATCTGAGGAGAAGTGGGTGTGTGCACCATGCCCAACTATCCAAGAAATCGTTCTACCAATATCAAGGAGAGTAACCTCTCATATTTCTAAATCTGATAATTTAGGCCCTCCACCTAATGGTGATGCTGAGACTAATGAAAATAACAATGAAGAGCCTCACCAGTCAGATGAAGAAAATGATCCACAAAATAATGATGCCCCTTCACCACCACCTCTGAGAAGATCATTGCAAGAAAGGAAGAACGCCATCCTAGAAGATTATGTCACTTACATGAGTGAGGATGTAAATGATATAGGAAAGGTGGAGGATCCAACCTCATATAAAGAAGCCATTAAAAGTATGAATTCGTCTAAGTGGCAAGTTTCCATGGAAGACGAGTTGAAGTCTATGGCCTCGAATGATGTTTCGGACTTAGTAGAAGTTCCCAATGGTGCTAAAAGGGTAGGCTGTAAATGGGTCTACAAAACCAAGTATGACTCCAAAGGGAATGTTGAAAGGTTCAAGGCAAGACTTGTGGCAAAAGGGTTCACACAGAGAGAAGGAATCGATTACAATGAGACCTTCTCTCCTGTGTCATCTAAAGATTCTTTTAGGATCGTCATGGCTCTAGTAGCTCATTTTGACCTAGAATTACACCAAATGGATGTTAAAACAGCTTTTCTGAATGGAGAACTGAAAGAAGATGTTTACATGACTCAACCGGAAGGTTTTGTCATGAAAGGAAGTGAACATTTGGCATGTCGCCTAAAGAAATCCATCTACGGCTTGAAGCAAGCTTCGAGACAGTGGTACCTTAAGTTCGACAAGATTATTAGAACTTTTGGTTTTATAGAGAATATTGTGGACAACTGCATTTATGTTAAGTTTAAGGGCAGTAGGTTCACAATATTAGTCCTATATGTGGATGACATATTGTTGGCTTGCAGCGATAAGGATATGCTGCACGAAACCAAGAATTTTCTGTCTTCCAATTTTGATATGAAAGATCTCGGTGAAGCCTCGTATGTGCTTGGCATAGAGATTCATTGGGATAGGTCTAAAGGTGTATTGGGACTATCACAAAAGGCATACTTTGAGCGAGTACTAAAGAAATACAATATGCATAAGTGCTCAACCTCACCTGCTCCAATAGTCAAGGGTGATAAGTTTGGGACATTTCAATGTCCAAGCAACCAAATTGAAACTGATCAGATGAAGTCGGTTGCTTATGCTTCAGCTGTCAGAAGCATCATGTATGCACAAGTTTGTACGCGCCCTGACTTGGCTTTTATAACGGGAATGCTTGGCAGATTCCAATCGAATCCAGGAATAGACCACTGGAAGGCCGCAAAGAAAGTCTTGCGTTATATGCAAGGTACTAAAGATTACATGCTTACATATAGAAGGTCTGGTAGCCTAGAAGTCATTGGCTATTCAGATGCTGATTATGCCGGTTGTGTGGACAGTAAGAAATCCACGTCAGGTTATGTGTTGACACTTGCCGGAGGAGCCATATTGTGGAAAGCTCCAAGAAAATGATAACTGCCTCATCTACGATGCAAGCAGAATTATAGCATGTTATGAGGCCACTGGGCAGGCTGTATGGTTAAAGAATTTCATTCCCAGGCTTAAAGTGGTTGATAGCATCTCTAAACCACTTGTGTTGTACTGCGATAATGAACCCGCGGTTTTCTATACGAGTAACAATGAGTCAAGTGCTGCTGCCAAGCACATTGACATAAAGTATCATGTTGTGAAAGAGAGAATCCAGGATCATACTATTGATGTTAAGCATATTAGTACTACTCGTATGCTTGCGGATCTGCTAACCAAATGCTTACCATCCAGTATTTTTCATGAGCATGTTGTCGGCATGGGACTACTAGAAGCCTAATGATTCTAGAATAAAGGGACCATTTAAAGAACCACTCCCATTAAGTAAAATGTTAACCATTTCGAAATAGGCTGGTATGCTATAAGTGTTGAAGTTCAATAGCATTTTATTGACCATTGTAACGCCTCACTTTAGTGTATTATTCCTATGGAGAATGGGCAGATGAAGTTAAACCTAACGATCAAGGGGAAGAATGTTGGTGTTGATCTGTCACGTTTAACTAGACAAGACAGAGTCAAATAAAGGGATAAAGATAAGATAAACGTTAAGTCAAAGAGGGGCCCATCAAAACCAACGAGAAGGGGAGTCTGGCAGCGATCTGGTCCCCCAGTCCACGATCTGCTTTTCCTACTCCCCGATATCCCCAAAACCCTATCGATCTAGGGAGGCGCAGCAGCAACGGGAAGGCCAGCCTACACCCCACCGGTGCCAGGGCAGTGCCGCCGGAGACCGGAGGGTATCCGTACCTTCCCTACTTCATCTTCTTCGACTTCTGCACAAGCCTGCATCAACCGGGCAGCAATGGCGTCTTCCTCGACTCCAACACCATGTAAAGTTCGAATATTAGGTGTTCTAGATGTTTCTCTTGCAAGATCTTGTGTGGCTACTGTGGTTTATATAACCTAACAGTTGGGACCAAATATGAACAATTTTCAAAATTTGAGCCTAGGCTTCTTCAAGCTCAACAATTCTCGACCAGGCGGCAATGGCACTTCTCTCTTCGAAATTCCACCGATTTATTAATAATTATCAATAGTAGTACAAAGACCTCTAAAACTATAAAAATTACAATAAGATCGATGGACCACTTAGCGACGCCAATAAAACTTGTTGCAGTAGATATTGTTCTAGTAGACACGCGAAAAGTGGTCTTGTTAAGGCCGCAAAGAGCCATCGACAATAATGATATTCGTAGATTGGATGAGACTGACCTAAAATAAAATAAAACCAGCTAACACCAAAACTGACAAAATAGGCGTACAATACTGATCAGCTCGTGAAACATCAGTCATATTGTGAACGCGAGGAATTAAGCTGGCCTTTCGCGGCGCACACAACACTACAGAATGCAATGGGCTTTTCTCCTACTTAGTCTACTACGGAAAGGCCCATGCTGGCCCACTCAAAGAAATGAACGTAGTTTTAGCTATCGAAGGCGATTCGCTTTAAAGGCATCTCCATCGGGCTCTATCCAAACACGTCACCAAAAGGGTCCGTTTTTGTCTGTTTGGATCGACCCGCGGTCACTTTATGGTCACGGTCCGGTCTGTCCGGATAGCCGCACCCAACGGTCTGACCCATCTGTCCGTCTTCCCCGCTGTCACACCGATTGACACTTCGGTGATGGGACATTAATGGCGACACGACGTCAGCTATCAGCGCCGACATCTTCCCGCGTGGTCGGCGTTTCACGCCATTGTAGCTTTCCGTATCCCGCGTGCGCCTCCCCGGCTGTTTCCCGCCTTCGCACTCTGTCTATAGCGAGGGCGGCCGCGGCGGGGGGAGGTGCAGGTGGAGGTGGAGGACCAGGAGATTAGGGACCACTGGGTGGCCGAGATGGAGACGGCCCTGGCCAACCAGGCGACGACAGACTGCGCGGAGGCGGCCAACAAGAAAAAGGCTCGTAGCCGGGCGAGCGAGAGTTACCAGCCACGACCGCCTCCAGCAGAAGGCCATATGGTCGGCTATAGCGGCGATCGACGGTTCCAGCTACAGCGACGGCCGCGGCAACGGCGGCTAGTAGCCGTAGGGACGGCATCCTCCATCAGCAGTAGTAGTCTTCGTTTTAAGTTTGTTCAAATGGGCCTTTTGTAATCGGCGGGGCTTAATCTAATGAAAAGTTAGCTTACTTATTAATGTTTCACTTACACATGGGCCCTGAGTGGCCGACAGGTGGACAGCCGCGCGGTGATTGCGCTGTCCGGGCCGACCCAGCGATCACGCAAATTAGATGCAAATGGATCGAGCCGGACACGTCGGGACGGATGGGTCGTGCCGCTGCGGCGCCACGCACATCGCGCGCGTCCACCCGGACGGGTTCGGACACGCCGGGACGGATTGGGTCGACTCGGTGGAGATGCCCTAAGGTCCGGGAGTTGATGAGCCCACAATGTGAAGGACCAGAGTTGCGTGTAATTACACTTTGACAAACCACACAACTGTGATAAATCTCAGGAACCAAAATGGGGGTAAATTAAAATCAAAGACGTGAGAAGCACCTGTTATCTTTTTTTTTCCTGCCCTATCACTATTTCCTGCTATTCTTTGGCGATGTGTACTAGTTGACCCTAGTCCAGACCAAGTCTTCTTGTCCCCTCTTCCACCCCCTCCCCCTGCCCAAATTTCTAGCTCCCCTCCTCTCTAGAACGGAGCCCACCATGGCTCTCTGTGCCTCTCAACATGGCTAGTCAGCCTCACACGCCCCTAATCGGAGCTCACCATCGCCTCCACCATACCAATCACCAGATCGAAACTCAGCGTCTCTTCCTTAGCATGTACCGCTGGTCGGTCCTCTCCAACAAAGGAGTAGGTCCCTCTGAAAGATCTATAGTGGCGACCCGTCTCAGAAGGTTGCGTCCTGTCTTGCATCTCAAGCATGGTAGCCCTGGATGTGGAGTTCGACAACTATTGTGTTGGAAATACGGCCTACCTGCCGTGTCGACGAAATTGCAAGCGTTGTTAAGTTGTTGTTTTCTAATCAGACGCAATGTTGTGAAGATTGAGGTATTCACACCGACATTCGATTTCTTCGTCGGGTTCAAGCACAGCTCAAACTGCAAGCATGTTATGCGTTCTTTCTCGTGCACTCAAGTGCTAGGAAGAGAAAATGAGCTTCATGTGTTGGCATCACGCCTTTCGATGGTATGATTGCTTGAGGTGGATGCATTTCAAATTGAACATATTTTGGATCTAAACATATTTACAATTTGAACATATTTTGAATTTGATTGAATTATAAATCTAAATATTTTTTCAAAATATTTGTTAGATGAGAACATAAAAGTCGGATGTTTTTTGCTAGAGAAGAACACGCAGCAAAATAGCTAGCCAAGTGAGAATGCCTGAGCGGAAAAAATAATTGAAGCCATCGAAGAATCATATTTTGTTTATTGGACCGGCCTAATTGTGCACTACATGTATGGAACATGTTGCGAAACCATGCAGCCAGCGCTAGATAGGAGTGCCGCAACCGGCATTTGGGCCTTTTTTTTGAATAAACATCATATATTAAGTATGCAAGCCGTCTCATTAAAACCTTCCAGTTCCCTCAGATACCCTGGTAAGAAAAAAGAGTGCGTCAGAAACTTGCAGCCTGTCAACCAAAAGTTACATCATTCAAGAGAGGTTGCAAAAGGAAACTAGGGGGTTCATCGACCATTACAATTCCTAGCTATTTCATGCGCTACTAAGTTTGCATCTCTCCCAATGTGGTTGAACTCAACCTTCCCAATTTGTCCAGCTGGGACTAGGATATCCGCATAGACAGCCCCAGCCTCGTTCCAAATCCGTTCGGCTCCAGAACATAACTGTATCACTTCCAAACAATTAGACTCTGTCTCAATATCTTTGAGTCCCAACGAATTAGCAAGAGTTAATCCATGCAACATTGCCCAAGCCTCTGCTAAGGCAGGTGAAGCCACATGCGGTATGAAAGTCGACTTTGCTGCAATGAGATCTCCTCTGTTATTCCTCAGAACGGCACCCGACGCACTAGAGAAGCTTTCAACCGAAAATGCTGCATCCATGCTAAGTTGCTGTTCACTGAATAGGTTTTTTAGTGCGGTTTTATTCTCTATTTTCATCCTAGTACATATGGTTTTTCTTTTTATTTTTTAGTTTTATTTTTCTTATATCTTAGTTTTCGTTTTCTGTCATCTATTCTTTTGAAAATGTGCAAATTTGAAAAAAAAATCAGATCCAGAAAATATGTAGATTTTAAATTTGTTTAGGTTTAAAATTTTATACAAATATAAAAATTGGTTACATTTCAAATTTATTAAAATTTGAAAATTTTGTAGATTCAAAATCATTCAGATTTAAAGTCATTCAGATCTGAACAGAGAGCAAAGAAGCAGCCAAAAAATGATTAAAACTAAGGGAGCTACATGTCACTGGACCGGCCCATGGACCAGTCCGCTGCAGGTAATAGCAGCGTAGGTTTCACTGAAGGTTTTTTCGATGTGGGCTAGGCCTGTTAGGATGTCTCGTTCTATGGGTTGGCTTCTTTCTTCGGCGGCACGACGACAATGCGGGGACCACACACTCGTCATCGGCGGCGCGACGCCGCCGACCTCTTTTACTAGTGTGAATCAGCACGGCGAGCAGCCTGTCATTACTCATTGGCAGCTGGGCCACGACCTACCGCTTGTCACCAACGACACGGTGAGCTTACCATCGTCGAAACAAGTGCCGCAAGCTGCCCATCTTCACAAGATGGACGGAGACCTTTCCGTCGCCATCGGCGGCGCGCTGACCTCCCTCTGTCCGTGTGAACTGACCTCGACAATGTATGACACATTATGGTTCAGAACAAAACAGGAAGCAAGCGCAAATTGGGCTCGTCAACTCGATGTGCTCACAATTTGATTAGACGAGAATTTGAAGCCATATGTTAATTATCATCAACGTGTTTGTAGAGACATCACACGCCGTAGCGGGCACGACATCGTCCCATGATCAGGCTGGGTATGCGGGCGGCTGTTCACCGCGAGCAGCTCGGCCGGCGGCAGGACGAGGCGGTCTTGGCGTCAAGCTGCTGGTTGACGAAGACGGTGAGCGACGTGCACGCAGCTCGGCGCCATGATCGATCTGAACGAGGGCACACCAAACCCAACGAGGTGAAGTTTCAACTTTTTGTTGCCAAATTACCGGCATATCCTTATTTTTCTTTAGTTCAGTGGCCACGTTGAAACCGACTCCGATCCTCACCAGCACGTACAAAGGTACTTAACCGTAGTGTAGCATTATCGAAAACTGGTGTGGCGGTCCAGGATCAAAACGGCATTTACCACATTTACTACTTCTGCAGACGTGGGCCACGATACTGTTCAAATAGGCTCAATAGCTAGAAATACGGGCGGGAATACAACAGCATGCATGACTCATGGAAACAGCTGATTGGGTGAAGAAAACGGGAGTATCTAGACCTGGGAGCCGAAATGGATTCCCCACGGGTCCTCTAGTTTTCTTCAATAGTAGTATGTTGTTCACATCACGAGAAACAAAAGTTTATTCAGATAAAAAACGTGACAGTTTATTCTTAGGCACGGATGCTTCTTTCCTTTGTTTTTCCTTTTTCTTTTTTTATATTATCGTTCTTTCTATTTTCTTTTTCGTTCTCTCTTTGGTATATCTTTATTTTTTCTTTCTATTTTACTTTCAGTTTTTCATTACATTTATTTTCCTTTTTGTGAGGTGCCCATTTGTGATCTTTAGTTTTTCCATTTTTTTTGCGAGAATGTTCAGATGATATTACCACAAAGTCCTTACAATAGATCCAGAAAAAACAGGAAATTACAACTCAGGCCCTCTGGATCACGATGTCCAGGACGAGGAACAACACGTATCGCCGGCGCGCCGCCACCACTCCTTCGCTGAAGCCTTGGACTAGAAGGAGCCCCTCCAAGGCCGGGAAGTCCACGAAGCTTAGCTCCTGGGAACCTCCATCCTGCACCGTCGTCACCATCGCCTTGCTTCAGACCACCATCACCTTCGGATTTTACCACCCGGATCCGCCGCTCCACGGAGCTACGAGCGTGAACAAGGCAGCAAATCCGCGGCGGAGCTCCTCTGAGCACCACCAACGAAGAGGTCAACCGCCGCCACAAAATGCCAACCTGGTCGCGTCGCCATCTCCACAACGCCGCTGCAGCATGCCTACTCGAACCTACACTATGTACATGACGGGATCCGGGGATCCCCCACCCTCCCGCCGCCGGAGCGGCCGGCGAAGGGAGGGAAAGCCACGGATCGCCGCCGACAAGGTGGCTCGAACGGGCTTCTTCAAAAATCGCCTCCCTCAGGTACTATAGCGGGAGAGAGAGAGTTAGTTTTTCCATTTAGCCTTGAAATATAGTAGACTTTAATTTTGTCACATGGAACATTTACGTTTTTTACTCAATCAATTGTTGTGTTTTATTTGCGCATAAAAGTGTGATGGGTATTTCAATTAGTCATTTAAATTTCTTGTTTCACATTTTGTTCTTATTTTATTTTATTTCCTCGACCTTTTTAAAATTCATGCTTTTTCACAATTTAAATTTATGTTCTGTATGATTCGATTCTTGTTCCACTAGCGATATGATTTGTTCCAAACATTTTCTATTTTTTGTTCCCTCAATAGTAGAGATTTGTTCCTTCATGTGTTTAAATCTTTTATTGTGTGATCTAATTTCTTGTTCCTCTTGTTACTTTTGTTTTGTTCCATAAGTTTTAAATTGGTTCCACCCAGTCCATATTTTTTTGTTTCTCCCATTGTCACAATTCTTCTCGGGGATGCCAAATTTTATTTCACTTAGCCTAGTTTTTTGCAGTCACAATTTGTTCCATGGTTCATATTTTGTTCCATGTTTTTGTTTTGTTCGACATGTAGATTCAATTTTATTCATTTGCGCTATATGTTTTTGCACCGACTAGCATCTAGATTTTTTCCATGTAGTCTAATACTTGATTCCATGTGACGACGAGATTTGTTCATCGGAAGCTATAGTTTAGTTCCACGTAGATTCAATTTGTTCTTTTGCGTTATATTTTTTGCATCAACTATATTGCGATTTTGTTCTTTGTAGTATACTTTTTTTGCTCCCTTGAAAGTAAGATCTATTCCTCCGACCCTGTGATTTTGTTCCGCGCATAGATTATATTTGGTCATAATATTTTGGTCCCGTGCACTCAAGATTTGTTTCTCGGTAGCTAAAAGTTTGGTCCACACGGTCTTAATTTCATGTTAGTATATGGTTGTAAATTGTTTACAATCATTTTTTCTAGTACGGGAAATTTATTTGTTCATGGATTACTTGTTACTTTATTTTTGTTAAGTTTATGGATTATTCCATGACAGTTTAAACTTGTTTTACTTGTTTTTAACCCACTATCTATTTGCAAGTTTTTACTCTATTTCACCTATAAAGCTAGCTCAAGTTGCTGCTAGGTAGCTACATGTATACATACCGGCAGAATGGACAAAAATAACCCAAATTAAAAATAAATTCACAAAATAAACTCTGGCAAAAAATATTTCACACCCACTAACCCTTTTTTGTAGCGCCCAACAGCAAGACGCTATACTCTACAGTATAGCACCTATGACATAGACGCTATGGCCCCTACCAGCGTGGAGGCTGCCTGGCCTGCCCTGGCCCCAACGGGCCGTGTAGCGCCTGGGCCGTGCAGCGCCTAGGCGCTATGCCCCAATGTGTAGTGCCTTTCACTTAGGCGGTACACATTGAGACATAGAGCCAGCCGCGCGACCCCCTCCCTACCCCGACCGAGTCACTCCCAGCTCGTCCCAAGCGCAAGGAAGAACACCCAAGCGGCGGGCCTCTCTCCTCCTTCCTCAAATCCCTCAGATTGGAGGCTTCATTTGGTGGATTTTGACCCCTCCCCAGTTGCTAGAGGTACCCTCCCTCAATTCCCTCCGTTTTGACCGATTAAAATCTTTCATTTTGGTGGGATTTGGGTTGAAACCCTAGAAATTTGATTTGTAAGGAAATGTTTGGAAATTTGTTGGGTTCATCGGCCAATGTTGGGTAGAATGGTGTCTAAGAAGAATTTTGTTTGGTTTAGGGTTCTTGGATTGTTAGAGTTTGGTTTATTGGAATGTTATGGCTAGGGTTAGGGTATGCTCATGTAAGGGATGGTTTTGTTGTTAGATAAATTGTTTGATAATGTGACTAGTATATTTTTGTTCATCTTGCCATGGGTAGTTGATACGTTGTAAACGTATCTATAATTTTTGATGTTCCATGCTTGGTTTATCTACTTTCTTATGTTTTGTCCACACTTTGGAGTACTTTTCATATTATTTCTTGGACTAACCTATTAACAAGAGCCACAATGCCAGTTGCTTGTTTTCTGCTGGTTTTGGTTCCAGAAAGTCAGAAAATGAATATTCTCGGAATTGGACCGGACAAAAGCCAAAGTCGTTATTTTCCCGGAAGATTCACGGAGACAGAAGGAGAGACGAAGGGGGGCCACAGGGTGGCAAAACCACCCCTAGGCACGGGTCCCCCCAGGCCGCGCCAGGGCATGGTGTGGGCCCCCTAGCTGGCCACCGACCTTGCCCCTTCGCCTATATATTCCTCCCGATGCAAAAACCCTAAATCATCAAGCCTCCAGCCATGAAAAGTTCCGCAGCGCCACTGGCACCAAATGGGAGATTCAGGGGACAGAAAGTCTCTGTTCCGGCACCCTGCCGGGATGGGGAAGTGCCCCCGGAGCCATCTCCATCGATCTCCACCACCATCTCCATCAGCATTGCTGATTCCCATGATGTGGAGGGAGTAGTTCTCTCTCGAGGCTAAGGGTTCTACCGATAGCTATGTGTTCATCTCTCTCTCTATGCATGATCTTATTGAGATCATGAGCTTGTAATCTTTAGATCCACCTTGCCACTCAAGTGCTTTAATAGATCTCTACTCTCCCCATGTGTGTGAAGTTGACAGTGTGCACACCATGGTGGCACTTAGGCTAGAGATTACAAATACTTGTTATGACTTCTATTTGGAGTTGGATGTCTCTATAAAATTGTGGTGTTTGTTAGAACCATCTAGTACTCTAGGTGACAGTGTGGGGTTATCTAGATGTGGAAAGCGAACTTTGAGGTGTGCTGTTATAGCCCTACCATGGATTAGAGTGTCCAACCGGAGAGTAGTTCAGCATAGTATCATAAAGAAGAAAATATTTATATGAGAGTGTTCACTAGTGAAAGTATGATCCATAGGCCTTGTTTCTAAGCACTGAAACACCGTTTTCTATTAGATCTATTACATGTTTGCATGCTTCTATCTTTATTTCAGTTTTACTTTAGTCTTTTCCACGCCATCAAGCTATTTTCTGTCACCGTTACCACTTATAATTATCCATTACCACTTGTATTTCACTATCTCTATGCCGAACTAGTGCACCTATACACCTGACAATTGTATTTGGTGTGTTGGAGACACAAGAGACTTCTTGTATCTTGATTGCAGGGTTGCTTGAGAGGGAATACCTTTGACCACTTCCTCCCTGAGTTCGATAAACCTTGGGTAATCCACTTAAGGGAAACCTTGCTGCTGTTCTACAAACCTCTACACTTGGAGGCCCAACAACTGTTTACAAGAATAGAAGTGCGTAGACATCAAGCTATTTTCTAGCGCCGTTGTCGGGGAGGTAAGGTAAAAGGTACTCACATCCTCTTGCTACTAAGCTATCTTCTAGTACTGTAGCTGGTGTGTGAGTGCTCAAAGTTATTTCCTTTAGATTCTACAATTTTGTCTTTTTGTTTCTTGTTTTCACTCGTTAGGCTTAATGGAAAATAACAAAAAAATTAGAGAGCTTTATAGTATTTATCTTGAGTTAGGACATGATGTGTTTGAAGAGAAAATTAAAAACCCTATAGAACATTATTTGCATGCTAATAGCAATGTTGTTAGTATGAATTCTTTGGACATCATTATTGCTAATGCTATGGAAACGTCTAAGCTTGGGGAAGTTAGTTTTTATGAAAATGATCTTTTTAGTTCCCCAGCTTTAAAGAAGAAAATTCGCTCTGATGATACTTTATCTCCCAATGTGGTAATTCTAATGATACTTGTGATATTTTAAATCCACATATTGAAAGCATCTCTTTTAAAATACCTATAAAAATTGTTGAACGTGTTATGAACAACTGTTATTTGAGAGATGGAACTGTCCATCCTGGTGGTCATTTACTCTTTATACACGAATTATGAGAGTTGTTCAAGTGTGGAGGTATTTCAATGAACCAAGTTAAGAGGAAGCTATTCCCTTTGTCACTCAAGGGCAAAGCAAGGGAGTGGTATGAGCTACTAGATGATCCTCATCATTTGGAGTGGAAGGAACTTGAATCTCTCTTTTACTCTAAATTTTATCCTCCTCATGAAATTCATAAAGATAGCAATTACATTTATAATTTTCATCCACATGATGGAGAAAGTATTGCCCAAGAATGGGGGAGATTAAAGTCACTAATGCTCAAATGTCGCATTCATGAGCTCTCTAGTAATATTGTTATTAATAATTTCTATGCAAGGCTTTCATGACATTACAAGGACTATCTAGATACTTGTTTAGAGGGATCCTTCACAAGTAAGGATGTCAAAGCTACGTGGGATCTTCTTGAAACAATTCAAAGTAATACCAAAGATTGGGATAACAACAAAGGTAAAGAACCAGGTATAAACTATGAGTATGATTGCATTAAGTCTTTCGCTGAAACTGCTGATTTTGAAGAGCTGAGTGCTAAATATGGTCTTGATCCTCAAATTCTTATTGATTGTTTTAGATCCTTTGCTTCTCATATTAATGCTCCTAAAGAAAATGGGACATGTATCATGAGCCTTTTAAAGACACTTGCATGGAAAATGAAATTGTTATTGATGATAGCAATAAACATGCTCAAACCTCTGAAAGTACTACTTCTTATAAGCATGTTAATTTTTGTGGAATACATAGACCTTGTGAGAATAATCAAATTGAAGAAGAATATTGTATCACCCACAAGAATGAAAAAACTAGAACGTGGTATATGGCTCTAAATGATCTTGGTAAAAAAGTTTGTGCCCTCTATCCTTTTATTTGTGAACTTTGCTTTGAAGTGGGTCATTTCAATTTTCAATGCTCACGCCATAATAATAGCCCTTCTAATCCAATGAGTACTGCAAGTTTGTATTGTGATGACATGATCACTCCTAATCAGCATGATGAACTTACATTATTTTTGGGATGTGAAGAGTTATCAAGAAAAACCTCTTTGGTAGATATGGATGCTTTTGATATGAATAGTGTCCTACATGGTTGTCATATTTATTGTGTTGATAATTGCCACACAAATACTTACATACAAAATATTATAAAAGATGAGGTTTTACCAAAATATGACATGACTAATATGTGTCACTCCCCTTGTAACCCAACATGGTTTTACATCATCCTATGACCTAAACAAACACAAAACAAGAGAGGGATACACCGGGCTACCCCCGTCAGAAGAAAGTCTAGGGGGTAGACGACGCGAGGCCCACGGGACAGGGTTTCGCAGGAAACCGCGCTCCGGGGCATCGAAACACCTCAAGGACTTGCATGTGGCCCTAGCACATGCATGAAAGTCTGGTGCTATGTTGAAACATGCAAAACCTAGTCCCCGGGTGCATCTGTCCCCCTTCGCAGGCATGCTCTATAACCTAAAAGCAAGGGTTCCGGGCTCGTCTAAGGGGGAAAGTCACCGTTCCGGCACAAGAGAGTAGAATATTGTCACTCCCCTTGTGACCCAACATGGCTTTACATCATCCTATGACCTAAACAAACACAAAACAAGAGAGGGCTACAGCGGGCTACCCCCGTCTGAAGAAAGTCTAGGGGGTAGACGATCTAAGGCCCACGGGTCAGGGTTCCGCAGGAAACCACGCTCCGGGGCATCCAAACACCTCAAGGACTTGCATATGGCCCTAGCACATGCATGAAAGTGTGGTGCTATGTTGAAACATACAAAACCTTGTACCCGGGTGCATGTGTCCCCCTTCGCAGGCATGCACTGCAACCTAAAAGTAAGGGTTCCGGGCTTGTCTAAGGGGGAAAGTCCCCGTTCAGGGACTAGAGAGTAGGATATTGTCACTCCCCTTGTGACCCAACATGGTTTTACGTCATCCTATGGCCTAAACAAACATAAAACAAGAGAGGGCTACATCGGGCTACCCCCGTCAGAAGAAAGTCTAGGGGGTAGACGATCCGAGGCCCACGGGTCAGGGTTCCGCAGGAAACCGCGCTCTGGGGCATCGAAACACCTCAAGGACTTGCATGTGGCCCTAGCACATGCATGAAAGTGTGGTGTTATGTTGAAACATACAAAACATAGTCCCCGGGTGCATGTGTCCCCCTTCGCAGGCATGCACTTTAACCTAAAAGAAAGGGTTCCGGGCTCGTCTAAGGGGGAAGTCCCCGTTCCGGCACTAGAGATTAGGATATTGTCACTCCCCATGTGACCCAACATGGTTTTACATCATCCTATGACCTAAACAAATACAAAACAAGAGAGGGCTACACCGGGTTACCCCCGTCAGAAGAAAGTCTAGGGGGTAGACGACGCGAGGCCCACGGGTCAGGGTTCCACAGGAAACCGCGCTCCGGGGCATCGAAACACCTCAAGGACTTGCATGTGGCCCTAGCACATGCATGAAAGTCTGGTACTATGTTGAAACATACAAAACCTAGTCCCCGGGTGCATGTGTCCCCCTCGCAGGCATGCACTGTAACCTAAAAGCAAGGGTTCCGGGCTCGTCTCAGGGGGAAAGACCCCGTTCCGGCACTAGAGAGTAGGATATTGTCACTCCCCTTGTGACCCAACATGGTTTTACATCATCCTATGACCTAAAAAAACAAAACAAGAGAGGGATATACCGGGCTATCCCCGTCAGAAGAAAGTCTAGGGGTGGACGACGCGAGGCCCACGGGTTAGGGTTCCGCAGGAAACCGCGCTCCGGGGAATCGAAACACCGCAAGGACTTGCATATGGCCCTAGCACATGCATGAAAGTGTGGTGCTATGTTGAAACATACAAAACCTAGTCCCTGGGTGCATGTATCCCCCTTCGCAGGAATGCACTGTAACCTAAAAGCAAGGGTTTCGGGCTCGTCTAAGGGGGAAAGTCCCGGTTCCGACACTAGAGAGTAGGATTTTGTTACTCCCCCGTGACCCAACATGGTTTTACATCATCCTAGACCTAAACAAACATAAAACAAGAGAGGGCTACACCGGGCTACCCCCGTCAGAAGAAAGTCTAGGGGTAGACGATCCGAGGCCCACGGGTCAGGGTTCCGGAGGAAACCGCGCTCCGGGCATCGAAACACCTTAAGGACTTGCATGTGGCCCTAGCACATGCATGAAAGTGTGGTGTTATGTTGAAACATACAAAACCTAGTCCCCGGGTGCATGTGTCCCCCTTCGCAGGCATGCACTATAACCTAAAAGCAAGGGTTCCGGGCTCGTCTAAGGGGGAAAGTCCCCGTTCCGGCACTAGAGAGTAGGATATTGTCACTGCCCCTTGTGACCCAAAATGGTTTTACATCATCCTATTACCTAAACAAACAAAAAACAAGAGAGGGCTACACCGGGTTACCCCCGTCAGAAGAAAGTCTAGGGGGTAGACGACGCGAGGCCCACGGGTCAGGGTTCCACAGGAAACCGCGCTCCGGGGCATCGAAACACCTCAAGGACTTGCATGTGGCCCTAGCACATGCATGAAAGTCTGGTACTATGTTGAAACATACAAAACCTAGTCCCCGGGTGCATGTGTCCCCCTTCGCATGCATGCACTGTAACCTAAAAGTAAGGGTTCCGGGCTAGTCTACGGGGAAAGTCCCCGTTCCGGCACTAGAGAGTAGGATATTGTCACTCCCCTTGTGACCCAACATGGTTTTACATCATCCTACGACCTAAAAAAACACAAAATAAGAGAGGGCTACACCGGGCTACCCCCGTCAGAAGAAAGTCTAAGGGGTAGACGATCCGAGGCCCACAGGTCAGGGTTCCCAAGGACACCGCGCTCCGTGCATCGAAACACCTCAAGGACTTGCATGTGGCTCTAGCACATGCATGAAAGTGTGGTGCTATGTTGAAACATACAAAACCTAGTTCCCGGGTGCATGTGTCCCCCTTCGCAGGCATGCACTGTAACCTAAAAGCAAGGTTCCGGGCTCGTCTAAGGGGGAAAGTCCCCCTTCCGGCACTAGAGAGTAGTGTTTTGTCACTCCCCTTGTGACCCAACATGGTTTTACATCATCCTCTGACCTAAACAAACAAAAACAAGAGAGGGCTACACCGGGTTACCCCCGTTAGAAGAAAGTCTAGGGGGTACACGACTCGAGGCCCACAGGTCAGCGTTCCGCATGAAACCGCGCTCCGGGGGATCGAAACACCTCAAGGACTTGCATGTGGCCCTAGCACATGCATGAAAATGTCGTGCTATGTTGAAACATACAAAACCTAGTCCCTGGGTGCATGTTTCCCTCTTCGCAGGCATGCACTGTAACCGAAAAGCAAGGGTATCGGGCTCGTCTAAGGGGGAAAGTCCCTATTCTGGCACTAGAGAGTAGGATTTTGTCACTCCCCTTGTGACCCAACATGGTTTTACATCATCCTATGACCTAAAGAAAAATAAAACAAGAGAGGGCTACACCGGGTTACCCCGTCAGAAGAAAGTCTAGGGGTAGACGATCCGAGGCCCACGGGTGAGGGTTCCGCAGGAAACCGCGCTCCGGGCATCGAAACACCTCAAGGACTTGCATGTGGCCCTAGCACATGCATGAAAGTGTGGTGCTATGTTGAAACATACAAAACCTAGTCCTCGGGTGCATGTGTACCCCTTCGCAGGCATGCACTGTAACCTAAAAGCAAGGGTTCCGGGCTCGTCTAAGGGGGAAAGTCCCAGTTCCGGCACTAGAGAGTAGGATATTGTCACTCCCCTTGTGACCCAGCATGGTTTTACATCATCCTATGACCGAAACAAACACAAAACAAGAGAGGGTTACAACGGGCTACCCCCGTCAGAAGAAAGTCTAGGGGGTAGACGATCGAGGCCCACGGGTCAGGGTTCCGCAGGAAACCGCGCTCCGGGCATCGAAACACCTCAAGGACTTGCATGTGGCCCTAGCACATGCATGAAAGTGTGGTGCTATGTTGAAACATACAAAACCTAGTCCCCGGGTGCATGTGTCCCCCTTCGCAGGCATGCACTGTAACCTAAAAGCAAGTTTCCGGGCTTGTCTAAGGGGAAAGTCCCCCTTCCGGCACTAGAGAGTAGGATTTTGTCACTCCCCTTGTGACCCAACATGGTTTTACATCATCCTATGACCTAAAAAAACACAAAACAAGAGAGGGCTACACCGGGTTACCCCTGTTAGAAGAGAGTCTAGGGGGTACACGACTCGAGGCCCACAGGTCAGCGTTCCGCATGAAACCGCGCTCCGGGGCATCGAAACACCTGAAGGACTTGCATGTGGCCCTAGTACATGCATGAAAGTGTCGTGCTATGTTGAAACATACAAAACCTAGTCCCTGGGTGCATGTTTCCCCCCTTCGCAGGCATGCACTGTAACCTAAAAGCAAGGGTTCTGGTCTCGTCTAAAGGGGAAAGTCCCCGTTCCGGCCCTAGAAAGTAGGATATTGTCACTCCCCTTGTGACCCAACATGGTTTTATATCATCCTATGACCCAAACAAACACAAAACAAGAGAGGGCTACACCGGGCTACCCCCGTCAGAAGAAAGTCTAGGGGGTAGACGACGCGAGGCCCACGGGTCAGGGTTCCGCAGGAAACCGCGCTCCGAGGCATCGAAACATGTCAAGGACTTGCATGTGGCCCTAGAACATGCATGAAAGTGTGGTGCTATGTTGAAACATACAAAACCTAGTCCCCGGGTGCATGTGTCCCCCTTCGCAGGCATGCACTGTAACCTAAAAGCAAGGGTTCCGGGCTCGTCTAAGGGGGAAAGTCCCGTTCCGGCACTAGAGAGTAGGATATTGTCACTCCCCTTGTGACCCAACATGGTTTTACATCATCCTATGACCTAAACAAACATAAAACAAGAGAGGGCTACACCCGGGCTACCCCCGTAAGAAGAAAGTCTAGGGGGTAGACGACGCGAGGCCCACGGGTCAGGGTTCCGCAGGAAACCGCGCTCCGGGGCATCGAAACACCTCAAGGACTTGCATGTGGCCCTAGCACATGCATGAAAGTGTGGTGCTATGTTGAAACATACAAATCCTAGTCCCTGGGTGCATGTGTCCCCCTTCGCAGGCATGCACTGTAACCTAAAAGCAAGGGTTCCGGGCTCGTCTAAGGGGGAAAGTCGCCGTTCCGGCACTAGAGAGTAGGATATTTTCACTCCCCTTGTGACCCAACATGGTTTTACATCATCCTATGACCTAAACAAACACAAAACAAGAGAGGGCTACACCGGGCTACCCCCGTCAGAAGAAAGTCTAGGGGGTAGACGACGTGAGGCCCACGGGTCAGGGTTCCGCAGGAAACCGTGCTCCGGGGCATCGAAACACCTCCAGGACTTGCATGTGGCCCTATCACATGCATGAAAGTGTGGTGCTATGTTGAAACATACAAAACCTAGTCCCCGGGTGTATGTGTCCCCCTTCGCAGGCATGCACTCTAACCTAAAAGCAAGGGTTCCGGTCTTGTCTAAGGGGGAAAGTCCCCGTTTAGGCACTAGAGAGTAGGATATTGTCACTCCCCTTGTGACCCAACATGGTTTTACATCATCCTATGACCTAATACAAACACAAAACAAGAGAGGGCTACATCGGGCTACCCCCGTTAGAAGAAAGTCTAGGGGGTAGACGATCCGAGGCCCACGGGTCAGGGTTCCGCAGGAAACCGCGCTCCGGGGCATCGAAACACCTCAAGGACTTGCATGTGGCCCTAGCACATGCATGAAAGTGTGGTGCTATGTTGAAACATACAAAACCTAGTCCCCGGGTGCATGTGTCCCCCCTTCGCAGCTTGCACTGTAACCTAAAAGCAAGGGTTCCGGGCTCGTCTAAGGGGAAAGTCCCCGTTCCGGCACTAGAGAGTAGGATATTGTCACTTCCCCTATGACCCAACATGGTTTACATCATCCTATGACCTAAACAAACACAAAACAAGAGAGGGCTACACCGGGCTACCCCCGTCAGAAGAAAGTCTAGGGGGTAGACGACACGAGGACCACGGGTCAGGGTTCCGCAGGAAACCGCGCTCCGGGGCATCGAAACACCTCAAGGACTTGCATGTGGCCCTAGAAATGCATGAAAGTGTGGTGCTATGTTGAAACATACAAAACCTAGTTCCCTGGGTGCATGTGTCCCCCTTCGCAGGCATGCACTGTAACCTAAAAGCAAGGGTTCCGGGCTCGTCTAAGGGGGAAAGTCCCTGTTCCGGCACTAGAGAGTAGGATATTGTCACTCCCCTTGTGACCCAACATGGTTTTACATCATCCTATGACCTAAACAAACACAAAACAAGAGAGGGCTACACCGGGCTACCCCCGTCAGAAGAAAGTCTAGGGGGTAGACGATCCGAGGCCCACGGGTCAGGGTTCCGCAGGAAACCGCGCTCCGGGCATCGAAACACCTCAAGGACTTGCATGTGGCCCTAGCACATGCATGAAAGTGTGGTGCTATGTTGAAACATACAAAACCTAGTCCCCGGGTGCATGTGTCCCCCTTCGCAGGCATGCACTGTAACCTAAAAGCAAGGGTTCCAGGCTCGTCTAAGGGGAAAGTCCCCGTTCCGGCACTAGAGAGTAGGATATTGTCACTCCCCTTGTGACCCTAACATGGTTTTACATCATCCTATGACCTAAACAAACACAAAACAAGAGAGGGCTACACCGGGCTACCCCCGTCAGAAGAAAGTCTAGGGGGGTAGACTGATCCGAGGCCCACGGGTCAGGGTTCCATAGGAAACCGCGCTCCGGGGCATCGAAACACCTCAAGGACTTGCATGTGGCCCTAGCACATGCATGAAAGTGTGGTGCTATGTTGAAACATACAAAACCTAGTCCCCGGGTGCATGTGTCCCCCTTCGCAGGCATGCACTGTAACCTAAAAGCAAGGGTTCCGGGCTCGTCTAAGGGGGAAAGTCCCCTGTTCCGGCACTAGAGAGTAGGATATTGTCACTCCCCTTGTGACCCAACATGGTTTACATCATCCTATGACCTAAACAAACACAAAACAAGAGAGGGCTACACCGGGCTAACCCCCGTTAGAAGAAAGTCTAGGGGGTAGAACGATCCGAGGCCCACGGGTCAGGGTTCCGCAGGAAACAACACTCCAGGGCATCGAAACACCTCAAGGACTTGCATGTGGCCCTAGAACATGCATGAAAGTGTGGTGCTATGTTGAAACATACAAAACCTAGTCCCCGGGTGCATGTGTCCCCCTTCGCAGGCATGCACTGTAACCTAAAAGCAAGGGTTCCAGGCTCGTCAAAGGGGGAAAGTCCCCGTTCCGGCACTAGAGGGGTAGGATATTGTCACTCCCCCTTGTGACCCAATATGGTTTTACATCATCCTATGACCTAAACAAACACAAAACAAGAGAGGGCTACACCGGGCTTCCCCCGTCAGAAGGAAGTCTAGGGGTAGACGATCCGAGGCCCACGGGTCAGGGTTCCGTGGGATATAAGTAACTTAAACAAAGAATTAATAGAAATGGTAGAAGAAAATGGAGAAAAAACTCACGGCAAAGCTGGGCCCACGACAAAGCATGCTTTGCCGTGGGTAGCTCTTCAGGACGCACGGCAAAGACGTATCTGCCGTGTACCTACTCACGGCAAAGAGCAGAGACAGTACAACAAAAAGGTTCCATATCTACTCTTACCAACTACCTAAACTTACCGCACTGGCAGAGCCCATACTTTGCAACCTTGCCAACCAAAGTTCGAATCCCACATAGGCCGATTGGGTCATTTTTTTAATTAAATCTATGATTTGTTTTGTGTCAACTCACGGCAAAGCCGCCTCTGCCGTGTGTGAGCGCACGGCAAAGATCCCTTTTCCTCTTCAATTGTATTTATTCTAATACTATATTTAGTTAAAAATAAATAACTAACGGCAAAGCGTGAGCGCACGGCAAAGCCGCTCCGTTAGTCCCCTCCGTTGCCCCCAACGTCAACATCGGAGCGGTGGGCCCTTCTGCAGGGGAATATCCACACGGAGGGGGCCGATATATGCCGCGCTGCCGTGTGAGTTGTCTTTGCCGTGCGTTTTTATTTCCTTTGTCGAGCGTTTTGTCTCTGCCGTGTGTTTCTTATGGTTGTTACTGTGAGTTTTTTCGTTGCCGTGAGGGGATTTTCTCTGTGCCGTGTGTCGTTTCGTTGCCGTGGGTCCTGCGGCGGGCTCACGACAAAGGTTTGTTTGCCATGTTACGGCTCACGGCAAAGTTGCAACGCACGGCAGCGAGCTTTTTTCTGCAATGATTCGATGACTCACTAAGATCAGCTTCAAGATGATGTATTTTAGGGCAGATGAAAGTTGAGATAGAACATCATTTTTGCAGTTTTAGGATACGAAATATAGGACAGCCATTCTAGATAATGTATAATCGGATAGAAGGATAATCCCATATGCCAAAAAATAGGGCACACACACTTGGCTTCTTCTCACATTTGCAAACAGGTATGCACCAATCTATGTCAAACACATCATAAATGAATCTAAAACAAATGAAACACAAATAGTACCTAATTGTTATTACATCACGCACAAAATTCATCAATTCTTACACAAATTGTTCAACCTGCAAATCAACACATAAATTTAAACAAAGTTTACCACATACAACATGAGACATACGAAGTTGAAACTAGTGGCTTTGTTGGCCAATTACACCTGGCCTCTGCAACAACGCAGTGCTCTAGCAGCCTTACGAATACACACGGCCCTAAAAATAAAAGGACTACAATAAAAGAAAATAAATCATGCTACAGTGATCTATTCCTTACAGCAACAACACTAACACCACCAAGACAACACCAGAAGTCAATCTCCTCCAAAAAACGACGCCTCCAAGAAGAAAACAATGCACAAACACCGTCTTCGCCTGGTCATAGATCTTAGGTTTTCACCCTAAAGAAAGTTCTCTCTCACAAAACAATGCCTTCACAAAGCCATTCCCAGGCACAGCCAATTAAGGCCGGACCTTAGATTTTCACCGTGTAAGTTAAGACTTTGAACTTCTCATGTGTTGTTGCCCCCCACTTACGATGTCGCTGCTCCAAGTCATGACTCACCAAGACAATTCCTCATCGTCACGAAGACTCGAAACACCATTGCTAGTCCTCATATATCAGCTTCCATGACATTCTTTGTCAGCTGACTTCACCATGGAACAAGAAAGTGTATCGCATGATGGTAATAGCTAGTAGAGCTTCACAACGCTCCCTCTGAAACAAAACGGTCAGATAAAAACATGGGTGTGACTGAATCCCACCTGATACAGCAATCTCTAGGCATGAATCCCTAGTGGAGTTCACCGGCGGACCCTTCTAGAACATGACACGCCAGCCAGATCAATGGGGATAGGCATCCGACAGATCATAAATCTTGGCACAAGTTGGAACCTGTCAACACCCGAATTTTTAATCCTAGATGCCTGTTATGCCATACCTCGCAATCCCAGGATTATCATTTTTGCGAGATATAACATATTGGATATCACAGTATATCATCCATTACAAACCATAATAAGGTCTTACCGAAATAAAGGATTTCATGATCCAGTCTTAATACAAATCAAGCAGCGGAAAGAAACGTAGTAGGGGCTCCATCTTCAGAGTCACAGACAATGCTGACGATTGGAGATGATCCTAGTTGTCGTAGACGTCCTGCTGTCCATCATCCTGATAGTCCTCCTCATAGTCTGGCCACGGGAATAGCCAGGGACAAAGCCATGAGTACTCTTTAAGTACTCGCAAACTATCACTAACAAGTAAGGTAGTTCTAGTAGGAATCTTAAGCTCTAGGTTTATCTAAACTGAGTTTACAAGTAAAGAACACTAAGTTAAAGTTCTAAATCACTTAAGTGGGAACCTAGTTTTCGTATTCACAACCCTGTTGTGGTCAAGTCAAAATCATAGTTCACTTCACAAGTCATTTTGAAAACATCTGATGACGGAACAATATGGCCACTCCAACTGTCCATGACCACCGACGCGGCTATTCGAATAGTTTGACACTCTGCAGAGGTGGTACACTTTCACCACAAAATTCGATACATCCGTCAGGGATAACCCGAATCATCATACTTAGTATGCGGATAATCAATCATAACCTTTCAATTACACACTCTAGTATAGGCACCTCCCCTATGAGCTTGGCCTCCCAGCCATGGCCATCTACCATCTTGGGCACTGCATAGGTGGACATTCACACTCACGAGGTAGCCTCAGATCAAACCTCTTCCACGAGGGAACCCATACTAAGGCATATAAACTTCTAGCTAAGCCCTACCCAATTCAGGTATTGTGGTTGTACGGTAAAATTGGAATGGTATCGCATCCGAACCCAACCATCAGTTTTTATAAAGGGCTAAGGCTCATGCCTCAACATTTTCATCATCAAATCCTTTTGTGTTTCTCAACACATGTCAAACATTTCAATAGAATGAATCATTATTCCAAGGTTTTCATAATCATTTTCACCAAGTATTCCCATCTACAATGATCCACTTTTATGCTTAGCACTAGCCACTAAAGTTAAGAGTGTTCACTAATGAGGGGTGCTAATCTTCAATCTCATTTCATAGAATGACATCTAAGTATAACTAGTTAAGCCTAGTTTATACTCTTTATGCTATCTATACTATTTTTCAATACTCACAAAGCACTAACTAAAAGTAAAGAACTTTGGTAAAGTAAAAGGAATAAACCTTGCAAGTAAAACTTGGGATTGGTATAAGTCAAAGGTATATAACCAAAGCATTCCTAATGCATTTTGCTTAAGTTATCAAGTTTTCAAGTATTAGCTTGCATAGTTCTAGCTTGCATAGGTAAGAAACTTGCAAGCGTTAAGAAACTTTGGTCTATAAATGAATATGGGGTACAAATCACCAAAAAATACTTAACTAATTTTATTTAACACACTAAGGCTCACACTTGATGATCTAGCATCATCCCAATCATCACATGAATTAAAGGCTTAATCTTATTTAGTTTTAGAAAAGTAATTTCTACTCATTGAAAATAATTAAGATTTAATATTCTCCAATTAAAATATGGGATCATGTTCACACATGCCATCACCACATATTCTAATACATGGGAATGTGATTTAAAGTGTTGATCATATTTTATAAAGTTTAAGATTATCATTTAATAGAATTAAAGTGACTAGAAATGCCTATATAGCATTATTTTGGTACTAGTCCAAAGTCACTGCATGCAAACCTAAATATTTTTACATGTTCATATAGATCTTATCAAATTTGACTTTTGAGAGTTGGAATCAACTCAAAAACATTTATGGTTGATTTTTGTAAAATGTTTGAAGTTGGAAAAGTGTCTGTCTTGTTATTTTTGGTATAGTTGATCTCTAACTCCAAATGATTTAAATCCAATTGGCCTGGATAGATAATTTAAATATCTTTCTAAAAAATTGGAATCATGCAATTTGGTTTAGTGAATCTCTATGAATTGATTTTTGAATCTACTGATAGAATGTGGTTTTAACTAAATGGGAAAATCCTTACTTGAATTCACTGAGCTGTGCGGGAAACTAAACGGGCTAGCCCAATCTGCACAGCATAGCGCAGCAGGCTGCTGACAGAGGGGTTCCACTAGTCAGCGACTTAAACTAATCAAAATGGTATCTATGAATATAGGCCCTACGATTAAAAGACGATCCAACGACGGCAGTTCATCGTCGACGACGAACAGCTCCGGCGAGGAATTAAACCTAACGCGGCGGTGGGGGTCTGGTGGGGATCACCTAGGCTCCAGCTAGGGTCGGCGATGGCGGCGAACGATGTGGTCGACGATGGCGGTTCTAACGGTGGTCACGGTAGCTCTTTGGGCTACTTCAATCGACCACGCCCTTCTCCTTCTGCATCGGTGGGCTCCAGCCAAATTCCGGCGAGGAAGAGGTCACCTTGCTTCAGGAAGAAGTGTGGGAGGCTTAGAGAGGAGTGGGGAGTGTGCTGGTGTGGAGAATGGAGGCAGAGGGGGTCTCTATTTATACCGCGACGAGGGGACTGAGCGGCATGGGCTCGGGTTCATCGATGACGATGATACAAGCGGCTAGCAGCACAGCTGAAGGTAGGGGGGTGCGTTATTCCCTGGCGGTCATCATGGAAGTAATGACATGGCATGGGGCGGTCTAGGCTGGTTAGGTGCATGTGATGCTCTTCGCGGGAGCGGCGGTGTTTGCGACGGTGCACGGGTGCTACGGGTCGCGCGGCGGCGAACGGGGGTGTCTAGGAGGTGGTGGTGATCATGGCGAGTGGGCGCGTGTGCGGAGAGAGCGAGGCGCGGTCTATGCGAGGCAGTCGGGTGCGGCGCTCTGGCGTGTTCTCGGCATAGCGCAAAGACATAGGGTGTGGCGTCGCTTGGGTGGTCCAGGGCCAGGCTGTGGTCGTGGCTTGGACAGGGGGTGGCGGTGGGACGGTGGCGTGTCTAGTGCACATCATGGGCGAGGGTGGCATGGTCGCTGGCGCTCTGTCCACTGTCGGCCAGTGAGTGTAGCTTCGGCGGCGGCGCACTGGTACACAACGGCTAAGGGGGAGAGTGGTCTGGTTCTGCTCGACACTGGGGAGACAGGGGAGTGAAGAGGGAACCAAATTGGTCTAGGATCACTGCTCAAACAATGAAGTTAGGCCAGAGTTAATTAGTGCCTGCCAAGTTTTTGTTTAAATGGCCGCAAGAAAATTATTTTGAAATTTTCAAATGAAATTTGTCGAGTGATTTGGTCTTAAGCTTGAGTGCCTATGATTGCTTGTAAAAGGCAAGGTGAATTGATTTGGATGGTTTTTTCAGAAGTGTGATCTTACCGTATGAACTAGATTCAAATTTGAACTATCCTTTAAATTGATTTGGAAATAGCTTTGGTGAGTTTGTAAAGTGGGCCTTGATTCACTTTTACTTGGTCTAGCAAGGGGTGAAAAGAAGTAGAAATGTTTATGTTAGAATTTCTCTTCTAGGAACACTCAAAGTGGCCTAGTGGTTAACTTTGGTCAAAATGACCATTTGGTTATTTAGTTCATATTTGATTTCTTTTTCTTTGGATTTTGTTTGTAATTGGCCTAGATGATGTAGTATTCATCCTTAAACCATTTCTCATCATTTGTAGCAATCAAACATGGCAAATTCAATCAATTCTACACTAATGCAAAGCACACATGCATTCATATAGATTTTTGGAATAAAAGTTTTTGTTAACCCTAAACTTGGGTGATTAGATCTTGATAAACTTGATTTATGTTTTTGGGGTGTTACAGAACCCTAGGACCTCCAGCCTTATTCAAGCCGATCTAGTAACCCCCAAGCATGTTGGAAATATGCCCTAGAGACAAATAATAATAATGATTATTATCATATTTCATAAAGTTTATGATTAGGTTCTATATCATGCTATAACTATGTTGAGAGGAAACATGAATACACGTGTGATATATAAACAACCATGGGTTCCTAGTGAAACTCTAGTCACTGGTTCATTGGTCAACATATGATCAAGTTTCCTGATCATGTGGCATTTATGCTAGTTGGAAATGGAGTCAACTCATTCTGAGAATGAGATGATGAACCAAGACCCAACATAAACAGCATGACCCGATCATGTCACGAAGTTCAAGTTACGATGATTAGAAATGGATCCTCGTAGACTATTCCTTAGACCGTGAGGTTATATCAATCAATGTCTCCCGAGAAAGCTTAGATAGCATCAAACGTCACTTGGTAATACAGTGATAATAAAGGTGTGTTCAGGTATTCGGAGGAATCATAGAGGAAATATATGCCAAGGGCGGGATTTGTCCGTCCACGTGACGGAAATATACTCAAGGTCCCACTTGGAGAAGTTATACCCAATAGCTGCGTAGCGTGTGATTTGTTCACAGGGATATCACTTGTCGGAACGAGTCAAGTAGCATTGTTCGGTAATGAGATTGAACACAACATGGTGATGTCATTGATCAGATCTCAGGCAATGCAAGTATCGAGAGACAAAGGGAATAAGACACGACTGTCCCGGTTCAAACAAAGAAAGATCTTCGTGGAATGCACAGGGGTCACATGGCCATCCAGGTCCCTCTGCTGATCATTGGTTCGGGAGTGTCCGGACCATGTCTGGAGTGTTCCTGAACCATGGGGTATCACGCTTAAGGGTATGATGATGCTTAGAGAGTGTTTATAGGATCGGTAGAATCACCGAAGAAGAGTAGAGAGAAAATCGGAAGGGTTTCGGTAATTCCGGAGGATGTCCGGAGTGGAGGTGGAAGGTGTTCCATAGCCACGGAGACTGAATAATATATGAATGAATGTTAAATATTGATTTAATCATTTGTTCATAATTATTTAATAAAAGAGAAAATCAATTTAAAGGCCAAAAGGCTTAATGGGCCAATTCCGGAGGGAAGAGGGCCCATTAGGGAAAAGCAAGAGGGGAGAAGGGGCAAGGGGTGGCCAGCTGGGCCAAGCCCCCCGTGCAGGGCCCACTAGGGCCGGCCGGTGGCGCCCCCCTCTCCCTCTCCTTCAGTCCCACCCCGGGACTTTGAGGGAGGTAGTACCTCCCCTCCCCCTATATATAGTGGGGGTATTTGGCCAAATAAATACACACAATATTCAATAAAAGGTTTCCTCACTTTTGGGGAGGCCTCCAATTGATATTCTCTCTCTCTCTCTCTCTCTCCCGTGACAGTGGTCC
>OU342745.1:479868253-479901210 GCA_910589775.1 Avena eriantha
AGGGGAAAGTCCCGTTCCGGCACTAGAGAGTACGATATTGTCACTCCCCTTGTGACCCAACATGGTTTTACATCATCCTATGACCTAAATAAACACAAAACAAGAGAGGGCTACACCGGGCTACCCACGTCAGAAGAAAGTCTAAGGGGTAGACGATCCGAGGCCCACGGGTCAGGGTTCCGGAGGAAAACCGCGCTCCGGGGCATCGAATCACCTCAAGGACTTGCATGTGGCCCTAGCACATGCATGAAAGTGTGGTGCTATGTTGAAACATACAAAACCTAGTCCCCGGGTGTATGTGTCCCCCTTCGCAGGCATGCACTGTAACCTAAAAGCAAGGGTTCCGGGCTCGTCTAAGGGGGAAAGTCCCTGTTCCGGCACTAGAGAGAAGGATATTGTCACTCCCCTTGTGACCCAGCATGGTTTTAACATCATCCTATGACTAAAAAAACACAAAAAAAGAAGGGCTACACCGGGCTACCCCGTTAGAAGAAAGTCTAGGGGGTAGAGGACATGAGGCCCACGGGTCAGGGTTCCATAGGAAACCGCGCTCTGGGGCATCGAAACACCTCAAGGACTTGCATGTGGCCCTAGAACATGCATGAAAGTGTGGTGCTATGTTGAAACATACAAAACCTAGTCCCCGGATGCATGTGTCCCCCTTTGTAGGCATGCACTATAACCTAAAAGCAAGGGTTCCAGGCTCGTCTAAGGGGGAAAGTCCCTGTTCCGGCACTATAGAGTAGGATATTGTCACTACCCTTGTGACACTACATGGTTTTACATCATCCTATGACCTAAGAAAAACACAAACAAGAGAGGCCTACACCGGGCTACCCCGTCAGAAGAAAGTCTAGGGGGTAGACGATCCGAGGCCCACGGGTCAGGGTTCTGGAGGAAACCGCGCTCTGGGGCATCGAACACCTCAAGGACTTGCATGTGGCCCTAGCAGATGCATGTAAGTGTGGTGCTATGTTGAAGCATACAAAACCTAGTCCCCGGGTGCATGTGTCCCCCTTCGTAGGCATGCACTATAACCTAAAAGCAAGGGTCCCAGGCTCGTTTAAGGGGGAAAGTCCCCGTTCCGGCACTAGAGAGTACGATATTGTCACTCCCCTTGTGACCCAAGATGGTTTTACATCATCCTATGACCTAAATAAACACAAAACAAGAGAGGGCTACACCGGGCTACCCCGTCAGAAGAAAGTCTAAGGGGTAGACGATCCGAGGCCCACGGGTCAGGGTTCCGGAGGAAACCGCGCTCCGGGGCATCGAATCACCTCAAGGACTTGCATGTGGCCCTAGCACATGCATGAAAGTGTGGTGCTATGTTGAAACATACAAAACCTAGTCCCCGGGTGCATGTGTCCCCCTTCGCAGGCATGCACTGTAACCTAAAAGCAAGGCTTCCGGGCTCGTCTAAGGGGGAAAGTCCCTGTTCCGGCACTAGAGAGAAGGATATTGTCACTCCCCTTGTGACCCAACATGGTTTTACATCATCCTATGACTAAAAAAACACAAAACAAGAAAGGGCTACACCGGGCTACCCCCGTTAGAAGAAAGTCTAGGGGGTAGACGACATGAGGCCCACGGGTCAGGGTTCCATAGGAAACCGCGCTCCGGGGCATCGAAACACCTCAAGGACTTGCATGTGGCCCTAGAACATGCATGAAAGTGTGGTGCTATGTTGAAACATACAAACCTAGTCCGCGGATGCATGTGTCCCCCTTTGTAGGCATGCACTATAACCTAAAAGCAAGGGTTCCGGGCTCGTCTAAGGGGGAAAGTCCCTGTTCCGGCACTATAGAGTAGGATATTGTCCCTCCCCTTGTGACACAACATGGTTTCACATCATCCTATGACCTAAAAAAACACAAAACAAGAGAGGCCTACACCGGGCTACCCCCGTCAGAAGAAAGTCTAGGGGGTAGACGATCCGAGGCCCACGGGTTAGGGTTCTGGAGGAAACCGCGCTCCGGGGCATCGAAACACCTCAAGGACTTGCATGTGGCCCTAGCACATGCATGCAAGTGTGGTGCTATGTTGAAACATACAAAACCTAGTCCCCGGGTGCATGTGTCCCCCTTCGCAGGCATGCACTATAACCTAAAAGCAAGGGTTCCAGGCTCGTTTAAGGGGGAAAGCCCCCGTTCCGGCACTAGAGAGTAGGATATTGTCACTCCCCTTGTGACCCAACATGGTTTTACATCATCCTATGACCTAAAAAACACAAAACAAGAGAAGGCTACACCAGGCTACCCCCGTCAGAAGAAACTCTAGGGGGTAGACGATCCGAGGCCCACGGGTCAGTGTTCCAAAGGAAACCGCGCTCCGGGGCATCGAAACACCTAAAGGACTTGCATGTGGCCCTAGCACATGCATGAAAGTGTGGTGCTATGTGGAAACATACAAAACCTAGTCCCTGGGTGCATGTGTCCCCCTTCGCAGGCATGCACAGTAACCTAAAAGCAAGGGTTCCAGGCTCGTCTAAGGGAGAAAGTCCCCGTTCCGGCACTAGAGAGTAGGATATTGTCACTCCCCTTGTGACCCAACATGGTTTTACATCATCCTATGACCTAAACAAACACAAAACAAGAGAGGGCTACACCGGGCTCGCCCCGTTAGAAGAAAGTCTAGGGGGTAGACGACGCGAGGCCCACGGGCCAGGGTGCCGCAGGAAACCGCGCTCCAGGGCATCGAAACACCTCAAGGACTTGCATGTGGCCCTAGAACGTGCATGAAAGTGTGGTGCTATGTTGAAACATACAAAACCTAGTCCCCGGGTGCAAGTGTCCCCCTTCCCAGGCATGCACTGTAACCTAAAAGCAAGGGTTCCGGGCTCGTCTAAGGGGGAAAGTCCCCGTTCCGGCACTAGAGAGTACGATATTGTCACTCCCCTTTTGACCCGACATGGTTTTACATCATCCTATGACCTAAATAAACACAAAACAAGAGAGGGCTACACCGGGCTACCCCCGTCAGAAGAAAGTCTAGGGGGTAGACGATCCGAGGCCCACGGGTCAGGGTTCCGAAGGATATAAGTAACTTAAACAAAGAAATTAATAGAAACGGTAGAAAAAAAATGGAGAAAAAAAACTCACGGCAAGCCGTGGGTAGCTCTTTAGAACGCACGGCAAAGACGTATCTGCCGTGTACCTACCCACGACAAAGAGCAGAGACAGTACAACAAAAAGGTTCCATAGCTATTCTTACCAACTACCTAACCTTACCGTACTGGCAGAGCCCATACTTTGCAACCTTGCCAACCGAAGTTTGAATCCCACATAGGCCGATTTGGGTCATTTTTTTAAATTAAATCTATGATTTGCTGTGTGTCAACTCATGGCAAAGCCGTCTCTGCCGTGTGTGAGCGCACGGTAAAGATCCCTTTTCCTCTTCAATTGTATTTATTCTAATACTATATTTAGTTAAAAATAAACAACTCACCGTTAGTCCCCTCAGTTGCCCCCTCCGTCAACAGTAGAGCGGTGGGCCCTTCTGCAGGGGAATATCCACACGGAGGGGGCCGAATATGCCGCGATGCCGTGTGAGCTATCTTTGCCGTGCGTTTTTTATTTCCTTTGCCGAGCGTTTTGTCTCTGCCGTGTGTTTCTTATGGTTGTTGCCGTGAGGGGATTTTCTGCGTGCCGTGTGTCGTTTCGTTGCCGTGGGTCCTGCCGGCGGCCTCACGACAAAGGTTTGTTTCCCGTGTAACGGCTCACGGCAAAGTTGCAACACACGGCAGCGAGCTTTTTTCATGTAGTGTTATTTTTCTTTAGTTTAGTGGCCACGTTGAAACCAACTCCTCACCAGCGCGTACAAGGTACTTAACCATAGTGTAGCATTATCGAAAACTGGTGTGGCGGTCCAGGATCAAAACGGCATTGACCACATTTACTACTTCTGCAGACGTGGGCCACGATACTGGTCAAATGGGCTCAATAGCTAGAAATACGGGCGGGAATACAACAGCATGCATGACTCATGGAGACAGCTGATTGGGCCGAAATGGATTCCCCACGGGTCCTCTAGTTTTCTTCAATAGTAGTATGTTGTTCACATCACGAGAAACAAAAGTTTATTCAGATAAAAAAAACGTGACAGTTTATTCTTAGGCACGGATGCTTCTTTCCTTTGTTTTTCCTTTGTTTTTCCTTTTTCTTTTTTTATATTATCGTTCTTTCGTTTTTCTTTTTCGTTCTCTCTTTGGTATATCTTTATTTTTTCTTTCTATTTTACTTTCATTTTTTCTTTACATTTATATTCCTTTTTGTGAGGTGCCCATTTGTGATCTTTAGTTTTTCCATTTTTTTGCGAGAATGTTCAGATGATATTACCACAAAGTCCTTACAATAGATCCAGAAAAAACAGGAAATTACAACTCAGGCCCTCTGGATAGTATGAGGAACAACATGCATCGCCGGCGCGCCGCCACCACTCCTTCGTTGAACCCGTGGACTAGGAGGAGCCCCTCTGAGGCCGGGAAGTCCACAAAGCTTAGCTCCTGGGAACCTCCGTCCTGCACCGTCGTCGCCATCGCCTTGCTTCAGACCACTATCACCTTCGGATTTTACCACCCGGATCCGCCGCTCCACGGAGCTACGAGCGTGAACAAGGCAGTAAATCCGCGGCGGAGCTCCTCTGAGCACCACCAACGAAGAGATCAACCGCCGCCACAAAACGCAAACCTGGTCGCGTCGCCATCTCCACAACGCCGCCGCAGCATGCCTACTCGAACCTACGCTATGTACACGACGGGATCCGAGGATCCCCCACCCTCCCGCCACCGGAGCGGTTGGCGAAGGGAGGGAAACCCACGGATCGCTGCTGACAAGGTGGCTCGAACGGGCTTTTTCAGAAATCGCCTCCCTCAGGTACTATAGCGGGAGAGAGAGAGTTAGTTTTTCCATTTAGCCTTGAAATATAGTAGACGTTAATTTGGCCGCATGGAACATTTACCTTTTTTACTCAATCAATTGTTGTGTTTTATTTGCGCCTAAAAGTGTGATGGGTATTGCAATTAGTCATTTAAATTTCTTTTTTCACATTTTGTTCTTATTTTATTTTATTTCCTCGACCTTTTTGAAATTCATGCTTTTTCATAATTTAAATTTATGTTCTGTATGATTTGATTCTTGTTCCACTAGCGATATGATTTGTTCCAAACATTTTCTATTTTTGTTCCCTCAATAGTAGAGATTTGTTCCTTCATGTGTTTAAATCTTTTATTGTGTGATCTAATTTCTTGTTCCTCTTGTTACTTTTGTTTTGTTCCATAAGTTTTAAATTGGTTCCACCCAGTCCATATTTTTTTGTTTCTCCCATTGTCACAATTCTTCTCGGGGATGCCAAATTTTATTTCACTTAGCCTACTTTTTTGCAGTCACAATTTGTTCCATGGTTCATATTTTGTTCCATGTTTTTGTTTTGTTCGACATGTAGATTCAATTTTATTCATTTGCGTTATATGTCTTTGCACCGACTAGCATCTGGATTTTTTGCATGTAGTCTAATACTTGATTCCATGTGAAGACGAGATTTGTTCATCAGAAGCTATAGTTTAGTTCCACGTAGATTCAATTTGTTCTTTTGCGTTATATTTTTTGCATCAACTATATTGCGATTTTGTTCTTTGTAGTATACTATTTTTGCTCCCTTGAAAGTAAGATCTATTCCTCTGACCCTGCGATTTTGTTCCGCGCATAGATTATATTTGGTCATAATATTTTGGTCCCGTGCACTCAAGATTTGTTTCTCGGTAGCTAAAAGTTTGGTCCACACGGTCTTAATTTCATGTTAGTATATGGTTGTAAATTGTTTACAATCATTTTTTTCTAGTACGGGAAATTTATTTGTTCATGGATTACTTGTTACTTTATTTTTGTTAAGTTTATGGATTATTCCATGACAGTTTAAACTTGTTTTACTTGTTTTTAACCTACTATCTATTTGCAAGTTTTTATTCTATTTCACCTATAAAGCTAGCTCAAGTTGTTGCTAGGTAGCTACATGTATACATACCGGCAGAATGGACAAAAATAACCCAAATTAAAAATAAATTCACAAAATAAACTCTGGCCAAAAGTATTTCACACCCACTAACCCTTTTTGTAGCGCCCAACAGCAAGGCGCTATACTCTACAGTATAGCACCTATGACATAGACGCTATGGCCCCTACCAGCGTGGAGGCTGCCTGGCCTGCCTTGGCCCCAACGGGCCGTGTAGCGCCTAGGCCGTGCAGCGCCTAGGCGCTATGCCCCAATGTATAGCGCCTTTCACTTAGGCGGTACACATTGAGACATAGAGCCAGCCGCACGACCCCCTCCCTACCCCGACTGAGTCACTCCCAGCTCGTCCCAGGCGCAAGGAAGAACACCCAAGCGGTGGGCCTCACTCCTCCTTCCTCAAATCCCTCAGATTGGAGGCTTCATTTGGTGGATTTTGACCCCTCCCCGGCTGCTAGAGGTACGCTCCCTCAATTCCCTCCGTTTTGACCGATTGAAATCTTTCATTTTGGTGGGATTTGGGTTGAAACCCTAGAAATTTGATTTGTGAGGAAATGTTTGGAAATTTGTTGGGTTCATCGGCCAATGTTGGGTAGAATGGTGTCTAAGAAGAATTTTGTTTGGTTTAGGGTTCTTGGATTGTTAGAGTTTGGTTTATTGGAATGTTATGGCTAGGGTTAGGGTTTGCTCATGTAAGGGATGGTTTTGTTGTTAGATAAATTGTTTGATAATGTGACTAGTCTATTTTTGTTCATCTTGCCATGGGTAGTTGATACGTTGTAAACGTATCTATAATTTTTGATGTTCCATGCTTGGTTTTATCTACTTTCTTATGTTTTGTCCACACTTTGGAGTACTTTTCATATGATTTCTTGGACTAACCTATTAACAAGAGCCACAGTGCCAGTTGCTTGTTTCCTGCTGTTTTTGGTTCCAGAAAGTCAGAAGATGAATATTCTCGGAATTGGACCGGACAAAAGCCAAAGTCGTTATTTTCCCGGACGATTCACGAAGCCAGAAGGAGAGACGAAGTGGGGCCACAGGGTGGCCAAACCACCCCTAGGCGCGGGTCCCCCCGGGCCGTGGTAGGGCATGGTGTGGGCCCCTAGCTGGCCACCGACCTTGCCGCTTCGCCTATATATTCCTCCTGATGCAAAAACCCTAAATCATCAAGCCTCCAGCCATGAAAAGTTCTGCAGCGCCACCGCCACCAAAGGGGAGATTCGGGGGACATAAAGTCTTTGTTCTGGCACCCTGCCGGGACGAGGAAGTGCCCCCGGAGCCATCTCCATCGATCTCCACCACCATCTCCATCACCATTGCCGATTCCCATGATGAGGAGGGAGTAGTTCTCTCTCGAGGCTAAGGTTTCTACCGATAGCTATGTGTTCATCTCTCTCTATGCATGATCTTATTGAGATCATGAGCTTGTAATCTTTAGATCCACCTTGCTACTCAAGTGCTTTAATAGATCTCTGCTCTCCCCATGTGTGTGAAGTTGACAGTGTGCACACCATGGTGGCACTTAGGCTAGAGATTACAAATACTTGTTATGACTTATATTTGGAGTTAGATGTCTCTATAAAATTGTGGTGTTTGTTAGAACCATCTAGTACTCGAGGTGACAGTGTAGGGTTATCTAGATGTGGAAAGCGAACTTTGAGGTGTGCTATTATAGCCCTACCATGGATTAGAGTGTCCAACCGGAGAGTAGTTCAGCATAGTATCATAAAGAAGAAAATATTTATATGAGAGTGTTCACTAGTGAAAGTATGATCCCTAGGCCTTGTTTCTAAGCACTGAAACACCGTTTGCTATTAGATCTATTACATGTTTGCTTTCTTCTATCTTTATTTCAGTTTTACTTTAGTCTTTTCCACGCCATCAAGCTATTTTCTATCACCGTTACCACTTATAAGTATCCATTACCACTTGTATTTCACTATCTCTTTGCCGAACTAGTGCACCTATACACCTGACAATTGTATTGGGTGTGTTGGGGACACAAGAGACTTCTTGTATCTTGATTGCAGGGTTGCTTGAGAGGGAATACCTTTGACCACTTCCTCCCTGAGTTCGATAAACCTTGGGTATCCACTTAAGGGAAAACTTGCTGCTGTTCTACAAACCTCTGCACTTGGAGGCCCAACAACTGTTTACAAGAATAGAATTGCGTAGACATCAAGCTATTTTCTAGCGCCGTTGTCGGGGAGGTAAGGTAAAAGGTACTCACATCCTATGGATACTAAGCTATCTTCTAGTACTGTAGGTGGTGTGTGAGTGCTCAAAGTTATTTCCTTTAGATTCTGCAATTTTGTCTTTTTGTTTCTTGTTTTCACTAGTTAGGCTTAATGAAAAATAACAAAAAAATTAGAGAGCTTTATAGTATTTATCTTGAGTTAGGACATGATGTGTTTGAAGAGAAAATTAAAAACCCTATAGAACTTTATTTGCATGCTAATAGCAATGTTGTTAGTATGAATTCTTTGGACATCATTATTGCTAATGCTATGGAAACGTCTAAGCTTGGGGAAGTTAGTTTTTATGAAAATGATCTTTTTAGTTCCCCAGCTTTAAAGAAGAAAATTCGCTCTGACGATACATTATCTCCCATATGTGGTAATTCTAATGATACTTGTGATATTTTAAATCCACATATTGAAAGCATCTCTTTTAAAATACCTAAAAAAATTGTTGAACGTGTTATGAACAACTGTTAATTGGGAGATGGAATTGTCCATCCTGGTGATCATTTACTCTTTATACACGAATTATGAGAGTTGTTAAAGTGTGCAGGTATTTCAATGAACCAAGTTAAGAGGAAGCTATTCCCTTTGTCACTCAAGGGCAAAGCAAGGGAGTGGTATGAGCTACTAGATGATCCTCATCATTTGGAGTGGAAGGAACTTGAATCTCTCTTTTACTCTAAATTTTATCCTCCTCATGAAATTCATAAAGATAGCAATTACATTTATAATTTTCATCCACATGATGGAGAAAGTATTGCCCAAGCATGGGGGAGAATAAAGTCACTAATGCTCAAATGTTGCATTCATGAGCTCTCTAGTAATATTGTTGTTAATAATTTCTATGCAAGGCTTTCAGGACATTACAAGGACTATCTAGATACTTGTTTAGAGGGATCCTTCACAAGTAAGGATGTGAAAGATAAGTGGGATCTTCTTGAAACAATTCAAAGCAATACCAAAGATTGGTATAACAACAAAGGTAAAGAACCAGGTATAAACTATGAGTATGATTGCATTAAGTCTTTCGCTGAAACTGCTGATTTTCAAGAGCTGAGTGCTAAATATGGTCTTGATCCTCAAATTCTTATTGATTTTTTTAGATCCTTTGCTTCTCATATTAATGCTCCTAAAGAAAAATGGGACATGTATCATGAGCCTTTTAAAGACACTTGCATGGAAAATGAAATTGTTATTAATGATAGCAATAAACATGCTCAAACCTCTGAAAGTACTACTTCTTATAAGCATGTTAATTTTTGTGGAATACATAGACCTTGTGAGAATAATCAAATTGAAGAAGAATATTGTATCACCCACAGGAATGAATAAACTAGAATGTGGTATAGGGCTCTAAATGATCTTGGTAAAAAAGTTTGTGCCCTCTATCCTTTTATTTGTGAACTTTGCTTTGAAGTGGGTCATTTCAATTTTCAATGCTCAGGCCATAATAATAGCCCTTCTAATCCAATGAGTACTGCAAGTTTGTATTGTGATGACATGATCACTCCTAATCAACATGATGAACTTACATTATTTTTGGGATGTGAAGAGTTATCAAGAAAAACCTCTTTGGTAGATATGGATGCTTTTGATATGAATAGTGTCCTGCGTGGTTGTCATATTTATTGTGTTGATAATTGCCACACAAATACTTACATACAAAATATTATAAAAGATGGGGTTTTACCAAAATATGATATGACTAATATGTGTTTTGTTCTTATTAAGGAAAAGGAGGAATCCTCCAAAGTTTCTTCTATTGTATCTAACAATGAACCAGGGTATATGGAGAAGCTTCCTTTCAGGCCTCTCCCTCCTAAAGAGAAGAAGAAAAAGAAGAAAAGGAGGAGTAAAAGGAGAGAAGAAACGGTATTTCCCCTAAGCATGTTTCTCCTATTATAATTTTTGATGAGTCTGAACTTGATGATGTTCCTATGCCTATTACCTATAGTAGTGATCATGATTGGGAAACGCACACTACTTTTGATATTGAAAATCTCTTCTATACCAATTTTAAAAATGATGATATTAATAATTGTTGTACTATTAGTGCTATGCATGTTCCTTCTAATGATGATACGTTTACAAATGAACACACTTTGGAAGATAACTATTCTATTGCTTATGATGATACTATACCTCCAATATATGATGATTGCAATGATGAATATGATATTTTCAGTCCACCTACTATTGAGGAGGAAATTAATTATGATTAACATATGCCTCCTATATTTGATGATTATGGTGATGAAAATAATAATGATAGCCATTTTCTTGAATTTGCTCCCACTACAATTAATAAGAATGACTATGTTTATGTGGGGAGTATTAATTATTTTATGCATGTGGCTCATGATAAGAATGTTTCATGTGATTGTTATATTGTTAATTTTATCCATGATCCTACTGAAAGTTATTATGAGAGAGGGAAACATGGTTTTATGTGTCTCAACGATATTAAGTTTCCCCTCTTTATGTTGAAAATTTTGAAGTTGCACTTGTTTTGCTTTGCTATGCTTGTTGCTTTGTGCTTTCATGCCTTGTTTCTTTACAAGATTATATTGCGTAGGAAGTGGGTTAGACTTAAATGTGCTTGGAATTTGCTTCTTGATGCTCTCTTTTACTTCAATTCATATTTCTTATGGGAGCATCTTCTCAAACTATCATGCCTAACTTCAAGAAGTTAAAGAAAAGTACTTATTGGGAGATAACCTAAAAGTTTTAGATGAGTCTTGGAAGTTATTACCTCTGTAATAACCGCTCCTTATACTTTTTATTTGCTTTTTGTGCCAAGAGTAACCTCTAATGAGAGAGAAGTAATGCTTGGGAAAGTTGCTGTCCCGAAACAGATTTTTGTGCTTCATTGTAAAAATTCGTGTAAAATCTCTGTACGTCCCTTTGAGGCGTGAATTTTTGTGCTTCTGCCCCAGGTTGTTATCTAACTTTCGTTAGTTCAACACTTTTCGATTTGAGCAAGAGAAGGTCTTTACCTGCTGGTCTGTTTTGGAAGCTCTTTATGAAACTTGAATCTCTACTTCCTTCTATGAAGGGCTTTCTTTTACTTTTATGTTGAGTCTCCACCTTCTATCTTTATGCACCTACTTTGAGAGCATAGTGGTCATTCTTAGTTATATGTGCATTGTCCCGAGACTTGTTGATTGATGCATAACTCTGATATTGCTTGTTTTAAACTATTTGTATCTAGTCACTCTTATGAACTTTGAAGGTGTCATATGCATTTATGTTTGCTACTCTATGAGGGACAAGCTGAATACCACTATGCTATGTTTTCTTTACGTGAAACAAACAAACGTCTGATAAAGCATTGTTATTCATTAATCTTTTGTTTGTGCCTTTTCATGTTGCAACATAGTTGTATTGCTAGAACTTTATCCTTCATGCTATGCTGAAGTACTATGATCCCACCTATCGATGTTTTACAAACACTTTGATCAAGTTTATGATGGTGCATGTCACCTCAAAAATTATTCGTTCTTTTTATCACTTACCTACTCGAGGACGAGCATGAGTTCAGCTTGGGGATGTTGATACGTTGTAAATGTATCCATAATTTTTTATGTTCCATGCTTGGTTTTATCTACTTTCTTATGTTTTGTCCACACTTTGGAGTACTTTTCATATGATTTCTTAGACTAACCTATTAACAAGAGCCATAGTGCCAGTTGCCTGTTTTCTGTTGTTTTTGGTTCCAGAAAGTCAGAAAATAAATATTCTTGGAATTGGACCGGACAAAAGCCAAAGTCGTTATTTTCCCGGAAGATTCACGGAGCCAGAAGGAGAGACGAAGGGGGGCCACAGGGTGGCCAAACTACCCCTAGGCGCGGGTTCCCCCAGGCTGCGCCATGGCATGGTCTGGGCCCCCTGGCTGGCCACCAACCTCGCCCCTTCGCCTATATATTCCTCCCGATGCAAAACCCTAAATCATCAAGCCTCCACAGCACCGCCGCCACCGAAGGGGAGATTCGAGGGACAGAAAGTCTCTGTTTCGGCACCCTGCCGGGACGGGGAAGTGCCCCCAGAGCCATCTCCATCGATCTCCACCACCATCTCCATCACCATTGCTGATTCCCATCATGAGGAGGGAGTTGTTCTCTCTCGAGGCTAAGGGTTCTACCGGTAGCTATGTGTTCCTCTCTCTCTATGCATGATCTTATTGAGATCATGAGCTTGTAATCTTTAGATCTACCTTGCTACTCAAGTGCTTTAATAGATCTCTGCTCTCCCCATGTGTGTGAAGTTGACAGTGTGCACACCATGGTGGCACTTAGGCTAGAGATTACAAATACTTGTTATGAGTTATATTTGGAGTTGGATGTCTCTAGTACTCAAGGTGACAGTGTGGGGTTATCTAGATGTGGAAAGCAAACTTTGAGGTGTGCTGTTATAGCCCGACCATGGATTAGAGTGTCCAACCAGAGAGTAGTTCAGCGTAGTATCATAAAGAAGAATATATTTGTATGAGAGTGTTCACTAGTGAAAGTATGATCCCTAGGCCTTGTTTCTAAGCACTGAAACACCGTTTGCTATTAGATATATTACATGTTTGCTTGCTTCTATCTTTATTTCGGTTTTACTTTAGTCTTTTCCACGCCATCAAGCTACTTTCTATCACCGTTACCACTTATAATTATCAATACCACTTGTATTTCACTATCTCTTCGCCGAACTAGTGCACCTATACACGTGACAAGTGTATTGGGTGTGTTGGGGACACAAGAGACTTCTTGTATCTTGATTGCAGGGTTGCTTGAGAGGGAATACCTTTGACCACTTCCTCCCTGAGTTCGATAAACCTTGGGTAATCCACTTAAGAGAAAACTTGCTGCTGTTCTACAAACCTCTGCACTTGAAGGCCCAACAACTGTCTACAAGAATATAAGTGTGTAGACATCAGTAGTTAATGATCATATTCTCTTATGTGTTAGGTATGGCAAGAATTGTTCATGTTCATTATGTGGACAAGGATGCATTTTTGAAAGGCAACATAGAACCGGACCCGGATGAGCTAGACATGGTGTTAGAACATAGTCCAACCTACACCGAGGTCTTGGAGCAAGTTAGGATAGAATTGAAATGGATGGACCCAAGTGATATTGTTGAGTTGGAGGGAAGACATAATGCGAGTTTGGGAATGCATATCCGTTGGAAGACCATGCGTATCTCTTCCGAGACCTGTTGGGTTGCATACAAGGAGGTGGTGGCCGAATCACTAGACAAGGCTCTTGAGCTATTTGCCACCAAGAAGGTTGATAGTTCCTTGCCTTTGGACTTGAATCGTTGTGCCTCCCCATTGGATTCTAGCAGTCCCCCACCCTTCAACCAAGAGGTATTGAGTGAACCTCCTTTAACCCAAACATTGAGCCCGATTTCAAAGTACCAAGATGAAGTATTGGAAGAAAACAATGATGATTATGGGCAAGATGAGAATGAGGTTGAGCTCCATGACAACAATGTTAGAGATTTGGACAAATATATTACGCAAGAGAACATGGACCGTGACATCCCCTATGCTCGAGGGTATGCATCAGACTCGGATGATGATGGTCCCAAAGTAGAACTTGACGAGGAGGGGTTCATGGCTACAGAGGATGAAATCCATGATACCGCATTGGGGCGGGACCATCGAGTATCTTTATTTCGTGATGTTAGTCTCGTGGATGAAGCCACGGTTGATGGAGGCAAGGGCGTAGTGCTTGGACGATGGACAAGTTCTTATCGAGATGGTAATCAAAAGAATAATGGGATTACTCACAGAACGAGATTCGAGACCTTGCTAGAATTTAAGCAATATACAGCAATCAAAAAATCCATATGCAACAATCATATACAATGCAAATCAACAACACACTTCCATTCCCCAACAAATACAACTAATATAGAACCACCAACTAACCAAAAACATGCACTTCCATTCCCCAACTAACTAATATAGAAAAAACACACTTCCATCCACTACAAATAAACAACACACTTTCATTACCCAACAAATACAAAAAATAAAAATAAACTACCAACTACCAACATCCATCTAGACCTAGGGTTTCCAAGAGGGGAATATGCAAGATTAATTGGATGAAAGAGAGGGGAAAAGAGGAGATTACCTTGAGGGAGAGATTGGGGAGCAAATCCCGTGTAAACAACTTCAAATATGTTGGTTTTTAGGGTGGGATTTGAGAGGGAGAGAAGAGAGGAACCGCTGGCTGTTCTTGTCTGTTCTTCCGTGGCGGCTGGAGAGTGACTAGGTCGGGGTGGGGAGGGGGTCGCACGGCTAGCTCTATGTCTCAATGTGTAGTCCCTAAGTGAAAGGCGCTACACATTGGGGCATAGCGCCTAGGCGCTGCACGACCCAGGCTTAATGCCCTAGCGCTACATGGCCCGGTGGGGCCAGGGCGGGCCAGGCGGCCTCCACGCTGGCAGGGGCCATACCGCTATACTGTAGAGTATAGCGGCTTACTGTTGGGTGCTACAAAAAGGGTTAGTCGGTGTGAAATACTTTTGACTAGAGTTCATTTTGTGAATTTGTTTTCAATTTGAGTTATTTTTGTCCATTTTCCCTATTCATACCAGCCACATACGAAATCAACGATAGCCGAATATATATGCACTTAACCTTTTCTGGTCACTTTCTAGTTTCCTAATATGCATGAGATGGTATTTGTACTGCATACATTCTACTTCAGTTTCAGAGTTTCAGAAAATCACATCTAGGTGACACTCTTATCTACCTTCCAGCCGACACGGCCCAACTAGGTGTTCCTTGAGCGAAACTGGAACGCAACACAAGGGAACGCCGACAGGTACGCCTAGAAAAGCGAGACTTTCGCAAATCTCTGTTTTAGAAGGCACCCATGTTTTCATGGACCGTCAACATGCCGCACGTAGGTGGATGTTTTTTCTCGTACATAATATTAAATTCAAATACATAAAAACATGAGTACAAATACACAAAAGTACACGTGTACTCGCAACATAAGTACGCGAAAATACAAGTTTACTTACAACTTAAGTATAAAAGTATAACTGCACTGAGAGCCATAGTACCAAAAAAGTACAAGTTTACTTACAACAAAAGTACTTGAAAAGTACAAGTTTATTCACAGCCGACGTACAAAAGCAAAACTATACTGAGAGCCAAAGTACATAAAATTATAGTTTTAAAAAGTACAACTTTACTCACATCAAAAGTACACGAAAAGTACGAGTTTACTCATTGACATAGTACGAAAGTACAACTATACTGACAACCAAAGTACAGAAAAGGACTCATGGCTGAAGTAATCTAAAATACGAACGCAATGATTTTGAAAGTACAAAAAAAGTTGTTCAAAATATATCAACATAGGATCTAGTTTAAAGATCTCGGCACAAGGAGCCCAAATGTGAAAATGGTTCGTAATTTAGAAAAACGGTTTTTAAAATATTTCATTTTTATCGTATTTGAAAAATAAAAAGAAAAATTTGTACACTCGCTTCTATATCTCTCTCGTCATAATCCCATTTTCATTCTGGTTGCAATACTTGGCAAACATGACGGAGGGAAGGGGCACGAGCAGGGAGGGGGGGCGACCAACGATTTGATCGTTCCTTGGAAGGGAGCTATTTCCTTTGCTATTTCAGGCTACCTCGGCCCCCTGTGCGTCTCTAAACACACATGAAACAGGATGTTTAATTGTGTGTATCTAGTTTTTGCTAGTATTAGATACTCAATGATAGCATTAATAGGATGATCCCTTAATATAATACCAATATTGTGTTCTCCCTTAGTGTGCACCATCAATAAAGTTCTCCGATATGAGGCACGTCATGACGATCGGGTGTCAGACATATCTGCTTTTGCATACGATGGGTGTAAGACATGTTGCACATCAAATACACATAAGGTTGAATTGGTGAGCCTAGCATGTACAAACATGGCCTCTGAACACGGAGGATCTAAAGATCTAGCATGAGTCATACGAATGATGTGTTTGACATTGGAGAATGTGTACCATTGCAGCTATGTTGCCAGCCATGACGATCGGGGGTGACATAGTGAATTGGGATCGTCTAATCACTAAAACCTATTTACGGATGTTTGTTTTAGTGGGAGCTCATCTAATATAATGCGATTATAATTTGAACACATATTATGAACTTAGTCTAAATGTCTTTGGGAAACTTTTGTAGATCATGTGAAAACCCAAGTCTCTGTTTAGTTTTCAGGGATTCATGAAGAGTGAGAAACTCAAATTAGATGGGTCCAACTTGATAGACTCGTACCAACGCCTAAGGAACCTCCTTATCTTCCATGATATGTTCTGTGTGCTGCGAGAACCGCTAGGATATTTTCCCGTGGGCTTCACCAGATGGCCTGATGATCAAGATTATCATGCCCGACGTGACGCCTTCATGACAGTCAAATACACCATGGTTCATGTCATGGACCGTGCTCTGGGAGCATAGTTCCATGATATTGAGGCCTTCAACCTAGTCAAAGGACTTCAGATGCTCTTTTCATCTCAAGCCAGAATCATGGCATTTGAATACATGGGTGAATTCCTCTCAACCAAGATGAGGGAAGACACCAGCCTAGAAGACCACTTGGATATCATGGAAAGGATTCATGAGCGCCTTGTGTATATCATGGACTACGTGGTGAATGAAAATTTGTGATAGATGTGGTGTTGCGCTCTCTACCCCACATCAACAAAGATGTCGTCTTGAACTACCTCGTGGAAGGAAAAGAGTTTACTTTCCTTGAGTTCATGCCTTATATGAGAACCCGGAATGTAGTGCCTGCTCTAGGAGCTGCCATCAATAGGAAATGTATATATTTGATATACAAAGTTATAAATGTTTAATTTTCAAACACTTATAGAAGTTTACGAAGTATTTGATACTTGTACTATTTTGTGAAAACAAGACCCTCTGCTGGAGAAGTAATTGAAGGAGTGGGCGTGACAACGCGCGTTGATGGCAAACGAGATGCCAATGACGCTCTCCTTCTGAAGTTATCATTTGGATTACAATATTTGAATAAATTTGTAATCAATAAGAGTTAACTACATTAGTATGTGTCTTGTATTTGTAAGACAGTTATTCATATAAATTTGAGACAAATCAATTGTTTTATTTCTATGAGTAATATCTTTTATGTTCACGGTATTGTTATGAATGGGTTATTCATATTTTGATCTTGATGATAGAAATTTTAAATGTTTATAAGATTGTGAAAATGCCAAAAGATATTCAAGTGCATGTTGAATAATTAGATATCATACATGATGATATGTTGTATTGTTCAACCAATGGTGAATATCATTATTCTGTAAAAATTCATTGTGAATCTAAGAAAATAGACGTATTCGCTGAATGACACACAAGTCAGAAACTATTTGTTATGAACAAATATTTCAGAGTGAAGAAGAATATTGATTTAACAAAAATACGAGTCTTTTTAATTTGGTCAAAACGACAAGTATTTGAGTTGCGATTCAGGCATATAAGACTTGTGAAAAGTGTTCCAAAAATTACAATGCTAAGAATATGTCGATATGTTGACATGTATAAAGAATTGTAATCATACCATGTTAGATATCTTATGGTCTAAAATAATCACTTATCGTGTTAGTGTTAGTATTTATAGAAGATAATTTAGGATAACAAACACTTATTCATTGTATAAAGAATCATCAAGGATTTGTGGAAACAACACTATAAGTGTATGGCACAATGTGGTTTCCAAAAATTCTAGAGTTATTTCAGAATTAGAAAGCATAGAACTTTGTAGTTTGTCCCTAAGAAACTAAGAATACGTATTCCACAATTACAACCAAAGGGGCAAATTAGTATTTCTCAAAGTGGTGATTTTCGAGAAGAGTTGGTAGATAGAGGTGAAAGCTCAAATAAGATTGAGAACCTTGCCTTCAAATGTCAGAGTAGCGCAACAGAATTTATTTCGGAACATAACTATACACATAGAGGAGAAACTAATGATAATAATCAAAAGTTTTAGTGGGAGCTTTTACTAAAATAATGTAGGATTGATGAATGAGTTCTACCTCATTGTAGAATTGAATTCATGATTGACTTCTCATGTTAAAGGAACAATGATATACCTACAAACTACAAAGAAGCGATGGTTAACCCAAGTATGAGAAATGATTTAGAGTCATGAAATCATGTACATTAAGTTACATTTAAGATGGTAAAGTAAATTGTTACTTGATATGATCAAAATAAATATTTTACTTGATCTTCCGAAAGGGACTTAGAATCGCAAGAAAGAAATGAAACTTAAAGAAAGACATAAAGCTTGATTTGTGTTAAGAAATGTCTTGAACAAATTCAAATGGTTGACTATAATGTGTACCAATGCTTAAGTTGGACAAATGGAATCTCATAGTTGGAATTCTCAATTTTATGAATGATCAAAGGATTTTGCGATTGTGCCCAGAATATTGAGAAGACCTGCATTTACAATAAGCTCAGTAGGAGCTAAGAGAGTTCCACACTCTTATATGTAACTGGCATATTTGAGGGGGAGCTTGATGAAACATTCTCATATGTGATTGACATATTGTGAATGGTATTGTTGGTATTAGTAATTATTAGAGAAAATTAAGTAGATTAAGTTGAATGAACATTAAACATTGAATTCTATCAAGATAGATTAATATGTTTAATAGCATTAAATCAGAATGTTTTCCTAGATTGGATTCTGAAGAATTTCAGAATGGAACAAGTTAAGAAGGAAGTTATACTTGTCTAACTAGGTGAAGAATTGAGATTGTCTCGGTTCGATGATGGTTAAAAGAAGGAAAAGATGTGTAACATCTAATATGCCTCAGTCATAGGTTCCATTTTGTAAAACCATGTTATACTCTACATAATATGACCCAAGTTCTTAATAAAAAGAACATGTTCAGAAGTGATATATGAGTGAATCACTGAAAAAGAAGTTAAGTATAGTCTTTAGTGACTAGAGAGAACTGAAGTTATACATCTGATCTGTAAATGATGGTGAAGTTGATCGTAAAGGGGTTATGCTAGGAAGTTCCACCCAACCTAGATGATTGGAATTCTCACAACATTGAGTGCCTTAGAATAAGAGAAGCATGGCTAGACATCAAAGTGGAATTTATTGTACTATAGATAAGATTTAGATTGACATAAGAAGTATATGATTACTTCAAAGGTAAAATATGTAATGTTACGGCTAGGGAAGTCCATCTTACCACTTGGCCGGCATCAGGAACTGAAGGTTTAGCTACTTTCTGGGCATCGGGAAGTGCAGATTTGTCCACTAGGTTGGCATCAGTAACTGCATCATCGGTGACCAGCAGGGGAAAATGAAGTGCAGCTCTAGCCACCTCCAGGGCTAGGGAAGGCCATCTTACCATAGAGTGTATTCGTAATGCTCGTGACAATGAAAACGTCATCTTTTGATTGGTTAATCGGATGTCATGGCAGAAGGAACGAAAACAACACTCTGTCGCCAAAACATAAATATCTACACCGCAAAGTTATCATATGATACCGATTGGGAAGACAAATTTCATATGGTAACTGTTCGTGCTCTTGAACGTATTGAGGCTTTCTTGGATCAAGCCCCGATCCTTTTATCGGTTGGGTCGCTTTCACGAATCCACACACAAACGTTGAAAGTTGAAATGGGTTGGATGCATCATGATGGCTTCCAAGACTTGGTGAAGACCATTTGGGATTCACGTGTTACTGGTCAAACGCTTATGCACTGATGGAATAATAAAATGCGTGCCTTCCGCAAATTTCTACGGGGTAGTGCGAGACATACGACTGAAATCCTAAAAAAGAAAAAAAATGTTTCTTTCATATATTATTAATGACTTGAAGGCTTCGATAGAAGTCTAGGCATTATCTGCATCAGAAATTGACCTTAAATTCCAACCAAATGCGTAAATTGCACGTATTCTGCGTGAAGAGGAACTCAAGTGGTACAAACGATTTAAATCAAAGTTCATTCTCAAAGGAGATGCGAGTACAATATATTTCATGGTGTTGCCAATGGAAAACACAAGAAGAAACTTATACTTCCTGATGTAGGATGAGGGTACAATTGAGGGACATGAGCATCTGAAGTCATATATTACTAATTGTTACAAAGGTTTGTTTGGGCCTCCCTCTGAGAATTCATTTTCATTGGATGAGACCCATACTGCGGATATACCCAAGTTTTATACGAGGAAAATAACTTTCTGACCGCTCCATAAACTGAGGAAGAGGTTAAGAAAGTTGTTTTTCAAATGGAACATAACAAAGCACCAGGTCCAGATGGTTTTCCAGCGGAATTTTACCAAAATTTTCTGGGATATAATAAAACGAGATCTAATGGATTTGTTTGTGATTCTTCATGTTGGTCAATTGGACTTATTTTGTCTTAATTTTGGAAATATTATTTTATTACCTAAGGTTATTGATGCAGAACGAATACAACAATATCGTCCAACCTATCTCCTTAACGTTAGCTTTAAAATATTAAAAAAAGTTGCCACAATTAGGTTGCATTCTGTAGCTGACCATGTTGTTCGTGCTTCTGAAACGACTTTTATGCAAGGAAGAAACATCTTAGATGGAGTAGTAATTCCGCATGAAACTATTCACAAACTACATTCCAAAAACATGAATGAGGTTCTATTCAAAATAGACTTTGTGAAGGCCTATAATAAAGTTAAGTGGACTTTCCTTCAGCAGACCCCCCGTCTGAAAGGATTTTCAGAGGAGTGGCGTGCTCTAATTCATTCTTTCGTGTCTGGAGGTAGTATTACCATTATTGTCAATGATGGTATTAGTAAATACTTCCAAACAATGAAAGGGTTAAGACAAAGGGACCCGCTATCATTTATACTATTTAATATAGTGGCTAATATGTTGGCATTCCTAATCGAGAGAGCAAAGTTTGATGGCTAGATTGAAGGATTCATGCCTCATCTTGTTGATGGAGGACTATCGATTCTGAAATATGCCGATGATATAATCCTATTTATGAAACATGATTTGGAGAAAGCAAAAGAATCTGAAGTTAATTTTATCAGTATTCAAACAACTATCTAGATTAAAGATAAACTTTCATAAGAGTGATTTGTATTTTTTTGGCAAGGCTAAAAGTGAGGCCCACCTATATAGCGATTTATTTGGCTGTGGGCAAGGAAAATTTTCTATCAACTCACTGGGAATTCCGATTCACTATCGGCGTCTTACAATCGCTGAATAGAAACTCGTTGAGTAAAGATTACAAAAAATCCTTAGTAGTTGGAAAGGTAAATTATTATCTCTGGGTGGAGACTGGTACTCATAAACTCGGTACTTACCAATATGATACTATATATGATACGTTCTTCCACCTATGAAAAGGTGTCTTACGTAGTTGGATTACTTCCATTCTAGATTATTTTGGCAAGAAGATAGTGCAAAAAATAAGTATCGACTAGCCAAATGGAGTGTTGTTTGCCGACCAAAAGAACATGGTGGACTTGGCATACATGACTTACAAGTTAAGAACACCGCGCTTCTGGGTAAATGGCTATTTAAGCTACGCACAGAAGGCGGTGTTCGGAAAACCATTTTGTGGAGAAAATATGTTGGCTCAAAAGCTCTGTCACAAGTGTTATGGAAATCTGGTAACTCTCAGCTTTGGGGCTCATGGCAACTAAGAAACATTTTTTTCGCTTTAGGGCTTTTCATACCAAGGATAGGTTCCAAGTACGCTTTTGGGAGGATAAGTGGCTTGGCCACACTATCTTGCGGGAGAAATATTCAGCTTTGTATGCTATTGTTAGAAATAAAGGGAATATGATTTCCACGGTCATGGAATCGAATCCCCCCAATGCGTCTTTTGGAAGAGATCTCTTAGGACCTCGTTTAGATTCTTAGAATAATCTTGTATTACAGTTGTCAACGGTGCAATCATGAGAAGGTCCCGATGAATTTAAATGTAAGTTACTCGTGAATGGTAAATTCACAGTTGATTTGATGTATAGGGTCTTGATTCATCCTGATATTCCAGCCGATGATGATAATAAGAAAATTAGAAACACGAATATACCACATAAAACAAAAGTTTTCACATGGTATCTTCGTGGAGGAGTAATTCTTACTAAAGATAATCTTGTAAAAAGAAATTGGCATGAAAGCAAACAATGTGTGTTTTTTCATCAAGATGAGACGGTTAAACATTTAATTTTTTTCAATGTAAATTTGCTCGTTCTATATGGTCTATCATCCATGTAGCGTCTGATTTATCTTCCCCTAGATCAGTGACAAATGTTTTTGGTACTGGTTATATGGGATTAATGAGAAGTACACAATTCTGTTTAGGGTGGGAGCGCTTGCCATTATTTGGTCGCTATGGCTTTATAGAAATGACAATATTTTTAATAATAAACGGTCAACTAACTTGCAGGTTATCTACCAGGGTAGACTACTCTCCGTTTATGGTCATATCTTCATATGTGGAGTTTTAGGATCTGTTTACGGAGGAATGTACACACTTGGAGGATACAACGAGGGATATTTTTTGTTTGATTTTGATGGCAACGTGATGTGAGAATTGAGCTCCCATCCTTTTAGACATCAGGATAAGGAGTCCTTATTGTAGATCATCTAATTTATTTTATTTTATTATTTTGAATTCTTGTCGGCCGTGCGCATCGTGGTTATGCAGAAGCATGATGTAAACTTTATTATGTAATAAAGCGCCCTTTACGAAACACGGGGTAAGACCGGGCTCCACACGCTACGACCTTTATGCGTGGCCAGCATATATGCTATTGCTCGCAGCTAGCTGGTGCATATATAATCAAGTCTCCCCTCGTGGCTTAGCTGCCTGCTTCCGATCCATCAAACCCTAAGCTACCTACCACGTTCAAATGCAGTTAATCCGTGACCAATATTTGCTTTGGGCTGTGTATTGATCTTCGTACCTAACACCTGCACTTCCTATATATATATATATATATATATATATATATATATATATATATATATATATATATATATATGTATGTATGTATGTACGTATGGAGGTGTATTATCTCTCTCCTGCACTTGCACTGCGTCCGTCTCCATCATACCTCCTCCTCCTCCTCCTCCAGCCCAACAGCCAGTATGGAACCCTCCAGCCCTCTCCTCCCTAGGTCCAGCAGCAGCTACGCGGTGGCGCTGCACGGCGGGAGCCGTGAGCTGGAGGCGATCCTGAGCGACACCACAACGCCGTGGACGCGCCGCATGAGGGCAGCCGCCTCGGCGGAGTTGCAGCTGCTGCTGCGGGTGGCCATGCCGGCGGTGACGGTGTACGTTATTAACTATCTCATGTCCATGTCCACGCAAATCTTCTGCGGGCAGCTAGGCAACTTGGAGTATGCCGCGGCGTCGCTGGGGAACACAGGCATCCAGGTCTTCTCATACGGCCTCATGGTGAGTGAGTGATCAGTGAGTATGGTACAACTGTTTCATAATGTTGAGGCGATGACCTCCATTCCTCGGTGTGTTCCATGCACACAAGGACGATGACCTATCTAGAGTTCGATCGATGACACGTACACATACAATCATGGCTTCCTATTTTATATCCACGGATCCACGTACGTTCTACGCCTGTATATTTTATGAGTACAAGGTAACATGTCATTTAGTAGTCCTACTATAAAAGAGCGACACTTATCACATCCCACCAGAGCCAAAACCAACAAAGAGTACTTTACTACCTTGGTTTGAAAGTAAGTGACTAAGATTTTTCTAGACTCGTATGTACCATTTTAGTGTACATATATACAAATTCGAATCATCTATTTCTGAACAGAAGAGTAGATATTATGCCACTTACCTTGTATCTCTCCAAATGGAGAAGAACGGTTGAATGCCACGGGATAGGCCACCCGAAAGAGGCCCTCTTTAAAATGGATTTTTTATCGGAAGAACCATAAACCTATTTGTGTAAAAGATCACACCTAAGGTGTCAAGTGGGAGCCCACCTAGATCCCATTTTATTGTGCAATTTTTTACACTAGAAATCTCAAAATGAATTAGAGGTAGGATCTTGGTGAGACTCAACTTGACACCCTAATCTCAAAATGAGGCCACGTTGTACATTCATAGCCGGGTGTGAAATCTAGCAAGTCATGGCTTCATATTTAATCTACACATGCATCGAGCAGCTGGTACAAGATGGGGTTGCATTTATAAAAGAGCGGCACTTATCACCAACCCACTGCCAAAACCAATTAGGACTAGTTACTAGATATTCTGACAATCTCTATCTCTCCACATGGAGAAGAACAGTCGGATGTCAGGGGACGGCCCCACCCCAGTGTAACCAAACCCTGCAGAGGCCTTCTTTTTTTGGATCCATCAGGAGAGCTGCATGTGAGTTAAAGAGATAAAAATGGATTTTTTTATCCGGAGCTTGGTAAGAATATACAACATCTCTACTAAAAAATATGGACTTCCCAAAACCCTAACTTGTGAATATATCCTTTCCTTGTATAAAAGATCGGCAAAACAAATATGAAATCAAATTTTATGCAGCTTCGGATGGGCAGCGCGGTGGAGACTCTTTGCGGACAAGCCTACGGCGCGCACAAGTACGATATGCTGGGTGTGTACCTGCAACGCTCCACGGTGCTCCTGGCAGCCACCGGTGTGCCCCTTGCCGTCATATACGTCTACTCGAGCCCCATACTCCTCCTGCTCGGCGAGTCGGAGCACATTGCCGCCGCGGCCGCTGTCTTCGTCTACGGCCTCATCCCCCAGATTTTTAATAACAAGATTTTTAATAACACCGTGTCTTCTTCTTTGCAGGCCATCTATCGAGCTACGGCTATTCTCCGATCATGGACTACTCTCCAGCGTATGGACCTCCGCCACTTATTTGTGGAGGGGTGTACGCGATTGGAGGACATGGCGCGGGATATTTTGTCCCGACATGGATGGCTGCGTGATCTTCGCTTTTTATTATTATCACTATGAGTTGTAATTTTGTTTTACCTTTGGATCCATCGTGTGTGGTTGAACGGTTGTGTGCATCCTAGTTATGCATAGGTCGGGTGTAAACATTGCTTTAAAGTAATATATGCGCCCATTTCAAAAAAAAAAAAAAAATACTCCTCCTGCTCGGCGAGTCGGAGCACATTGCCGCCGCGGCCGCTGTCTTCGTCTACGGCATCATCCCCCAGATCTTCGCTTACGCGGCCAACTTCCCGATCCAGAAGTTCCTCCAGGCACAGAGCATCGTGGCCCCCAACGCCTACATATCGGCGGCCACACTGTTGCTCCACCTGGCACTGAGCTGGCTGGTGGTCTACAAGCTCGGCCTCGGTCTGCTAGGCGCCTCGCTCGTGCTTAGCCTCAGTTGGTGGCTCATAGTGATTGCCCAGTTCGCCTACATCCTCACCACCCCCAAGATGCAGGGACACGTGGACAGGGTTTACCACGCAGGCATTCACCGGTCTCTAGAGGTTCGCAAAGCTGTCGGCCGCGTCAGCGGTGATGTTGTGCCTAGAGACCTGGTACCTGCAGATTTTGGTACTCCTTGCCGGTCTCCTAGACAACCCGGAGCTCTCCCTGGATGCCCTATCCATCTGGTAATTACAAGTTTCATTTAGCTCCAGCTAGGGAATTACGATTACCCCAAGTTATTCATTTCTCCATCATTCACAGTGACGTGACAGCATGACACTAAACGGATATGTGCTCATGATCTCCATCGGATTCAACGCGGTAGCAAGGTACTATCAATCTATTTTTTGTTATCTCCCCTATCCCCTCGACAAGATAGAATCAGACTAGCCCTAATAGGGGTATCATATGTAGTACATGTATGCCATGTTAGTAAAATTCTGACGTAACATGCTAATTAATAATGAAAGAGATTATCTTGGTATCATAGTTAGATACGGTATCATAGCACGTAGAATTAGAAAAAAACTAATTTTAAAGAAATCTTGTACTATACAGTTTTACATTGAAATTTTACAAAACAATAAATATACTAAGACCATGATATTACTATATGATACTATGCATTGAAGAGATGATGTCATATACTAGTACCATATACGTGATAGTACTATATGATACTCCCTATTGTGACTAGTCTAACGTTGCGCTATTGCATATGCTAGTGTTCGCGTGGGGAATGAGCTAGGTGCTCGAAACCCTAGGGTAGCGGCATCCTCGGTCGTCGTATCCACTGGTATGTCATTCCTTCTCGCTCTTATCGCTGGCTGCGATCGTCTTGTGCCTCCGAGATCGCATAAGCTACCTCTTCACCGGCGGCCAAGCCGTGGCAAAACGTGGTGTCCGACCTCTGCCCGCTACTCGCCATCACGCTTATCCTCAACGGCATTCAGCCGGTGCTCTCTGGTAGGTTTATCTTTTTACTTTTATTTATAAAAGTTGCGCTTTTATTTCAGTGCTCCTTCCTACCCAAACTTAAACACAACAACGGTGGAGAATCACTCCGTAGCCCTTCATAAGTAAGGCATGATGGTCATTAATGAAATAATAAGTTATCATTAATGAATAACTAATTATTATCTAGCGCCCACTCAAAAGGTAATTCTTATCTAGCACTGTATAAAACCGTGCATATCTATATACATAGGGAATATGTATGTCGTTGTAGACCCATCCTTGTCCCTGACGATTCATGGTGGCTTTGTCCTCGCCGGTGACGAGGGATGGCACGTCCTCAGCTGCCCTATGGTGGTGCTCCCTATGCGACATCACGTAGGTGTATAGGCGGCGCTTGGATAGAGCAGTGGTGCACGCTCCACAACATCATCATTTAGGCACAACAGTATTAGCACGCGTACCAGCTTCACCTTTACTGCAACGTCCGACGGCAACATTGTTCGTTCCGTCCCGTGCCAAATTCCCTCTCACGGCAGCCTTGTCCTCGTCCTCACCTGTGTCCATCATGATGTTTATGTCAAGGAAAATAGGCAGTGGGTAATACTCCCTCCGTCTCAAAATAAGTGACGTGAGTTTGTCTAGATTCGAATGTATCTAGCCACGTTTTAGTATATAGGTACATACGAATCTAGACAAACTCAAATCACTTATTTTATGATGAAGGGAGTACATATTTGGCTTTGAATCTAAGCGGCCAACATAATTCATACGGGATTAGAGACTATTTAATGGCAAAAAAACGAGATTATCTGTTTAAGTTTTGATGAGTGCGGAAAGGCAGGCCTCAAGAACTCATTGTGAGGAATACCACCCTCTACCACCACCTGGCACCTGGAACAGACTCGCTCTCCTCCCCCCTTCCCTCTTGCTACAGTACCCGAGGAGTTCTCCCGTCTCTCCGGCCCGAACCGAAGCCACTCTCGCCGGCTCCGCCGGTGAGGGATGGCAGAGGGGAGGTGCCGGTCGTAGTAGTAGGTTCTCTAGTACTAGGAGTAGTCCCCTAGTGGCGTATTGGAGCAAATCTTGGGATTCCTGTGGCGGGATCCTAGATGTTGGGTTTCTTCTCGAGTTGTTGATGCTCCTCCGGTGGGAGCTCGTCGGCGACAGGAGGGCCGAGGTCTCCGCAAATAAAGGTGCCGCTGACCTTCTGGTGGGGCAGGGGTGCTACGACGTGTTCTCCCTTCTGGCCGGCTGTGGAAGCGGGGGGGGGGGGAGTGGAGAAGCGACGCACGGGGTGGTGTGGAGTTCTTTCTGGCCCAGCCGTGGCGGCGAGGAGGAAGAACTCCGTGATGCGCCTTCCTCCGCTTTGACTGGATGGTGGTCGTCGTTCTTCCTGTTGATTCCTGAGGTGAAGGATTGCCTTGCCTCTGTCCCCCTTCCTTGTGGTCGTGGTGATAGACAAGAAGTGGGGAGAGGGCAGGAGATCTTTCGATCTGGAATCTGGCAGGTCTGCGACTGGCGTGTGACGTCAAGCACGCGGAAGCTGTTGCTTACTTCGGAGGTTCCAAGCGCCGGCAACTTCAAGCCGTCGCTATCCCGGGCCGTAGAGGCCACTCCGAGCTTAGGTGAGAGCACCGATGCACCTTTCTCCTCCAAGCTTGAGCCAAATCGGAGGATCTTCCGTGACCTGAAGCTGGGAATCACATTCGGCTCTTCACCAAGTGGTGTGTTCCCCGGTGGAAGTGCTGATGCCCGGCGACGGAGGTCTCAGAAGCGGCAGAGCAGACCGAGGACCCGATTGCTTTTTATCTTTTTGTCCTAGGGTCTGTATTGCAAACATTGAGGCCTTATCTTTGTTTTGCCCTGTGCCGAGGGGCCTCTTTGTAAAATTTTATCCGCCGTACTATTAATACAGCTTCCAGGCCTTTCGAGGCCTTTATCGTAAAAAAAAAGAAATCATTATAAGTTATAATTAGCTATCCACTTGGTATCATGTGCTGCGTCACCATGAGTATGTTATAGCAAGAACAATAGCACAGCCTGCTACCGGCTGTATACTCTATGCCATGTCACTTAGAGCCATAGTAAAGTAAGCGCCGTATAATAAGCTGGCTATAAGATTAGCTTTATTAAATATTTAATTATTCAACTTTTAGATTATTGTAACATGCAAGACACAAGAGACATGCGTTCAATCCATGCAGCCGGCCAAGCGCATCAAATTAGGCTGCACGTGGGCTGTACTTGCCTTGGTTATTGAGCTGGAGCCGGCGATAGCTGAACAACCCGCTTCTTTCTCTCTCATTCTTCCTCTCACCTCCAACTATGGTTTTGGTGATATAGATATGTCAATTTCCAATACCTGGGCGTGTAATAATAAGTTTTCCATATAGTATGTCTTAGTTGCTCGGCATGCGGACGATCGCCCTTATGGTATGTGGCCAGATCAGCAGAACTATCTTGACATGTCCGAACCATCAAAAATAATAAAAAAATATTAGATTCGAAGCTACAGCTGATACAAAAGTAGCATGGCTTGTTGCGCAGCCTAGTTATGCACTTCTGCCTTCATGTTTTTTCGCCTTTAATAGTCCTTCGATTCGATTTATCCATTGTGTGATTCGTATCCGTCCTCTAGGAAAGCACATTTCTTTGTGGCATTTCTTCCATCGGACCACCCCATATAAATAAAATAATGTAATTAAGTCAATAATGTTAGTCTTCCATGAATACTCCACATCATCCAGATTATTATGAATTGATTTTTGGTCAAAATGGTGTTACTAAGGGAAGAAATATGGTGTGCAATCGAGAAAAAGTTTCCACTATGTATATCAAAGTGTAAACAAGCTTGTATTTATTACAGGTGTGGCGGTGGGGTGCGGTTGGCAGGTGTTTGTGGCGTATGTGAATGTTGGGTGTTACTATATCGTCGGCATGCCACTCGGCATATTCTTGGGTTTCTACCTTGGTCTTGGGGCAAAGGGGATTTGGAGTGGCATGGTCATCGGCGGAACACTACTACAGACGCTCATCCTATTGTGGGTGACCATCCGGACAGACTGGCTACATGAGACACTACTACAGACGCTCATCCTATTGTAGGAATCTAGCTAAGAGCAGCATCTCTATATATAGATAGATTTTGTTCAAACCCAGGTAGTTCCTAACTAAACCCTAAACCCTATATATGTTTAATTCTTCGCAGGTGCACAAGGCGCAAGAGAGGATCGCGATGTGGGAAGACAAGAAACTATCCCTGCAGCAGATCTGACCCACAAGAAAAATGCAGCTGTATAGGGTGTGTATATATGCTACCCTCCCGGGCTAGACGACCACCCAATTGGACAAACATGACTATATTTTGGAATTTGTAATTTCTATTTTGATTTGGGAAAACATGGGGCAAGCACGAGGCCACATGAATGACAGTGTATTCCACGGATCGGACCTTAGGTGTTTCGCAAGTCCTGCTGACGGGCGAACGCAGCGTCCCTGTTGCCCGGCGCCTGCCCGGGCTTCGCTGCCATTCGCCCGCCTGCGCGAGGACAATCTGAGCTAGAAAATCTTGATCCGCTAGGGGCAAAATCGATCAGACATTTTTTCTTGCAATCGGCAAACTCGTCCAGCCGTGGGCTCTGGCGACGTGCGCAGTAGACCAGTGGGCCTCGGGCCGTGACTTGCACACGTAAAACGAATCGTTTTTTCCTCTCAAAAAGCAAGACAGCAAGCCAATGCTTGATTGGGTCCCCGTAGGTGGCAGTATACTCGCCCGGCTCACATCAACATTTCCTTAAAGCCGAAGGCCTATATTAATAGAAGCCCAATTATTTCCATCGGAAGACAAGCGGATCAATTGTTTTCTACTACTGTCTCCGTTTCAAATTACAAAATATTTTAGTCTATTTTTTTACAAAATGTTTTAGTCTCCGGATCATGTAGCTAGCTGAATCTGAGTCAACTAATATGATCGGAGAGAGTGTTTTTTTTTAAAACCCATACATGGTTTTAGTCTGTATGCTTCTATTTTCCTTATTTATTCAGTTTAATTCTTTCGTAAGCAAACAATTACCCATAAATTTATACTTTCTCATTATTTCCGTGCTGCCACGTATTGCAGAGTTATGTTTCCAAAAATGTGGAATAAAATTGTCCAGGATCTATGATTAATGTTCCGTGTATTTAGAAAAGCTTCGGTCGTAGCAACAAAAATGTTCATGCCTTAAAAAATTCTTCATATTTAAAAAAAAAGTTCATGTGTATTCAAAAGTCAGGGTGCAAGCGGACGCAGGCCATCCGCGGCGCCGCCAAGTCCGCCCCACAAAATCTCTTACGCGGGAGCCCGCGGCTGATTGGTTTCGTTTTGCGGGATTTAGCGGATAATCACGTATCCCACATCTAAGCCCGCATGTTCCGCAAACCGATCGATCTGAGTCAAGCGCGCGGCACTCAGTGCTACAGTAGAATGAAGACCTGAAGCTGCCGCCGAGTCAAGTGCCTCGATACATATCCATGCAGTTGCAGTGCATGTGATCGTTGGATATTTCGTTCAGCGATCTACAGCTAATAGTATGTCAATAAGTCAACTGCTGCTACAGTAATATTACTTTCGTTCCCTAGTGCATGACCAGTAATATTACTTGACCAATACTAAACATTAATATTACTTGAGCATTATGTTCATAGATACACATAAATATGAATATTACTTGACCAATATTACATGTAGAAGGCGTTGTAGTCCAGCCCGCCATCGCTGTCCGCCCCGTCGCGGCTGTCCGTGTCGTCGCCCTTGTCCTCGTCGTCATCCCAGAACCTAGAGAGGTTGTCGTCCTCCTGCGGCGGCGTCTCCGGCTCTGGCTTGGGCTGCTGCTCCGGCGAGGGCTTCTTGTCGTCCACCTCGATCAGCACGTCGATGTCGGCGGCGAACAAGAAGACGGCCATCGTCTCCCCCAGGGGTTGCATGGTGTTGAAGGAGGTCTCCATCAGCAGCCTCTGCCCGGCGCATCCTCGGGGTCGTTGGCGCCGCGGAAGTCGGCCTGTAGCTCGAGCTCCTGCTCCCACCACGCCTTCTCCTTCTTCTCATCCTTCACCGGCGGCACCAACGCGGGATCCTCCTTGGAGCGACGGAGGCCATTTGAGGTCCCAGAGGCCAAACCGGAGCTGGGCTCGCGGATGGTGATGCTGTGAGAGGCGGTGGAGGCACGGGTCGGCGGGTACGGGGAGGCGCGCGACGATGGGGTCCTGGAGAGTGAGCAGGCACGCGGCGCCCGTGGCAGGACCGGTTCTGGCTGTCGACGCGCCGGGCGGTAGCGGCGCGCGTGTAACTCTCGGCGTCGACGTCACGGCCGTACCACCCACACCGGTGTCCGACCCGGTTGAACTGGTCGGTGTAGGGGCCCGTAGAGGCGCGCGAGCTCCGCATCCCTCTCCTGCTGGAAAAGGGGTAGCCAGAGCGCCGTGCGGGAGCCGGTGATCCGGCGGCACGAGCAGCTGGTGCTCGTACATCACCCTCGCCTCTTCTTGGTTGAGGTTGTGGTTGGAGCGCGCCTCCTCCTCCTCCGCCATTGCAGCTTTCGCTGCTGCCGATCCGGAGCCGTTGGCCTGTGGTTGTTCGCCATCAAGGGTTTAGGGTTTTCTAGTCGGCGGCTAGGGTTTGCGAGGCGACCAGGGAGGCGATGAAATGAGAGTGGAGAGGGCCGGTGAGGCATTAATCGTTGGCGTCGAGTGGCGCGCCATGTGTACACGACGGCTTGTCCATCGACGTCAGGTTTGATTTGACGCGGGCGTTGACACATGCGTTGCAAATCGCCACGTGACGCTGCCAAGGCAGGCCCGTGTCGGACTTGGGCGGGCTTCCGCCGTGGCTTCCCGTGCCGGCGTGCCCACGAGAGGCCTCGCACGTTGGGGCCGTCGTGGATTTGCCGGCTATTGTATTGGCCCCGAATTGGCTTCGGGGATGCGCCGGTGGAGGGCTTTTATTTTAGCCGCGGCTCCATTGGGCTATTGGGGGTGCTATTGGGTCCGCGGTGGAAATGCTCTATATACATGTAACAGATCAACGATTAATATACAGTTACAGTGTATCGCACAACCTAAACTATTGTCTATATTCTTTTATATTCTTTCACTCACCATGGAAACGCTCCGCCACGGCTATCACCGCTCGGGTCCAGCATGGTCCTTCAATCGTATGCTGCCAGTAGCGAACTAGCATGGCCGATAGTACTACGTACGATGCGTACATAGTACTATGCTACTATCAGAATGGCTGGCGCTATGCGGGCTTAGGCGGGCGCCGCTTATTTG